>NW_010578202.1:82743-120530 GCF_000705375.1 Tinamus guttatus | reverse complement strand
TTAAGAGGGGAATGGAGCATCAATAAGACCTGGCATACTGTTGCTGTATTCGGGGGCAGGCCACAAGGCCATAAACTGAGAGGCATCGCATTTCAGCTCTGCCATTAGCCTTTTATTTATGCTGTCGCTGAGGGACAATTGGGCAGGGAGGCAGAGCGAGGACCGTGCGCGGGGTGGGAGCCACACGCGTGTGTCCCGTGTCTCGTTTCAGCCGTGTGCAAGCTGCCCTGCGAGCACGGAGGGAAGTGCGTAGCTCCAAACACGTGCCGGTGTCGACCGCCCTACTCCGGTCTCCAGTGCACAAAGAAAAGGAAGGAATGAAGCGGCCTCAGCAAAGACGAGCTCCGTTTTCCTCGTGTAGCTCCTCGCATAGGGATGACGTCGAGTGCGAGACTCGGGGGGCGGGAGGGGGACTTAGCGTGGGAACTGATTTCATGTAATGGAGCTTTTTTCTGTTTCATATAGATTAAATAAATGCTCTTTTGTATGAAGGAAAATTCTTCAGATTGTAACAAGGTGTTGTGGGTGTCCAGATACCTCCTGTGTATATAGTGTATTGCACAGGTTGTCTTTGGTTCTCATTTTCCTTCAAAAGCAGAATTACTTTTTTGTCATGGTTGATACAGCTGACCTTGAAGTAAAATTTTCTCTCCAAATAAAGTACTTCAGAATGGATCTATGCTGTTCTTCCTGAGTTTGTTTTTCCTCTGGTTAGAATTATCTTCATGTATTAATGATGTACTTTTTAAAAAAAGACATTAAAAAAAAGCCTTTAATTCAAATAACCAGAAGTGGGCGTAAGTTCAAGTGTTATTTATCTTTAGTAAGATTACACAGTTGCAAGAATAAACTTGCAGAACTTGCATCTTTCTGGAGCATTAGCAAACTGCAAAGCATCGTGTTCAAAGATCTGGTTATTACTCTGTGAACATGTCTCCTCCCGCCCCTTTTAGTCAGATTTGGATCTTGATCAGTTATGCCTTATAACATACTTGTTCAGACAGTCCACCCTTACCTTCTAGAAGCTTAATCCATACTGATATGTGAGTCCTTATGTTGACTATTTTTACTATCATATTATCTGATCATCTCTCAACTTCCAATTTGCTTCTTTTTCTCATCCCTGTAATAGGAGAGAGGGAGATATGTTCAGTCCCTTTCTGGGAGTCATTGATGACTCGTTCCTCTTGGAGATTTTGTCTTTACAGTAGGCAAACAGTGGGGGCTGGAGCCTGGTGGTGAAGAGGAGCCGGTGCCTGTGATGAACGACCTCTGTGGACAACGCTGAGGCTCTTCTGCTGGACACGTCCCACTGGTCAGGTCTCGCTGGGGTTCTGCAGTCCTCTGAGCAGGCTGCAGATCTGACCAAGGCTCCTGTGTTCATTGAACACTACGACTTGAGGAAGGTTCTGCCAAAACACCCAAGCCAAACCATACAACTAACTTAACCAAGTGTTGCCTGGATCAATTTTTTGAGAGTTTTTTGTTATCTCGTAGGTGAAACTGTAATGTTCAGTGTGAGAATGTTGGCTATGTGTTATTCTGATTTCTTACATCCACGTATAAACTACATTACCAGAATGTGTAGCCTTCGGTGGCAGAGCATAGCTGACATGGGGATGGTTCTCCAGGGAGTAAGTGCTACCAAGCATTGAGAAGAAACAAATGAAATGGAATATTCTCATTTGCCAGATTTCTCTATAGTTGAGAAGATAAGCATGCTACAGGTAGAAGAAAGCTGTACTGTATGGCACTAAATTGTGATGAATTTATTGTCTTCTATAGGGTTCCTATTCTCTATTATTAAGCAATTATCGTTGTTATTATTGAGAAACTTTCCTCTGCCCTTGCTTGGAAGGCTGTTGTGTTTGGTTCAGATACAACCTGCCACAGATGTGTCTTCCGTAGGCTGTGCTGCCAGGGATAGGGGTGTACCTCTTGTGCTGCTTTTGCTACAATACATTGTAAGTTTTGTATATTCTAGTGAAAAACATGGTTTTGTGCAAGAAACGAGATCGTTTCATCATTAGTTCTGGAGTAGATTTTGTGGTGATGAAATTCTGTGTCTGGTCCACAGCTCACTGCAGAGATCACGCCATAATTTAGAAATTCAGAAGTTGTATTCAATACTTTGGAGGAAACACTGATAGCAGGGAAGTGAATAGGACATTTTTGAAATGCCTCAGACCCGAGACTTCAGAATAAGTGAACAAAAGTAAGTACACAGAAAGAGGCCCAATATCTCAGTGAAGTCAGCAGCAATTGGATGGATCACACAGAATGTGATGATGGATTTTAGAAATACTGCTTGAATACAGCACCACCTACTGGCTGAAGACTATTTTTTTTTTTAAGAAAAATTAAAATCTCCAACATATTTTGGGTGGATTTAAAAGCAATTTTTTTTAGAAGTGATATCAAGGTAGAATAGAGTCAGAGTGTATTAAAAGTGAGTCCACCCCCCCAGATGATTGCTTTTACAACTCCACATCTATCTTTTAATAGAGCTGTCATTATGCATTTGCTTTTTTTTTTTTCTCAAAATAAATTTGTTCTTTTCTTGTTCAGGCTCATGGGAAGTTTGAATACACTTAGTGGCTCCAGCATGTAACATTTTGGAACTAGGTGTATCCTCCTCTGAAGCGGTAGTTGTGTGCACAGCTCAAACTTTTCCAGATATGCCAAGAAACATGATATAGAACAGGGTAAATCCCTTATTTACAGAGCTAATGGTAATGGTGAAAACTTGTACAGGTGCTCTGATATTCACTAAGATAATGCCTAAAAAATTGCAGAGAGTTTTTTTTTTCTTTTTCTTTTGTGAAGCGTTATTTGTTCCATGTTCGGGGGTGGGAAGTGCTGCTTCTTTTTAACCTACTGAAATGTGCATTTTACCATTGATGTTTGTTCTTCCACCATCAGTGGCTGCAGCAGGAACAGAGTTATCTGCAAGTTAACCTTTAGTGACAAACTCTTTAATAGTGTTTTTTTTTTTTTTTTTTTTTTTTTTTAAACTGAGCTGTGGTTGGTAATTGAGTAAAATAAACCAACCAACCAATAAACCAACGTGATACCTTGTTACCCAAGAAACAGAGCAAACGTGTTTGGTCATTAATGTTCAAAGCTATGAGAATATCTTGGCCCTTGTAAAACGAAAGAGCCTTTCATGGGAGTTCCATGCTTCTAAAAATCTTATCTAATATGGGTATGAGCCCAGTAAATAAAGCCCTTGCTATATTTTCTGTGATACAAGTCACTCACCACTTCAGCAAACATTCATTATACTGTATTTTAAAAATCCTTCTAAAAGCACAGGCAAAATCCAATCGATAACTACATGGTGAGTTATTGCTGGCCTGCAGAGCAGTTTTAATGCAACCAAATATAGAATGTGTGATGAACTGTATTTTCCAGATTGTAATTTTAAATTCAAGGAAATCATGTAAGAAAATTTGGTGAAGACACCATTATTAGTGTATGGCTTATCAATTCTACCTCCTGCTTGCTCTCCTCTTTTTCCATAGCTACCAGTTTATATAGCATTTGAACTCAACACCCTTGTTACGGATGGAAACACCTTGAGCCACACAGACCAACAAGGGTTTTTACAAAAACACTTCCTGGTGCCATAACCTTTCTCTTGAGCTAAAAAATCACTGTAAGGTCTTTAGTTTGGCACGAGTTATCCTTCATTCCAACAGACTGGAACTGCAGGTGCAATATGCTCCCATCTGCCTTCCAAAAGCCCTGAACTTCTTGGACTGATTTCGTATTATATCTTGCAATTTTAGAAAAATTTTCTTAACCTGGTCACAGATGCTCTGCACCAGCCTCTCGTGTCTTAACTACGGTGCACTTAAATGGAACAATTTTACTGTGCTTTCTAATTGCAATAAAGAGATTCTATTTCATGTGTATGATTGACAAACTAGTAACAAAATAGTTTCAAATAATCACATAATTACCAGGAAGTTATGAAGTATTGTCTTTATGCATGTACCAGTATTTTTTCTGCTTCATGTTGTGCTCCCTGAAGTAGAGCACAGCTTCTCACTGAGCTCTAGTCTGTCAAAACTCTGATGTTTTAGCACAGGTTGTGTTTGAAAAAATAGCAAAAAAAAAAAAAAAGGGAAAATAAATAAGAAATGCTAAAAGTCATGATTTAAAAAAAAAATCTTTTATTCCGCCTGAAATGCTGGAAAGGTACAAAGATTCACACTGTCTGTGAACCAGGGGCTGTGCAAACTCATTAGCCAAAATACTATTAACAATGTTCCAACAGCTATCACACATCTCTACTTTGTCTAACAGTGCAGCTAAATGCCACTTGGACTAGGATTAATACAAGATGAGCTCATTGGTGTGTCTGTGTTTCAGAAACATTTTCAGCACCCTGTGATTGTGTATTCAAGGCATCATCACAAGGCATCAGTTCCAGCAGCTACCACTCACCGGAGGGGTGCTCGGCTTTTGTTCACAAAAACCTTTTTGAGGTCAGTGGAGTAGATTTTGAATAACAGGAGCAGTTCCCAGCAGATCAAGGAAGCTGCTGGGTTAAAAACAACCACCACCCACCCTACTGGAACAGTGGCTTAGCCGAAACTTAAAATGCAAGTAGAAAATTAAAAGTATTTTTGAACCACACCACTCAAAAATAAGAATGACAGCAGGTATTATTCCAGAATGATGCTGAGCTCTAAGAACACCAACTTTGCAAAATGTCTTACGAGGACTATCAAGGTGAAAAGAAATCTAGGTTCACAGCGTAGATTTGGCAGCAAGTATCCCACAGTAGCAGCAGTAAATGGCAAAATTATCTCGATGTGTGTGTCCCTGTAAATTGGTTATTGCTCCAGAGGAAAAAGCCCAGGCCTGTGAGCTCAAGTGGCTCAGTCAAAGGGAAGTGCACACCTATTAACGGAGGTTGAGCTGGTCATTGCAGGGACCAAAATGGCTTTTGCACCTCCAGGATAAGGGAAGAGGACAGTCCTTGCATGGAGTTCAGAAACAACCTGGCTCCTGGTAGCTGCTGACGACAGGTTGGAGCAAGAAGCAACAGAGGGAAGAATCTATGCAGCAGGTTTTCACGATGATTTGGTTAATTTGATCGAACACAGACAGCACAATACACGGCAAAATTCCTCCTATTAATTCCTACTTCAAGATTCAGCATGAGACCTCTTGCTAATCCTTGCCAAATTTCTCTGAGAGACTTGGGAACTAAATTTCCTCACCCTTCCAAATACCAGTTCAAACTGGTGGGATAAAAGAGATGCTCTTCCAGGCACAGAAAACTCAGCAGCCGGTTGCTCAGCTTTGTGAGCGTAAGCAAGGGCAAAGCTCAAGTGTCAGAATCCAGCTGCTGTCTGCAAAGGTTTGCCATGGAGAAACTAGAATTTGTATGTGGTTGTGACTGTTACTGATACCTGGACTTGCCTCTGTTGTTAGTTCAATCCCCCCTTCCTCCTCACTGCCCAGGAGTGGTGAAGTAGGTGGTGCTTCCAGAACAGAAGTTTCCATTTGCAAGTGATGACTTGCTGCCTGCTTCCTTTCTAGAGCCTTGCTCCCACCATGGGAAGAGCAGAATACAGTTGGCTACATGGGTCAGGTCTGTGAGCCCAGTGAAGGATCAGCAGCTGTGGCTTTTGTGCATGAGGTAGCAAAAAATGAGAGAACATATGTACTTAATGACTAAAAGATGTTGTATGGAAGCTCTCAAAAATTCAGGCCTGTAATATGACTATTTTTAAAAGATGCTTCTGGATATCCATTTTGTATATATAAAAAAAACCTCTCCAACTGCCTTCAGCTGTCTCTTGCCATTTTCAAGTGTCTTTTATATCATTGCGGCATTGCAATCTAATTGAAGCACTTGCTTTTCTTCAACCATGATGTCTTTGTACCTTGGAAGGAAAAATAAAGAAATGTAAAGACTTTGCTGCCTCGGCCCATTTTTTACCATAAAGTTTAAGAAGTGATTTTAATGAATTTCAATGCAATTGATGACGGAGACCAGAGAGGAGTACCACCCACTTCAGACTTCACAAAGGAAAGTTAGTTGTAACTAATACTTAACTAAAAGCAATTCTCTGACAAATCGATGTTCATCATTCACTATTAAGGGAAAAAACAAAGTTAGGCTATTCCCAGTTTTATTCCTGGAAACATGAATTATGGTACAAAACAGAGATGAACTGAGTAACAGCAGAGTGTGACCTGATGCAAGCTGAGAATCAGCAAAAGGATACTCTGATCCCCAAAATCAAAAAAGACCCTGGAAAAGAGCATAATGTTTGTTATGAAAAGGTTGTTATGCAACCAAAGAAATAACTGAACTTAGGTATTACAAACGATTTTGTTAAGTAGTAGAGCTGAGCAACGACTGAACTTACTTTTAGGCATTTTACAAATAGCAGACAAAATCAGACAAAGATGTTTGATATATTTGGTACTGCTTCTTGGAACAAAGGTGAACTAGATATGACTCTCAAAGTGCCTGTCTATGGCTGTGCCTTGACACTACAATTACCTGAATTTTCTTCCCACAGAGGACTCCAGTATAACCAGGACGACAAGAGCAGACGTTAGGCAACACACACTGGCCTCCAAATAGACACTTCTGATTGCACACAGCTAAAAGAGACAGAGAGAGATGTGGCTGTATTCACAGAACCAATGTGGTGAAAAAAAAGTGGCTGACTGTGGTACAATCTCTAAATATGCACTCTGGGAACAGAAGCCTTGGTAGATATTCTCACAGGGCAATGTCCTCAACATAAGGGGAAACGTAAAGTGATGTGCAGCCCACAAGGTTCTTACGCTTATCCACCACTGCTCCCTGCTAGCCCCGCAAGGTGCAGCTTTTCTAGGGGGAAGTGCTGAGGACATAAATAAGGGGGACTGAGGACATAAAGGAGTGGGGCACACAAGTGAAGTGGTTTGTGTCCTTAATCATGTTGCTGCAAAAAGTTTATTATAAAGGTCCCATCAGTCTTACGTGTTTGACACTGGATTCCTTCCCACTGTGGAGGGCAATGACACGTACTTGGTCCAATACATTCCCCACCGTTCTGACATTTCTGAAGACAGATGGCTGCACAGATAGCATCACAAAGTTTGGTTATATCTCAAGTGATTACTTCTACTTATTATTTACGTTACCATGTGGCCTCTAGATTTTGAGGGCTTTTTGACCTCATAACTTTTAAGCTTTTACATAGTTTTTACATTATATATATATAAAAGCATCATTTTAAGGTATAATTCTCCTTTTAACTAAAACATACTTACGTGTGTTACACCTTTTTCCTCTCCATCCTGAGGGACAAGAGCAAACATTTGGGCCTACACACCGTCCTCCATTCATGCACCTTGGTTCGCAGACACCTTAAATCAAAAGGCATTTGCTGTTTAAGAAATTTCATTATTTACATAAAAGGTAGTGGTGAACTTCCAGGATCTCATGTGGGCTTACTTTTTTCACATCTTCTGCCTGTGTGCCCAGCAGGACAAGTACAAACATTGTTCCTCCTGCAATGACCACCATTCTTACAGGGCGGGCTGCACACAGCTGAAAAACAACAAATGTGAGAAGCACCCCGTAGCTTGCAGTTATCTTCCCCCTTGCCATACACCTCTGGGCAACGAGTATTGGAATTCTGTTATAGAGACAGTCAGCGCAGGAACACCTGTCTAGTAAAAACTGAATTAATGTGGATTGGTGCCCCTATCAGCTATAAATATAGAACCAGATGGGAATGTGTCTGTGTTGGTAACTGCACACAGACACTGGTGACCTGACTGCTAATTCCACCAGTGTGCAAATACGGTTGGATACTGCTCAAGGGTGAGTGGAAGACAGAGGAAAAAAAAAAAAGAGGCAAAATTCCAGTGTATTTTCTCCTTAGACATTTAGTGAACCAGGCATGCAAAGTAAGAAAATCTAAGGGAAATGTTACCCTTATTTTGTGTTTCCTCTTACACATGTGATTTGGTGGGAAATTTTAAAAATGTTTAAATGTGTGTCTTAAGCTAACAGTGTTTTCCCACACATGTCCTCATAACAGCAGCTAAGAGAGAAAGAGAGAAATAAAATATTACCAATCTGACACTGGGCACCAAAGAATCCATGTGGACAGAGGCAAATATCTGGCTTAGTACAGGAACCTCCATTGAGACACACCGGGTCACACAGTGCTGCAGGAGGAGTGAGAGGAAAAGAAGGGGAAGCCATGACAATCAAATCAAAGCCAGGAAAAATCTGCTTCTCTTGCAAGGAGAGGAACTCAGCATCTAAGACAGCTGCAGGTGACACTATTCACTTAACACTTATCTTTTATGCAGTTCTGCCATCAGTACTGGACTGTCTAAGCCTGGTACTTGCAGTAGAACTGACGTGGAGACCAAAGGGCTCGTGGGGGCCCATGCAGCAAGCAGCTCACGTCTGAGCTACGCAGTTCCAAACTGTAACATGGACCTGCAAGGGTCTCCAGCGCAGACCGTGGGGCCTTACCTGCACCGCACGTAGGTCCGTGCCAGCCGGCTTTGCACTGGCACACGTCTGGAGCAAGGCATTCCCCACCGTTCTCACAGTGCCTGCTGCAAACCACTACCATCCAGGAAGCCGGGGGAAAAGAAAAAGAATGAATATTAACTTGCTACAACTGTATGCTTCATTCCATTTTCCCATTCTTTCCCAGATATGAATACTGGAAATTACATACAATATCATTAGCTGAAGAAGAATTGCTGGAGAGCTTAATCCAGTCTCAAAGCTGCAACCAGCTGGCTAACAGGAACAGACTGTAGAAGTATAGAAAAGCCCTGTTTTTATTGATATTTTAGTCTATGGCTTTATTTAGTGTTAGAAATCTAGAAAATGTCAACTATATTCCAAGAAAAGGAAAATTTTAAGTCAAAGAGTTTTTTAAAAAAAAAAAGGACCATTCATATTATGCGATGGATTTGATGGACTCCATCTTCAGTTCTGACCAAGGAAAAACAGCATTTTTTTTTTTGTGCCACAATCGAAGTCAAAATAAGAGTAACTGAGAATCCGGAATGAACTTTTTCAATTCAGGGTCAAAGGTAATGACACTCAGATTAATGACATAAACAATATGCTTAAAATTAGTCTCTTGGAATAATAAAAGTTAGTAATATGAAACCTACTCAAAATCCAGAATTGCCAAAATGCAACATCTAGAATATGACATAGAAAAGAGCATTATGCTAAACTATTCCGATTTTTCAGCTATGATCACAACAAGCTTTCTGTTTTTCATGCCAGGCCAAGAAAAAGGTCTCATAGATGTGAACTTGAATTCATTTTCCCTTTATGTCTGCTATTTACCTGCTGTTTACAGAGTTTACTTCTGAACGTACCTCTGCAAACATTTAAATATGACAGAACTAAAGAAGCCAAAATGGCATATTAGATATATGTGTTTATCCTGAAGGCAATCGCTCATATTCAACAATACCTCCATATTGCTGAATGCTCTTTGCATTTTTTAAAGCATGCTATATTTCCAAAGTCATGTGGAAAGGTAATCTGGTTAATGTTTGTTAACTCTGCTCTTGGGCCTGCAGTGAGACATGGATATTTTCTCATTCGTGAGCATTAGACAAATGTCATATTTTGTTTTATTACATCTGACGATTAGGAGAAACATTCTGTATTCTTATTTTTCCTTTCTGCTTACTTGTATCACATCTTGGTCCCACAAAACCGTATGGGCAGGTGCAGCGATTTCTGGCCAAGCAAGTACCTCCATTTTGACAGGGTGGTTTACAATGTGCTGTAGATAGAGAATGATGTTGTCAAGAAACCACCTCTACAAGATGCTTTAACAAAAGGGAAGTGATAAAACTCCCCAAGACAAAGCAAGCAAAGAACTGAAAATAGCGGTGCATGAATTGATTTCTCTCAAGAACAGCAAGAACCACCAAATTCCAGCAACCACACACACTTGCACCATGGTGTTCACCTCAAAGAGCAGAAATCTGCACGGTCCATTAGTACTTGGCTCTACTTATTGTGAAAATTTCCTTGGCCAGTCTTTGTGTAACCACACAGTATCAGAAATATGGTGGGGAAATGTATGCTTCTCTCTCATTGAAACCTTTAGTACAATGCAGTTTTAAGGAAATGTACACCCTACATCCACCTAAAACACTGGAAAAGCTCAGAAGTTGGTCAGAATTACAGTTAAGATGGCCACACAACCATTTTAGAGCAGATCATAACAGCTGACCCTGCAAGGACAGTCCTGGCAGCAGGGCCTGGTACCCAGCTCTGCCAAGGGGCAGCCCTTTACTGGAAGAGGCTGGAACTTCCTCTTGCCTTTCTGCTCCCCTTGGAAAAACAGCATAGCTTGAGCAGCAGCAGAACTAGTAAGTGCTCTTACCAGGAATATCCTGTTACATAGAAATAGCCTAGTGCATAGTGCTGAGGACACTGCTCGAGGATGACCTGTCCCTCTCAGCTAATATGGCCAAGAATCCAGATCTCTTTTTGTAAGTAAGTGAATATTGCTGCCATAACTGTAATACAGAGGTTGATATTGGTATCACGCTGCATCAGAAACTCTAAAAACGACCTGATATCTCTGCTGTTTCTTGTACTCAGAGTGAAGTAAGTTGGTTCACCATACAAGGCAACTTGTGTTCTCTATACAGTTGATGGATAGAACATGTTTATATTACATGGACAGTTTTCTTCACTGAATTATACAGAGTTCAAAGGGTTGTTCAAGACAGAACAGATTCTTTCATAACATTATCCTCATCCTCCATGGGTCACACACAAGGCATGTTTGGAAACAGCAATGCCCAAGTCAAGGCACTGAAGTTGGATGGACTGGATTCCAGGCATGGTTCATACACATGCACGTGAGAGCAAAATGTAATTCACCATGCTTCATTTTGCTTCATTTACAAGGGCAAGTGGAGAAGGAAAAATGTAAAAGTGTCCAGTGAAAAAAAAAGTGACAAAAGCGTAAGAAATGCCCTTGTTCACAAATAATCTTACTCAGAGTTTTGTAAAATATAACACAACTCTTTCCTGTCAGAATGAACCTTCAGAAGAGTCATAAATAGCACTCCTTGGGCTTTGGGAATAGCACTCTCACTTCATTTCTGGAATCAAAAGTAAGAATAATAATGATCCACACACAAAAACAAACCCTATTTACCTTCCTCACAAGTGGAGCCGCTATATCCTGGTAGGCATTCACAGACATTTGGCTTAATGCACTTCCCATGGTTTTTACAGTCAGGTCTGCATAGAGCTGCACAAAATCAACAGTGATGTTCAAATCACGAACACATTAACGGGCTATCATGGTCAAAATCAAAATGTCATACTCACCAGTCTGACAGCCATAACCAGAGTAACCAGGCTTGCATTTGCAAATATCGGGTGCCACACACTCCATATTTTTACCACATGGTTGCCTACATATTGCTGAAAGGCAATGAAGAAAACAATGAAAGGAATAAGGAAAGTGCCACTGACATGTCAGCAAAGTAGGGTCTTGCCTAACATAATTAGCACATCACATGGAATCCGCTCAGCCCCTGCCCTTAAGCAGGAAAGCTGAGGTACATTAGAAATTTACTTTTAAGTGCATCCATGCAACTGAAAGCCGTACCAGTGTTAATAATAAAAACACAGAAATTCAATATGCATCTCTCTCATCACATAGCCACACCATGCTTTCCAGCTATAAAGGTATCTCAAGGTTCTTCTCAGCAAAGCTTTCTTAACAGTGATTTGTAATACCTCTGCAAGTAATACCATCTCCGTAATAGCCATAAGGACAAGGGCCACATCTGACACGTCCGTCCCAACTTGGTTCACAAGGTACTCTGGGAAAGCAAGGTAAATGGGAACAGGTTCCTGCTTTAGGCATCACTATTTCACTTGATGTCACCGTAAGTGGTTTTGGTGGGACAGTGACTTTGACTAGAACAGATGGCAAAGGACTTGCTTTATACTTGACTATGAGCTGCTGAACTCTGCGAGCACTCCCTCCTTTGAGCACTTTGCTGGGCAGAGGTGGCCCTCTGCTTATATTGATCCTGCTGCTGGGAGAAGCCCTCCTGCTAGTCTCAGAATAGCTGTGGACCTCAGCTTGTGTCCTTGTCTTCTCCTCAGGTGATACAGCTCGGCTCCCCGAGGACGCTGACAGCGCAGCGCTCACCGAGGAGCCCTCCTCCGTGTCGGCAAGGGGGCCGCTGCCGGGGCCGAGAGCACGGCCGACGTTCCCACCAACAGCAGGCTGCACCGGAGCACTTTGAGAGTTAAACACCTTCCAAGTGGGGACTGTTGCTGTTGTGGAGGCTGGTGGAGCTCCGCTACTGGCCACTTCTATAGGAATAAGTCTCTGGGGGCTGTCTGTAGAACAAGGAATATAGCTTGAGACACTTAAACACCTGTCAGATAACCATCATTGAAAAGCTACAACGTGTTCAAAAATGAGAAAAATACAAAAATATTACATGAATTTCTCCTGTGAGTGTGGGGAGTGTCTTCTAATCGGGAAAACACACAAACAACAACAAAAAACATGACCCATCCATTCTGTGCTTCAAGAGGCCTCTTCTTCCATGTGCTACATTAGGAATTACATTCAGTAGAACCCAGTCCTCAGCTGGCAGAGTTAGAGCAACTTAACTTCCCAACCCATCCTCACCACTTCATGGCTGGGAGGAGGCACCATACCCACAAGACAGCCAGCCAGAGGCCTTCCCTAGACTAGGTCTGTGAATAGCTATTCCTGCTAGAGCAAATCATCAGCTCCAACCGGCACCACAGGGCTACCAAGCAGGTAAACTGAAAGAGTTTAAAGTGAAGATACTGCTGTGGTGCCACACTGTACCCAAGTGCCAGTAACAAGCCTAGGAGCAAGTATTTAGTCACACATATGTACACACTTAGACTTACTGATATATCCTATGATGCATTTCCTGGGAATAATCCACCACCTCGAGAAGGCCAAGGTGACAAAAACTCAAACACACAAAACTACATCCTCGAAAGCAGACTCAACCTCCTCTCTGAAAAGACCTAATGAAAAGTTCTTATATTTTGCCTAGGAAAGTGGGTATTATGGTGGATTGCAGAAAGAAGTGCTATATTAGCCTCAAATGCCAGAATGCCTTATATGAGCTTTAGCTGGAATTGAAACTGGAACAAATTATTCTACCTGAGATCTGTCCCTAGCTTCCTTTGGGAACTAGACAGTTATCTAGAAAAGGTTAAACTTTCCTGTATCTCTTTACAAAGTGCTATGCCTCCCTTTGCTGAAAAGCAAACCATTTTGCAGCTGATGAAGAATTATCCAGCACTGGCAGCCAACAGAGTTTTCCTTCTCCCCTACTAACAATTTGGAGGTAAATAGGAAAAGATGTTCAAGGACAATTTCCCGTGAATGAAGCCCCAGCAGGCACAGACTTGGAAATGCCAGCAATAGTATTTATGAAGTTTTGGAATTAAGAGCGTTCGTTTGCCATATCCTTCACCTTTATTTGAGTTAAAGCACTAGAATGGCATTCAAGATAATGCCATAAACTTTCGCTTATCTCATGTAACAGATGTCCCTATCCCCATGTTACCTCCTTTATATTTGTGGTTAGTCACAAAAACAAAAGGCAACCGGAAGAATGTCATAAATCACACTGTACTGTGACTAACCTAAGGGAGTTGTAGATACTGACATTTTGGTGTCACTTATTTGAAAACAGGAATACAACCCAAACGATGAGTTATACTGAGTTAAATTTAAAAATTAAAGTAACACAAGCCTAACTAGAACCTTTCTTTGCCATTTACATTCTTATCAGTATGTGAATCCGAAATTCTGCTCTCTTCACAAAAATCACCTTTATTCCGTCTGTTTATTCCGTCTGATTCTGTTGAATCCTCTCCTTTAACATTTTCTTCAAAGCTTGCTAAAAACAAAATATGTCAAGGCACAGTAGCAGTTTATTATTCACCCAACCTCCCCAAAATTAGAGAGTTAGTTTTAAGCAACTAAAAATAACTACAAACTCAGAGAAGATGAAGAGTAAAATAGTTCATTAAAATAAAGCTTATAAAATTTAACAGAGTATATGAAAACTCCAAGTTCCTCAGAAATTGCATAATACAACAGTAAAAGTAAACATTTAAGCTCCTCGTTTGGCAAGTGCTTTGAGCTGGATAGTTCTCTTTTAAGCTATCACACAGGAAAGGATTTTGTCAATACTAGCACACATCTGGAAAATAATGCAGAAAAAAAGACAAACCTCACTTCATCCATTTGTATATAAATAATTAGTATATTTTGTAGGTAATTTTTTCTACGACTATGTGACCCAATGTATTCTGATGCTATTGCCAACTGAGATTCTGCTCCAGAAGGCAGAGGAAAAAGCCCTTTTCCCAACTACTGAAGAGTTCTTCTAAGTTAGTTACAAACATGTAACACAACCAATGATACCCAAATTAGAATAAAATAGTACTATGTCCCTTCCAACCTTAAGCATTCTATGATTCTATGATTCTATTCTTATGAAAAATAAATTATTTTTTCATAATATTTTAATCATACCATAACATGACTTCCCATCTCCTTGTAGACTAGCTGGGCATGGACCACAATGGTAAGAACCAAAAGTATTGAAGCAAAATACTCCAGGGAAGCAGGGTCTGGATTCACATTCATCTACGTCATCTTGGCAATTCTTACCTGAATTGAAATACAGACTTTTACAATATTTTTTAATGTTGTCATATGTAACTTTTGAAAAAGAACACAGTATTTCATCTCCTTACTGTAACAGTAAGCTACTTGCCATCAATAAATTTTAAAAAATCTGTGGAAGATAAAATTAGAAACTGGCATTTGCTGCTACATGTATGAAGTAGTAACTTACCCTGAAGCTCTGGTGGACACTCACAGTGATAGCTGTTTATGGCATCTACACACCTGCCAGCAGCACACCGGTTAGGTTGACATTCATCAGCATTCACTTGGCAGAGATCCCCCTCAAAGCCAGGCACACATGCACAAAGGTATCTTCCACTTCCAGGTGGAAAATTAACATTTGTCACACACGAGCCATTATTCAGACAATCGCATGATTTTACATTCACCTAAAAGGAAAGCCCAATAGAAAAGACTTCTTTATTTTTTTAAACAAATTAACAATGAATTTTGCAAATAAATGCCTTCTATAAAACACTTACTCGTTTGTCATTTGACCGTAACATTCATTACCTCTATTTCTACTTTTGTCTCTGCACTGCAGTCGTCTGTCAAAGAAAATGTTAATTTATGGGGATTCTTTGACATCGCTTTCCATAAAAGGAGACCTGATGGGGAAAGACTAGCACCTTCAGGACCAGATTCCAATGTAAAAAGAACAGTAGAACCCTCTGGATCTGAGGCCAAAAATTGATATACGAAATTTTCTCCATAGAAAGTCTGTAGGGTACCCTGAAAAGTTTGAAGCAGTGGAGGTTGGTTGTCTGTAACAAAGAAAATATTTTCTCTTATAAGCAGGAGTTGCAATACATTTACAGAAATTAAAAAGTAATATGTCTTTCTACTAAGAACATAATATGTAACTATTTTCTTTCAAATTTTATGTCATTTGAATGAAACAGCAAAAACAGTAGACATTTTCATTGTAGCTGTTAACAAAATTAAAAAGATTTTTTTTACATCAAGCTTGTTAATGTGCATTGCATTGGTTTACAGAAAGCACTCAAAATTTACTGAATTTAAACTGTATTTTAGCTAGGCAGAGCTGCACCTTGCAGATGAAAGTACAGATACATAAAACCCAGATGTGATTGTCACTTCCTCTAAAAAATTAACAGACCAGGGACTGGGTTTCAGGGATTCTCTTGGCATAAGCGAGCACAGTGGAAGAGGTAACACACTCGGTGTTCCCTGGAGGACTTCAACCACATGGCAACTCACTCACTGAGCTGACACTCTGCTCCTTGTGTCCTGCCTTTGAAGATTTGTTTAGGCCACGAATCTATGCCATCAATGTGAATCATATCTGAATATTAACTATTAACAAATATGGCCTGATATTTAATCCAGTTTCTTGCATTTCCCTCCTGTCACAGAACCCTTGCAGCAAAACATGACACAAAACATTGCTAGTAGGTCTAGCAGCTGTTGCTTTTATTTATGCAAGACTCTTAATGCACCAATCAATGCACAGGATCCAGAAAGGTACCCGTGCCAGCAAGCTGACTTATGTGCAACTCCAATGCTGCCATCATACTTCAGGCATCTCTGCAGAACATAGGATTTTTAAATCACATTTTTTGTTATGCTCTCCAATGCCCTGCAATGTACCCACAGTTAGATGAACTCACTGTTTTTGACCTCATGAGGGCAACTGACTTATGTGCAACTCCAATGCTGCCACATACTTCAGGCATCTCTGCAGAACGTAGGATTTTTAAATCGCATTTTTTGTTATGCTCTCTAAGGCCCTGCAATTTTGGACCCACAGTTAGATGAACCCACTGTTTTTGCCCTAATGAGGGCAATTGACACAAAACATTGCTAGTAGGTCTAGTAGCTGTTGCTTTTATTTATGCAAGGCTCTTAATGCAGTTATCAATGCACCGGATGCATCCAGAAAGGCACCCGTGCCAGCAAGTTGACTTATGTGCAACTCCAATGCTGCCATCATACTTCAGGCATCTCTGCAGAACATAGGATTTTTAAATCACATTTTTTGTTATGCTCTCCAATGCCCTGCAATGTACCCACAGTTAGATGAACTCACTGTTTTTGACCTCATGAGGGCAACGCATAAAATATGGCAGCTTATATATTACTACAAACACTCTAAGTGAACCGGTCTCACCTCACAGTTACCCCTGCTTTGAGCAGGAGGTTGAATTACACAGCTTCTTGAAATAGCTTCCAATCTGAATTTTCCTACGATCCCGTGAAAAAATTTTGCATCTAGTCTATCCAATATATTTATCCATCCAAATAATGAAACGACTTGCCTAAGAAAATCTATCTTATTGCCAGAAAATATGTTTTATTTCTAAAAGCTGAAAACAAACATTTGTGGGCATAGTTGTGCCAAAAATCAGAAGACTGCAAACTGCTAATTAACTGATGGTTGGTTGTTCCCATGACAGTTACTTTTGATGGTACCACATGGAAGGCGCGTGGGGAATCCTGACTTTCACATGTCTGATTTCAGAAAAAAAAAAAAGTGTAAGATAAAAAGCAAGACCAACTTATAAACTAAAAATAACTACAGAGTTAAAACTTCACTACATCCAAACATTTTGAAAACTTAGTAGATTTTCAAGTTCTTGCTATGAAAAAAGAAACTACTTAGAGCTTACCTTCAACAACTGACCAAGTTAACTTAGATATGTCAGGTCTGCAGAGTAAACAAGGGCTGCTTGGATTTGTGTCACCTTCACCATAACAGAGTCCATCTATGTTGCATGTTTTCTCCTATAGAGAAATAACTGTTATGTGATTCAATATTTTCTGCTGTCAAACAATAAATCTGTATGTAATTGTAAAGTGCCAAATAAAATCTAATCCATTTTACACTTTAACTGTTTTTAAAAACAAACCACTAAAAACTTGTTCATTTTTATTTGATAATTGTAGGAAAGTTCATTTCTTTCTGAAGTTGCCTCAGCTCATCTTCAATATATGTGCTTATCTTCTTTGTGTATGGAAAACCCCTGTTAGAAACAAGAGCTGGGTTTGTATATGGAGATTTAGTCTGCTGATTTTTGGAGATTTTTTCCACCTGCATATTTTCATAGTAAACAGACAGGAAGGAAACACATACCTTTAACGTACATAACCCCGATTCCTGTGGTTCACAGGTTTGACAGGCTCCATCATATAATATCATTGTTTTAGGGTTGCTATAAATGAATCCATCATTAGAAATCTGCAAAATGTAGATTATAAATGGATTAATTCATATAGGCATCACCATATCACCCAAACGGACTGCTAGCATGGGATTCAACTCAAACATCTACATTTGGCTGTTTAAACTCTTAAAATAGTCAGCAGAAATCTAGTCAATCCTACCAATAAGTCTAGACAGATATCTGACTGACTAGACCTAGGTGTCTACTTTAAGGTAGACTGAATAGCCTTCTGGGCTCCATTGACATTTTTGAATGGGTCTGAGATCTCAGTTGTCTACCTCACCTACAGATTCATGCATGTATGCTATATTCAACTTAGTTTTCCCATAAATGTGTCAAAGAGCATTTCAAATGCTCTAGGGTAGCCACCTAGCCATTAAGTCCTACTCTTGAAGAATGTGTGTCTCTGTAGGTTTCACCTCTACCTCTCTACCTCTGTAGGTTTCATCTCTACCTGTATCTCTACCTTCACCTTCCCCTTACAGGGGAGCCGTCTCAACCAGCACTCAACACTTAATTCAGGTGATGAACCTCAGACCCTAAGTTACACCAGCTGAACTTGACACTTAGTACTACTGAAAAGAAAAAAAGGATAATATCCATATAATACATCTTCCTTTAAACAGGAATATCTTGAAGTGAATACTTGAAATTTCTGAGAGTACCTTTATTTGCCATCTGGCAAGAGGTTTATCATCAACGAGATCCATGACATGGGACTGCTGGCCATCGCTTGGTAACTGACAGTCGGCAATCCCGGCACTTTGGAAGGCAGCCGGCATAATTAGAGGTTCTCCAAGAAGCCAGTGGCTACCATTATGCTGAAAGTTAAGACAGAGAGCCTGCTTTACAGTGAAATACGAAAATATTTTTATCTCATACAAAACATGGATTGTACTGTGTTTGAATGCATCTAATGCCCCTGGATTAAAGTGTTATGTGAAATATTAATTTACTATTATTTGCACAGGAATTGATTTCTACCTAACCTAGTAACTAGGACAGTGGCAGTTAGCCACTAAACCCTTGCACAAGCCAATAAATTAGACACTGTCCATGTAGACTTCTCTCCTAAATTGTAGTGAAGAAGAGTCATCTAAAGATCTATCTTCAGAATTAAAGATAAAAAAGTAGGGATGATAATATGACAAAAGTCTTAATAGCAACAGGAGTTCTTCCTATAGGAAGTAGAGAGCAGGGTTAAAGCCTATGGAAAATAAAGGTAGATGAAAATAAGAATCCAGGCAGACTACAGATCTGGAGAACAGCCAGATCAAGTCATTTCAAGTTTGTATAGGTTTTATTCAGGTGTCTCTCATTACTTGCTTCAGCTACAGAAAACAATCAAGGCACCTTTATTTAACTCCAGTTCTGACATGATGCATCCTAAGGCCATGTGTTTTTTTATGAACAGTAAAAATAACCTCACATAAAAACTTTTGCTGAACAGATATATGAACTATTTTTGTTCAAATAAAACATTTAGACTTTTTTTTCTTGTTGTAACTTTTGAAGGAAGTCACAGCAAAACCAAGAAGGGTGAATAGCTATATATTTCTAAATACATAACTTTGGCAGTGCTCAGTTACATAACATTTGAAAAGTGAGGAAGGTCTACCTTGCCAGAAGCCTTTTTTCTTTTTTGGATTAAACTCAATCTCATTCTGTACAAAATCTAAGTCAATTCTGAATCCATATAATTATAGGCTCCTTGGCCGTGTCCTACCCAAACTTCTACCAAGACAGATTTACTAGTTCTGCTTCTGTGAGGTCCTTCAATACAGATTTCTCCAAATTAGCTCTTTTAGCATCATGCATGAAACCTACATCCTTCCCAACATAGCAGGACAGTCCCTGGACAATGGATCTCTTTTAGCCTTTCACAAGGGAAAAGATGAAAAATGAGAAATTCACTTTGTACTTTGTACTAACTCTAAACTCTGCCAAAATGACTCTTCTATGAAATATTGACCTGTCAAGTTTATCTTAAATTATGTGGAGTTCTACACTACTGCAACTCCATACATATTTTCATAAAGCCACTACTACTCCAGCCTGGGGTGAGGGAAAAAAAGATCCTTTCATCAACTTCCTCCTGAATTTCAGATAAAAGCAGTGGCTTTCATTTTCTAGCCTGGATCTTGTCAGTGAGAATATCATCAATAAAAGTGGTTTAACAGAAAGTTTTTGTAGTTGAGAGCCAAGTACACCACCACAGAGAGCATTATATCAGAAAATCTTGCCCCGAGTTAACAGTGAGACATTTCAAACTGTGATAAGTGAGCTCCCAGTAATTGTCTCACTGTGAGTTTGGTCTAAAAGTCTTTTAACCTAATGGAGTGTAAATTTACACTCTCGTGCAAAGACTTTCTCATTTCAAGCCACCTCCAGATGAGCGGATACATGTTGTGCTCATGGAAAATCTATAGCCCGCACTGCTTAATCTGTCAAAATCATCTTAGCCTCTGCTGGCACTCACTAAGCAAAACTCTTCTCCCTCAGGAACAAAAGTGTCCCACTGGACATTTCCCCTTTCGCCAGTCCCACTTTGCCTCTATCAGCACATCAATGGAACCACATTTTACTATGAAGTTTTTTTTTTAAAAAAATTATTTTCATGTCCAAGATGAAGGAGAAACCTCAAATCTGCATGTTATGTCAGACTAACACTTTAAATTACTTAAATGTCTTGGGCAAATTCCAGGTTTGGATAACAACAGTATGTCTATACTCGTTCCTCTTAAAATTGTATTAGCTTGCAGTACAGCAGTTTCAATCTCCTGATGAATACTATTAAATACCCAGGGAAAACAAAGAAATACCCCAGAGATACTGACAACATATCAAAAGTGCCTTTCTATTGTAACAGATCTATTATATTGATAAGAGGGTCATTTCAAGCATTAGATTAGGACAGAAATCCATAAATGCCTTTAACCTTGCTGCCCCTTTCCAAAGAAGTGGCTTTTCTCTTCCCCTCCATAAGCACTTAAATAAAAGGCAAACAATGCGGTGATTGCTGCTCTTAGGGATGCCCTTGTGCTTTCCTGATGGAGAGGTGCTGCACATTGCTATCTCCCTCTCGGCTGCTGAACATTCCCATTATGTTGTGTATTCCCCTTATCGGAGAGGAAACAGCAATCTTGCAGAGTCTTGAGGGGCTGCTGCAAAATGCTGGATGCCTTTGCTTTTGGCTTCTGCTAAAGCACTGGGCGGTGTCCACATAAATGACGGGTATGTGGCTAGTTAGTCATTGTCTTCCTCGCTCTTTGAGGAGCTTAAAGGTAACGTTAGCACACACGTACCTGCAATTGGCTAATTTCACATTTCAGGCTTGATGACTCCCTGAAGCCGTGTCCGAAAGCTCTCACTGAGGCGCAGTCAGACTGCCGAATATCGCATAGCCCCCCGTTCTCCAGCTCCGTGATTTCTGGAACCTGATCTTTGAAGCACAGATCAGGCAGCGAAAGTTGCATATTGATTGATTTATATGCATTTACAGTTAAGCAATATGTTTACTTCAATATCCAATTAAGAAAACTGTAACATTATGCAGTTTTTTGCTTCACTACTTGAAATCTTCATTCTTTCTATCACAAATGCTCGCAAGACAATTCCATGATAAATTTAAAAGGCTTATTATCATTTCACCTCTGCTTTTAAATAAGTCACTAAAATAAAAATGCCCTTTCAAAATAAATATGAACATATTTTTTTGAAAGGATTTTGAATTTCCCAATACTTTTCTCTCATACTTTCCCAGTGTGTCTGTTTACCTGCATTTTCTATTTACTGTAAAAACCTGCCCAGCAATATTTGCTATAGCTTTTTTCCCTCACCATCAACTCTATTTCCACCATGTTTAACAGTTTGCTTACGGATATGTAATATCGCCAAAATGAAAAGCCTTCCATTTGCAGTTAATAAACAGCACCATACAGACTATAAACAAGAGGGAATGGATAGAAGTGGCAGATCTTCCCTACAGAAGACAGGGAGCAATGTGAAAACATGCTACCCTCTTGGGACTGTATTGAGTGGTACATTTAAGAAATATGACATACCATAAACTCAGCTATGTTTTGCCCTAGGGAAACAAGAAGGCTGAATAGAAAACAATTTTAAATGGGAACTAAGTTGCTGGATAACAAACAGCCCCACTGTATGGAGCCTCTGACAGCGTACCAAGGCAGGAAAGAAAAGCAGTATAATAAACTTATGGGGCACAAACATCAAAAGTGCTATGTCAGTAAATCTCATTGTTTTGTTCACTTACCAGACAGAATGCTGCAGTCGTAAGAGCTATAGCCTTGAAAACATGCACAACCCCATTCCATACATTCTCCATTCCCGCTGCAGAGACTGGGACATTTTAACACAACAAGCAAGTCCTCGACTGACCCTTGAAGCTCCTGTTGGTTGGAATTTATTTCTTCTAAAACTCTCTTCTCACATTCATTCTCCAGAAGAGGTAAGAAGGCTTCTGCCCAGCTGAAGTCATCTTTCAGCAGCAAATCTTTTACACACATATCTACTGCATCTTCCACTCGCTTGCCAAGGAGGCCGCCACAAGATCTCCCTATAGTGGAATTCACTATGGCCTCTTGGCACAGGCCCAATGCGCTAGACTCGGTCAGGCCCGAAGGTGTGGGCCAGGATGGAAGAAACTTGTGGTGCAGACCAGTGGCATGGTCCTCCGGAAAAAAATAGCTATAGCCTTCTAGGTCTGCTTGGTTAAGACTTTGGAATGGAAACACTGGATGATATTCATAATAACTTTGGCGCTTCCTTCTGCTCATATCAGGTTTGCCTTTGAGAAGATGAGTCCTGTAATTGTGGGGATTTCTTTTAATTCCTGAGCTTGAAGTTCCTTCTCTTTCTATCCAAGTATTTTCTACTGAACTTGTGTTTACCAGCAGTATTTTGTGAAGTTTGGTTTGTTTATCGAAGCGATCAATTTTCTGGAGAGGTGAAGAAGCCATTTCCTGTGCAGGCGAACGCTTCTTTAAGCCTCTGACAAGATTGACAGGACTGAGATACTCAGTAGTGACATCGAGTCCTGGTATCAAAGATGGAAATCGACCATTTCCACTTTCTTTGCAAAAGAGAGGAAGTTTAGAAACGGACTCTAGTTTATTCTGTGATTGATGTAGTCCAGCATCTCTAAGCCTGCAGTCACAGAAGGCTCTTTTTGTGGAAGATGTTAAAGCAGCAGGTGTCTTGTCAAACAAACTATCTCCTGGTGAAATTCTAGGGGAAAAAGAAAAAGAAAAAAAAAAAGGTGCATTTCAAAAGTGTTGTCTGTTTTGTTTTACTAAGAATGTGGTATTTGGATTTTTTTGTTTGATACTTCTGCACCAGAAATGACAAAATCTACAGCATTCAGCTAAAATTAAGGACCCCAGCTAAATTATAAAACCATGAGAGCAACTTGCAACAAAGCCACTGAGTGACTCTTTTGTATACCTTGGTATTTTGTTCAAAACTTATTCAAAAATGTAATAATTACTACTTAACTACTAATTTGGCACTTCAATTTCAATTTACGGAAATTAGTTATGGAAAGTAACAATGGCATTTTAACATCAACTTCAAAAGTTAGGAAGATTTTTCTTAACTAAACAGGTTGTTACAAGCGCAACGGAAAGGCTGAACCAAAATGATGACATTTGATTAAAACATAAGCATTTTGTTACCTCCATTCGTTAATAAAAGAAAAGGGAACATTAGAACTGTGTGGGATTTCCATCCCACTTGCAGTGTGATAGTCATTCTCTGCACTTCCGTCAAAGGTGCCACAGAGTCCCACTGTATTCTTGTAATCTGAGCTGGGTGCCCTGAGCGTTAGGCTCATTCCCCATTCACTCACATCAGCACGAATGAAAGCTCCAGAAGAAAACCCAACCTGAAAAGAGATGGGCAACAGCATCATGAGAAACACTTTTAATCAAATTAGGGGTTTGTTAGTCAGGAACCATTGACAAAGGCCAGATGTATAAAAAAATCCATTAAACTCCGGAGCTAACTAATCTGTATCAGAAAAAAAAAAAAAGTTATTTCTTGTTTTGTAAATTCTTTTGGAAAAGTCCTGTACATCTGAACTAGTATGTACAAGTGGCAGCTGGGCAGTGCACTGTAGGTCAATAAACTTTATTCATCATTAGCAGATATTCTATGGATGGTCAATGACTTCAAAACCACAAAGAATCACAGAGCCACTGGACAAAGAAAAAGAAGCTACTTGTCCTATGCTAGCACGGGGCAAGGGATAATTTTGGTCATTTTGACTTGACTCTTTGGTGACACCTTTCTCAACTATTTTTTGCCTTTTCTGTTATTGACCTGCAGCACAGATCTGAATAAGTCACTTAATATTTCTGTTTTTCTGTACCCTTATCTATGAAAGGGAGGAATTTCACCTCTCTATTGCCTAAGGATTCTTGATACTTAATAGCTGAAGTCTTCAAATGAACTGCTTCAGACAAAAGCTAAACATTTAAAGCATTCTTAGACCAATAGCTAAACCCAACGTGAAAGGTCATATTGATTTTATGGCTTCCAGACTAACAGGGTGATTAGAGAGAAGCCAGGTATTTTATTTTACATTCTGCTTCATTTCAGGTTTGCTGGAGCCTTATAGCAATGTTAGCCATAAAAGAAAAGTGATGCAACTTATAAAAACAAATGTGAATATTATATTTGAGGGCCACATTCTCTGGAGAAGCCACTGACACCTTTAATTCTATGTATGTCATTTGTCATGTTATTTGCACACACAGGCAATGTATCACAGGATATATGACACAAGCACGAGCAAAACTTTGTGCAGGCATTGCAGAGAGCCCATTTTGGAAAACTGATACCGCACTGTAAGCACATATTGATTCCCAAAACCACAAAAATATTCAAGGGCTGTAGGCTGTACAGGCTACACAGTTCCTGTAAAATATATAACTGTATATATATATATATATAGGACTATAACTGTAAAATAGGTTTCACTGTATTGCTTAATTACCAGAAATAAAACATGTTTGGTTCTATAATTGATGTGAACTGACAAAAATAACTGTTGAGATAAATATTACCTCAGTAAGTAATATTTACCACTTACTGTTACTTTTCTTCCGAGGTAGGATTCAGTGATCCTGACATTACTTCCAGTTGTGTCTCTACTTATTACAGTCACGTGTGGCTGTGACTCACGTAGCTGACCGCTGCACATGTCAAACGCAACGACATCCCTTCCTTCTCTGGCAACAAAGCCACAGTTACAGGAGGCTGGAGAGTGGAGACTTCCACAGTCCCACTGCCGAACGTGAACCTCAAAATCTCGAGACGTGCTCTTAGAGAGAACAAAAGTTCCTGTTTCAAAATTGTCATAGAGTCTGGAATCAAGAGAAAAACATATAATATTGCTTCGGTTATAGCTGCATTGTTACATGCCAACAACATTAATCCAGATTTCAAATATTTTGTGAGCTCTGATTCTACAAATTATGTCTGTGCATCAGGAAAGCCAAACAGGAAAGCAAAGCATACAAACCAGCCCGTATATTTCTTCCCCTCCTAGATAATCAAAATCATATCTTCTTAAATGCAGCTATGAAGCAAAAATTTAAAATTGAGCTTCACCAGAAAAAGAAGCAAAAACAAAAAAAAAAAGAGAGATTATTGAGTGCAATAGACATAGACAATGTTTCTGAATGGACACACAACCACAGAGCCACTGCCTTTTTGGCCATTAGCCAGTTGTGCTCATGGATTCTGTGACATGGAGGCTGAAGGCCCTTCTCCCTCCTTGTGCTTCTCCAGCAATGCCCGTGTGCAGCAGCAGCACCGTGCTCAACCGTGTGCCTGTGCGGGGCAGGTGTGCTGAAGCTTGCACAAGGACCCTTCACAAAACGATTTAGAAAAGTCATGTACATTAGGAAAGGTCTGTTTTACTACGGATGAGATGGAAACTGCTTGCTCCTAAAGCCTGGAATTTCATGTAAACTGAAAACTGTAAATAGTGGCTTTCTTTTCTCCTTAGGGTTAGCCATCTGTTCCTTGAAGCAAGCCCAAAATAGCCTATTTAATGATTCTGAGTGCGGGGAGGGAAGAGGGGGAAAAAAAAAAACAAACAAACGAACAAAAAAAACACCCTACTTCCACTGTTAAGTTTAACCACTTCCTAGCTATAAATGGCATTTGACAGTTAATTGCAGGACAGTGATTTGCCCCCTGAATAAAGGCCGAGCAGAAACACTGCAGGTGGCTGCCCTCCTCAGACTGCACAGGGTTACCTGAGTTTCAGCACAGACAGCTCCCTTGGCCCAAGTTGTAAAATAAAGTAGCAACACTGTTTAACCTTAAAGATACCTTCCCCCCTCAGCATCATGCTTCCAGCAGGAACATATCACAGTGAATCACAGTGTATCATAAGGAAGCTTGGTGGCAACACAGCAATGCTTAAATTGTCCTGTGAAGCCATCCCCACAGCTTCCACTGAAGGAGCAAGAGGGAGACAATCATGGTAAATGCCATTAATAGTCACAGTGCCATCAGAACAGACATTATAACCTGCCTTTTCCCTTCCTTTATCAGGTTCACAAGATCCAGCTGTGGGTTGCAAACCCTTATTTGGGGGCAAGGCATCCTCTTTTCCTCATCCTGTCACTTGAAGAAATGTCTTCCTTTTGGAAAGAAATTTCAGTAACATACATGGGACTGCAGCAAATAAGTAACTTTTAAACCTATGACCAAGCTCAGCACAAAGCCATGCAGACAATAGCTATCTTCTAGTGACTTGATAGGCTTCTTACTCTCATGGTGAGAGAAAACACGCTGCAGACTGGATATTCCTTTGAATTAGAATTGCTTGGCATATTCAATCATTTCATCATTATTCATCCTTAAACATATTTCCATCTTTTGTCTCCCATAGACTCTATGGCCACTGTTGCACACTCCTTAAAATAGGAAAATACTCCCTTATTTTTAGTCCTTTGGCACAACTCAAAGCTTGCATTTGGAAATATAAATATTGCAACCATCATCAGTGGCATGAGCTTTTGCTAACTGAGGAATGTTTATCCTTACTGGCCAGGAAAGAGTCTAAAACACAGAAGGCAACTAACTAGGGAAAAGTATAGTTAAATTGTATCAGCATAGACAGCATGATATGAAATTACGTAAAATTAAGAACAGCAATCTAGCTCTTACCTTCCATCAAATGTAATTATATGAGGGTCAGTAAATGAGTAGCAGTAAGCAGTAGGTAGATCCTTTACGGTAATCTTCAAAACAAAGAAAGACATAGTAAGTCAAGCCAGGTTAAGAATAAACATACTCAAACAAGTTACTTATCTTGACATACTAGTTTACTCTTCAATCAGTATTTTTTTTTTTAAATCTTAATTCAAATAAAAGGGCAGGATGTGAATGAAAAGCAAACAATACTGAACACTCCGGGAATTTTTGGTGTGACGCAATATGACACACCTGAAATAGGAGCTTCATTTATATCATCCACATTTTTGGACTGTTGGTTTTATAGAGTTAGAGGATTTCCAACCTGAGTGCTTTCTGGAGCATAGCCATTCCACAGGATATTATCACTGGATATGGGTTCCACCACAATCCTGGTAATCCGGTCTCCATCCTGCATAAAGTCTGTCACAGCAGTGAAATAACTTACAGCTTGACTACAAATTCCATTATTGCAGGGTTTCTGGAGAAGATCCACGTAACAAGAAGAAAGGGCCAAGTTTAAACCTAACTGTTCTTTGCCTGTTTTAATGAAAACACATAATTTGTGAGTTTTCTTCTAAGCAAGTCACAATTCTGTAATTCTGTCAATATAAATACTATATTATTTGCAAATAAGAAAGATTTTTTCTGTCTGTAAGTGAAAATAGTTATGTATTTTACTGGGATAGGTCATGTAAAAACCCCTCTCAACCTTCACACACACCTACACAGAGAAATTGAATTTTCTGAATTGTTCTGAGTCAAAATCACAATATGATATTATATAGAAATGATTGACTACATATACTTGCATCAAATACAATTGGGCTATAACCAAACTAAATTCTGAACTTTGCAAGCATTACAGTATTCAATTTTATCAATTTTAACCAAAAATGGCTCTGATAATCCATAGCTGACAAAAACAGCTGCTAATTTCGGGTACTGAAATCATGTACACACTGCTGAGTAGCAGATTATGGATTCATCCCCCAGTACTATCAACAGCTGTATGGTCAGTTTGCAAATATTTTGTGCTAATTTTATTACACATTTCTAATGTATCAGCATTTCCAAAGAGAATATTCTCTTCTCTCTGAAGAGAATATTTAGAAAAACATACTAAAAGCATAAAATGTAACAAAATCCAGGATAATACTTACCTTGGTCAACAGTATTTAATGTCAGCGAGATTTTACAGTCATTTTCAAGTTGTCCAAAATCAGAACAAGGAATAGGAATTCTACTTTCTATTGCCAGTCTGTATTCCTTTCCATCTTCTGATATACTATAAGCCTCTGGATATACCTAACACAGGAGGAATCATACTTAAAATACAAATTTTGGGGAGTGAATGGCAGGTTCTCCTTACAAACCAGCAAGAGTGAACACATCAGGAGTGAAGCACAGTGGCTTGGTGCACGGCCCACTCTACTTGATGAGGCTTGTGAGGATGGGCAGCAGAGCTACGTGCACGGTAGGAACTGAGTTTGCATCTGTTCTCTGACCAAATGGCATGGCCAGTCCATGTCTACGTGATTAAACTTTCCCCAGTTCCACTGTCTAAGCCCAAAACAGGTTGGCTGCAGCCTTCCCTCATCCCCCCAGTGAGCTGGGCATACTTCCTGGCCAAGGCTATCCTCTGATCCAGATCTATGTGTTTCATGGGCCAAAATCATGACAAAAAGGTAGACACAACTAAATCTACTGAACAATTAGCTTGCGAGGGCCCGAGTCTGAGCCATGGCCCTCTAGTTTAGAAAGGTCTAGTCCAGTTTCTGGAAGCCAGGTCTTTCGCTGGGCTGTTATAATTTGTGTGAGCCAGTGATTGTCTTCCTGCACCTTGAATAGATGGGGGAAGGCAGAAAGACTTTTGATGCCACCAACATTTGACAAATCCAAGCTCACTACAGCCAGCTGTTCGCTCTCTGCATCCAGAATACATCTCGAGTGCCTTCTAGTCAGAGCCCCAACTATTTTCTGCAGCTGTTTTGATTTCATCTTACTCTCATTCATCATCCTACAAGATCTGATCACTGTCAAGCACAGAGTAATTACAAAAATGCTCAAACACTATTCATTGATGTAGATGTTTTAATGTGCCCACAGAAGAAATGTATTAATATTACATGTTAGCTACAGCAATACTCAAAAAGAATCCTACTGCAATAAAGATAGTGTTTTCTTTTCAAATTACCTTTATGCCAGCAAAAAACTCCTCACTCTCAACAGGAGAGCTTTGTATATCCGGTTTCTCCAAGAGAAAGGCAGAACTGCTACAGTAAACCTGCAGGACAGAAATAACACAATATATTATAGTGTCGGAGTCCTTATGTGAATACAAAATCCAGCCACAATTGGCCAGCCTAAGAAATGCATCAAGTCCAGTCTCCACCATAAATTAGCAACTGCCTATGGTCTTGCTTAAGGAAAATACAGAAATGGATCAAGTACCTAAAAATCTTTTTGGGATTCTCTGTCAGTGCTTCAGAGCCTTCTTGAACAAGGTGGCTATAGACCAATGTGTCTAGCGAGCACCCATGCCTCCATCGATCTTCATAGTCTCTTCTGAACCGTTTTATGTTTGTTGCCTTTTATTTTTGTTGGGTGCCTTTTAGTTCTAAGATTATACAAGACAACCAGCCCTACTCCTCCTCTTCTTACTAAACTTTTAACTGGTATTATGAGCTTGGATGATCTCTTCTTCAAGCTGAGGAAGTTTATCGTATTCTCCTCTATGAGCCAGTCATATGCCACTAGCCATTCTTTTTTCTATTTCTTTGGCTATACCCTTTCTGAGATACTTTGATGAGACATGCGATATTTGAGATTTTTGTCAAATCAGGAATTTACAGCAGCATCATGTAGTTCATTCTTCAATCTCCATTTCTTTCTGACACTGAGCTAACATTGTCACAATCACTCATAAATGTTCTCAAGGATTTTTGAGGACTAGCAGGTACTACGGCTGTCCGTAAGCCATCCAAGCAGCCTGCCTTTGACCTGAGCCTCAGTGCATTATCGAGATAAAACAACTTAGGAAAACGGTAGAAAACAGGATATCACAAACAATACTACATGCTTTTGGATTGCATGTTAGTATATACAGGTAGACAGCTTGCGGGTTTTCCAGTGCATAAGCCTCTCAGAGTTATCACATGATCCTAGATCTTGAGCCTGCTACTACTTAAATTAATGGAATTGCTCTCATTGTTTTAATGGCAGAGATTAAACCATTTAAATGCTATTCAAGAGAGCTTAAACCACTGAACAACGTGGTCAAGCAGTAGTTCACTATTAACTTATAGGAACAGTTATTTGCTCAACACAGCATCTTAAAACAGCTAATTCTTATGAGCTCTCATTTAGGTGTAATTGCACCCTAATCTTAATTTACAGTATCAAACAAAATCACAGGTGAAGATAATGTAACTTGAAGAAACATTTATACACTAGAGGCACACTACAACTGTACTGAGACTGAGTCTTAAAACTTCAATGGTGGTGGTAACTATTGATACATTCTGTGATGTCTCCATATTTGTACGGGCACTGTTGAAGCAAAGAACACCCAGGGGCATCATTTTTCTGCCAAGAAAGCTTAAGGAACCTTGTCTCTAACAACTGTTAATATCTACTCAGCATTATTAACTCATATGTCAACAGATAAAATTCCTATGGAGGAAAAATAGTATATTTACAAAGATACAAAGATAATTATTTTTAACATACTCTGTCTCCAAGTTTGAGGTTTATGCCATCTAGTTCTAAAAGTGAGAATGTATGAACTGCTGTCTCACGTTTCAATTCCTCTTTGACGCCTTCAGGAGAAAGTCTGGACCAAGCTACAATAAATCCAACCAAGCTGTTTGCAAAAGGAACGCCAAAGGTGCACCTGAGGTATATGCTGCCTTTGATCAACTCTGCTACAACTTCAGGGGTAGCTGGTGATGGTGGTGACACAGACGCAAATGATGGAGCCGCCAGCTTACCTAGTGAAACAAAAGTGTAGTTTGTGCTTTTTATTCCATGCAAAAATATTTCTGGATGAAATAACTTTGACATGTATTTTGCCAGTGAATAAACTAATAATATTTACTTTTACTATATCCGGAATTGTTATGTAATTGTTAAGAGGAGGAGTGAAAAAGTGTATTTTCCTTCTATTAACTATTAACATGAGAAAAATCTCTTTATCGATATTTGATTATGTTTTAACCCACAGGAAGGTGCTGAAGAGGGGGAAAAAATGAGATAATAAAAATGCAGTGAACCATCTTACCAGAGAGGAGAGAGCAACGTGTAAACGAATTTATGCAAAAGAAGAGCATCTTCTCCACTTACGTGGAAAAGGATAAGAGCTGATTCTTTTGGAGTGAAATATAAAATGAATCTGCAAATTTACATTAATCTATAAATCAGTATTATTAAAATTACATTTTAATGTTTATTCTGAGCATTATGTTCAGGAACTACAGATCAGATATTATTTCTAAACTGCTTATCCTGCAGAAATTCAAGCAATATTAAAGAAAACATGAATATTTTTTATTCAAGACAGAATATGACTAAATGTTGAAGTCATTGGGTCATGGATGCAAATCCATGCAAATCCTTAAAAAAAAAACCCAAACCAAACCAAACAAACAAAAAAACACAGAAGAAAATACTTACTGCTACAGATACTTTTAATTGCTTCTTCCTTGAGATCACAAATCTGTGGTTTTGCATATGCAACAGCTGTATATTGTTTTTAGGTGATACATTCATGTACATACCGATTAATTACATGCCAAGGCTCCTAAAATACTGCTCTACATAAAAAATAATCTAAACATCACAAAGCAATAATAGAAGTGTAAATTACCAGTATCAAAAAAATCTTGTAATCTGATTCATATATAATTATGGTAAGAGTCAGTACAAAACCTTAAACTGGAAATCACAAGTTAGCTGTATTTAAGAGAATGGGTACAGAACATCTTACTGTCTCTACGTCTTTTATTAGAGATTTACCCAGAAAAAACCTAGACATTTTTGCTAGCAAATAAAAAGGAATTAAAATATTATCTTGATTAGGAGTTATGTCTTCCCAAAATCCATATCTGAGTGATTATTCACTACAACCCAAGACAGTCAAGTCCATAGAATCATAGAATGCTAAAGGTTGGAAGGGACCTCTAGAAGTCATGTAGTCCAACCTCCTGCACACGCAGGGTCACCTAGAGCACGTGGCAGTGCGGAACTATTTTGAAAAATCACCTTTCCAAGTGGTATAAGAAAAGATTCTTGTGATCTACTGTTGTTTGCTAATTCTCATGTTATTACATTATATCTTACTAATGAATATTCACAGAGACTGTCAGCATCAATATTATAAGTTGCATTTACAGGAGCTTTTGTTACATATAGCTATTTTGAAATGTTTATGTTCAGCAAAATGTCTTAAAAAATGTAACTTTAAAATATTTACTATTGTTTTCTAGTATATTTTATGCTTTTATTGCTTTTATCTAGTTTTTAATAACTTTAACAATGAGCAATCCGAGAGCACCTATCCGGAATGCAGTAGACTTCTTTTAAGGAAGGTTTATATGGAAGAATATCAGAAAACACTTATTAATGAACATGGACATCTCCCCAAGTTAGTGCACATGGTTTCTCACCTTCGGCACAATAGCCCATGCAGCCTTGGGTGGGTTGCAGCAGGTAAACAAAGAAATCTCCACAGTTTCTCACACTGACAGGGATTCGGAAAAGGCAGCAGTCCCTGGAAGTGCTGAAGAAGAACTGCCACGTGGCACATGCTGTTAACTGCTTCACCTCACCAGGCCGAGGCAGGGTCTCTGCCTCCCGCAGGGAGAGCCACACAGGGGCCTGAGTACCACAGTGGTTCACCTAAAACCCCCAAGAAAAACATCAGAAAACAGTTAATGCTGCATCAGGCTGCTCCATCCTTCCAGCTATGTTGTCTAGAGCCTTCTCTACTTGGATGGTAGACCAGCTTTATCCAAGTAAGTGACTGAATGCTTAGCGCTCAGGTCAGATTTTTAAAAGTTTCCTGGATGACCTGAATAGGTCATTAGTCTAAACTGTGTTTTGGAAAACATCTGGTGAAAACATCACATTGACCTAGTTGACCTTGCTGGTTCTTTGTATAGAGCGCATCCACTCTGTGATGGCAGAATAGAAGTAGCTGATTTGTATTAAACCTCATTGAAAGTCCTTTAGGAAGTATACTGTTCTGTATAGATTTTGGAGCATAATAACAGGACTTGAAGAGTTGTGCAACCCTGTAGCTATTGCACAGCAAGTTGCCTATGCAGCACGCTGGCCTGCTTGAGGAGGCCGGGTGCTAATGTGCCCCGTTACTTGCTGGTCCATAGAGCACCTGGACATGAGGAGAAAGCACAAAGTTCCCATTAGCTCCAGGCTGAGCTTCCCTTGCCCCTTCCTTGCCTCAGGAGCAGAGCCCTCTCTAAGCCATGACCTGCCTGCAAATTAAAGATAGGATTTACCTGTGTACTTTAGTGCCTTATACTGCTTTAGAGATTAAAACAGGTGGAGGACGCTGCTTTAAGCTCCATGGAATTTTCCTGCTATCTTTTAGCTGGTTTGGGATTCTGTTAAAAGTATTTTGTTCTTACGCGCTTTCATTCATTCAAAAAAGCATAGATAAAATATTCTGGGTTTTTTTGTTGATGTTTTCAATTAAGGAAATGTTTTCAAATAGTTAATTACTAGGAAATATCTCCTTAAAATATAGCTATTACAGAGCTGTTGAAGAACCTCCAAAAAATCAAGCATTACAAATCAAAGGTATTAAATATACCAAGTAATTTTTGAGTCTTAAGGGACTCTTTTGAGTCTTGCAAGTGACAAGAAAACTAATCTTTAGTTAGCTTTGTGAGTTCAAACCATTTTATGATGAATCCCTCCTCTCTTACATGACCACTTTAAAAGCTCCACAATTATTGGCATCATGTGGCTACCAGTCCCTATATTGCTTTTACATGTCCTTAGTAACAGACTAATTGTGATGATACAGTTGTGGTTTTTAGTTGTGGCCGTTGCTTCTAAGCTAGCGCTGAGAAACACTGTTTTTAGCAGTGACTAGAAATAATGATTTTTGAGTCGTCTAAAAATAATATAATTTATTATCCTCTCTTCTAGTCCATTAGTCCCTTAAATTTAAGTTTTTCAGACATAACTTGCAAGCTTTTACTGTCAATGTTTTCAAAGTTTTTGATAGTTTTGTATTTACAAAGACAAAGATGGTTTGCATCTCACATGTAATCTCCATAATTGTTTAATTTTGTTATACCTACCTCACTGAGGATTTAAGAAAAAGTAACTATTATTTATCATAAATAAATAAAGTGCAACCCTACCTCCACACATTTGGTTGGCATCTCAGCAGGCTTATCAAAAATCATAAAGCGGTACCACCCTGGTGTTAGGGAATGGTCACATATTAAATCCTGAATAGCTGATTGCTGCAGGTGAGATGAATCAAAATTCACACTTCGATAAGGACTCTTCAGGATCTGATGCCCACCAGCATAACATTCAGGAACTGTGAAACAAGAATATTAACAAACAAGTTAGAAAAGTTTTTAAATATTTCTTATTGGAAAATTTGAGGATTCTGTAGTATTATACGTGACCTCTTTTACTTAAAAATATATTGAAGTCCTTCTTTGTTACAAAAGGAACTAGATATGTTAATGCTCTAATGACATGCCTTTTTGTAGTAAGTGTAAATACAACTGGCATAAAAGCATTTTTGGACATCAAAGTAGCCTTCAGTTTCAAAAATCACAAAACTGATAGTAGATTAAGTCACTGATCTGAATCTGGAGAAAACCTTAATGATAGCTTAAAAAAAAAAAAAAAGCCTCATTCAGCAATAGAGGAGGACACCAAAATCCAAGACTAATCTGGAGAAACTGAAATGACTGATGCTGAGTTAAAGACAGTAAGAGTTCTAGTTAGTGAAATATTTGCAGGCAGTGTCAAGCGTAATGAATTCCGTCAAGAATGTGCTTGGAAAGTAAAAGTTGGACTCAAAGTAGTAGGATGAATGCAAATAAATAAGTATCTGTGTATGTGTTCCTGTTTATATCTGATTTTTAAAAAATACTTATAAGGATATCAACTGATGCTATAAATGCAATTTCATGGTACACTGAGTGTCACAGCAAACTAAAATTCTTGCTTCCACCACACCACTAATCAATTTTTTAAAAAGCATAAACGAAGCACTATAATCTGAAATTTTGGATATTATTAGCATAATCCTAAATTACTGCTTCCATTTGTTCCTTTTTTCTTTTTTTTAATAGCTACACCATGCAAAATATGGGACAAATGTTGCTCATTACTGTTACTACATCACTGATTTTGGTTAAAAGAGTGTAATAATGCGACATCTACTAAATTCCTACATATCATTGTCCCGATAGCCAGAATTATAAGACTATCTCAAAATCAGGTAATTCCCCTCCTTTAAAAGGGGAAGGTGCTCTAGCAGAACAACGAAGTTCCTCTCTTCCGAGCAAACTAGGACAATCCTAGATGGTCTTTCAAAGAGCAAGGCCTTAATCCCATCTGGCTCTAGGCAACCCAAGCAGGTGACAATAGCTTTATCTTCACCCCTAAGCGCAGATGGAAGTCCATGCGATTGCCTACAGCACCACTCGGCTTCGGAGTTGCTTGGAGCAGCCCGTAGGCCATTCGTGTCCATACACGTTGACCTCAGTGGGAATGTTTCCCTCACAGGAGCCTGAGGAAAAGCTCTTGCAGAGCCAAAGGTCAGACTTGGGTGTTATTGCAGTGTTTTCCAAGCAAGCTGCAGCGTGAGCAGTTTATGAACCAGGGTGAAAGTTTCTTCCTGTCTTCTATTTTTCACTGAAGTTCTTCCTTTCATATAGCACCCTCCCTCCCACTGTAACTGAATCACTCCAGGAACAATTAGTATCTGTTACCTTTTCCACTAATAAATCAAATTAGACAGGAGACAAGTCTTTATTTTCTTTTCCTCTACAGTTTAATTAAAACATCATTTGATAGAGCTCTAAAATAGCACACTGTACTCAGTGTAATAGGGTTATAAATCCTAGCAGAGATCAGATTATACACTTATAATGCCCATTGCTTTTAGATGTCACACAGCTCTTCATATATTTTTCTTCAGAAGCAGCAGCTCGCATTTCCATGGTTATTACCATCAATTTAAGTGTTCTTACCTAATCATGTAACTGATGTGTTGCCTAACTTTAGTAACAGTGAAAACAAATAAATATAACATTTTTAATGAAAAACATACACAGCAAATGTATGTTGTATTCCCTGTGAGAAAGTTACAGCAGCAGAGCAAACTATGCCTAATCAAACGCATTAAAGAGAAAAACCAATAAGTCTTCCACTGAAATTAAGATTTTCTCGTCCAAAAGAATGACGATATTAGAAGTTATTTCAAATTTTCTGTTTCAAAATGGCTAGCACCCTTTGTGCTGAAATGCCGTGTGCTGAATGTGCTGAGTCCAACAGCTGCAATTTTCAGGCCAGTGCACCGAGTTTGGCAGAGTAGAAAGCAACAGAAAGCAGGGTCTGACACTTGAATGTGTTAAGAAAGCCAACTGGCAGGGCAAGCTTATCTACCAGCTCTGCTTATCATGGGAGGTACATTAGAGATATTAGGTACATTAAAGACACATAATAAGAATAAATTGAAAGTCAGGTTACTTTTTACAGTGGAATTTATCCTTTATCTGAAGGGATAATTGTAGCTGCTGGTGGAGGCTCCTCTTCAGAGGGGCAGCTCAAGAAGGGAGTTGAGAAAGGATTTTCCAGCTGCTCTTGGGCAAGGCCAGCATTACGGAACAGATCAGGATCCATGAGCTCTTCCACCCATAGCGGAAAAGGGGAAAAAGGAGGCACTCAAACAAGGGATGAATGGCAAGACTGGCAAAACAGTTCCTCAGTCTTATATAACTTACTGGGTTGTATTTTTTTTTCCATTTAAAGGCCAGGATCTGGCAAAGACTAAGGATTAATACTTGCCAAAAGCACTCACTCTGATCTAGAATGTGTTTGTTCTTGCATCTACTGATTGCAAATGATGCCCCCTATCAACATCTCTAGGATCACATTAAAACTAGGATTACTGTTTATAAACAAAAAAGCACTTGGATGTATTTGTGGGTTTGGAGTCTTACAGAACAAGAAAATGGGAGTTAAATTTTTTTTAGAAGAAATCACCATTCAGAGTAACATTTTTAGAGCAAAACATATACACTAATGCAACTATCTAAAAGACACCATTTGCATGGAAGAAGTGTATATTTAAAAATAAAAATACATTTAAAAGCAGGTTTTGTGGCAATAATATTATAACGCAACAGAGGGGGCTGCGATTCTCTCCTTGGGAGGGCTCCCGCAGAGCGGCGAGCGCCACGCAACCCCGCTGCCCTCCCCGTGCCCAACGCCCGTCGCTGAAACCCCGGCACCCTGCGCGGCGGCGGCGACGCCGGGGACACTGCGCCCACGCCGGGGACACTGCGCCCACCCCGCGGAACCCCGCGCCCGCCCCGCGTTACCTGCGCGGCGGGGC
>NW_010578202.1:59061-82658 GCF_000705375.1 Tinamus guttatus | reverse complement strand
TGTACCTCATGGCGGCGTGAGGGTTGTGGAAGGAGCCCCCCGGGCAGGCCCAGGCTCCGCGGGCAGCAACGTCCTGAACCGCCCCTCTTCAGAAGTAGTTATCAAAGAAGTGGCTCCATGTTTAAGATTTGGAGGAGCTTTGGGGTGTTTTTCTGCCTAGGCTGGAGCCATGCAGATGCTGAGTTGCTTGGCACCTGCGAGGGCATATGCCTTCAGTCCTTCATGTTCCCTTGGAGAGGAGCTGAAATCTCTTAATTTGGCAGAGAATTCCCCGCAGAAGGGGGCTGGGAGTCAGTGCAGAGACACAGCCTCACGCGGGCAGCGGCATCTTCTCTGGGAGATGCTGACCAGGCCAACGATGGCCGCAACTATTTAGAAGGAAGCAATGGTTGAGCTTGAGCCTTAGGTTGGAGACTTGGCTTTCCCAGTCCTGTGAGGCAAGTGCATCAGCCATGATGCACCTTTATCCTTGAAAGCTGCATGTATCTGATTGATAGGATAGTAAGGTTCCCCCACCCCAAAATGTTTAGTTGCAGAGAAGACAAAAAGAAGAAAAGAGGAATTTTACAACAAAACAAGTTACAAAATAAAGAGCTAGAGGAAGCGTCACTGAGAAGCTTTGACAAAACTTAAGCCCTGACCTTCTTCTTTAACCTCTGCTAATCATGATGGACAGGTATTTACAGGAGGATTAACACCTTTCATCATGGATCGGAGGGGAGACTAACAAGAGGTAGCAGTAAAGGCTGTTGGAGTGAAGATACCTTCAGCTTTTTTGTTCAGGTTTTCAGTTTTAGCTGCCTCTGCTGCTACCAGCCTGATTGTTTCTTGCAGCAAGCGCAGTGCAGGAGCATGCGGTGGCTAAAGCAGCTGGCAGCTTGTCAAGGGTAGTGTTCTGCTCTCCCAGCGAGAAGCAATGGCATCAGTGACCCCGAATCTATGAAAATAGTTGTATGAAAATAATTGTAGGGTTGGTTATGCTCAAAAGTATAGGACTTTGCAGCAGGTGGCAGTTTCAAAAAGTTTTCTAATTCTTGTTGTTCTAATTAACAAAATCATAGGCTATGCCAAACAGTTTGGCGTACCCTTCACTCAAGATGGCACGTGAAGTCAAATTATAATTCTGAATGTTTATGCTATTAAGTAACAGGGTGTTCTGGGAAAAAAAAAAAAGAAAAACCCCAAGATTTAGAATGAAGGAAACATTTAAGATTCTATAAATGGTGGCAAAGCCCAAGTCATCGCTTCTGTGAACAGTCTGAGTAAAAACGCAACACAAGGAACAGTGGTATCAGTGGTAAGAAGGATTTAGACATTGTGATGTAGAAATGCATTTTATGAACAAATAGAAAGGGAGATGTAAGGCAGGCTCTGAAAATTACTGCACTTCCAGTTTAGCAATCTAGCTGTATTCAGTAAAGCTTTTAAATACATATTTAATTTAAGATATATTCTTAAGCCCCCTTTGTGGAGGAACTAAGTTATTTGCTTAGAGCAAAGCCTGAGGAGAAATGCTTGTGTCGACTGACTTACTAAGCCAAGTGTAGGAGAAAAGCAAGAAGAACAGTGATAGATCAGAGAAAACAGACTTGTTGCTTGACAAGGAACAGGGCTTTCGACCTTTTTGAAAGTAGAGGCACTGCAGAAGTTAAAAGGTATAGATAAAAAAGGTAGCTCTGCTGATAGTAGGTCTTAGATGATATAGCTAGATTATACTGTTTTAATAGTTATCTGCACATGTAGGTGCCTAAGCAGCATGTGTGTGTGAGACAGACAGAAAGTTTAATAGGGATCCCCAAAAAAACACGAAAAAGAAAAGAGGAAACTTTTTCTCATAAATGCTGCCAACAGCAGCTTCTTACTATTCCTGTCACTTACGTGGACAACATCTAAATCAATAACTTAATATATATGAAATGTATGTCTTATTGGCCAAGATTATATTAGCTCTAAGTGCATCTGGGGGGCAGTGCAGGCAGCAGCAGGTGGATAACAGACTAACTAGAGTACCAGCCCTACGGGTTTTAGGTTAATGGGTCAGGAGGAACAACCGCCAGTATCTGCCCATATTTACATATTCTGCAACACGTGTGCACAGCTGTTTAGGTGCAAATTGGAAATGAGACATCACCTTTGAGTTTTGGAAGCATGTGCCTCCGGGCAAATACCCGTGAAGGGTGTTTGTGTTTGTATCCAAGCCCTAATCCCAAAGGTAAATACGGGGGTGGGCTAGAACAAAGACAGTGCCTGTGGCGGGCTCCTTGGGGTAAGAAGTTAGCCTGTTTGTGGGTACACAGCAGCGGAGATTCAGAGCTGGGAGGTGGATGTTGCCCTGAACAATTAATTCCCAATTCTGACACTTATTGCTTCTTACAGACATTATGCGATTAAAGGTAAACAATTAGAAAGAAACCAGATTAGGTTTAAGTTAAAATTACCTGCTGTATCTGATTTATTAGAACCCTTTTTTTGCAAACTCTGTGGTTAAAAGCGTGAGTGGAAGTCTTGCTTAAATGAATCCTCTTTGCTGCATCACTAAGTCTGTCTGGTATTGTAGGCAAAGTAAATTTGAGAAAGCCCTTTCAACCTAAGTTGCTGTATTTGTTATCTCTGCAAAGATGGAACATGGATAATAACTACAAATAAAGCAGTGAGAAGAACTTGGGAGCTGGGAGAGATTTTTGTCCTGCAAATCTTCAAAGGGTCATTGTAGTAATGCCAAATGCTAAACATTTGGAAAGAGCTCCCTTTAGCAGATAACCTCCCTGCTGTAAGCAGCAGATGGCTGAGAGATACCCCACAGCTCTGGGCAAATCGAAAAGCGTCAGAGAGGGATGAGTTCTCTTGCAATTGGGTTTTCTGGTCTTTCTGTTTGTAAAAATAATTTCTTTTTTAAATGATGCAAGAAGGTATATGTCCAAGAAGGACAAGTAAACTTGTCCTTTCTGAAAGAAATAAGTGAGTAACATTCTTTTTTTTTTCTCTAATCTAATCAATTCTGTTCTTAAAGTCAAATTCCAACCTTCCTTTCAAATTGTGGGTTGTGTGGCTTTTAATTTAGCTAAGGTTCATTTGGCTTAAAAACATGGTTTAACACCTCCGAAGTAATGTCCTTAAACATCACCAAGACACAGAGCTGTGGCAGTTCCAGCTAGAACAGAGGGAGGTGATTCCTATTTTTGGCACCAAATAAATAGAAAGTGTCAGTAATGGTCCTATGCATTTATTTATTTCAGTCATTATGTGGCTAATTTTAAATAATTTCAAGAGATTGCATTTGTCCATGTTTATTCTGCTGGCAGCTTTTTCTGAAAACTGCATGACTTTTGAGTGGCATTTGTTTTTCAAAATGCTTTTAAGATTTGCGGAGAGGATTTTTAAAACTGCTGTGTAAATGTACTCAATGTTGACAGTCTGTTTAATTTTCCGAAGTAATGACATATTTAGTGTATTTTGGTTCCTAATTCTCTTTCATATGTGGCCTCTTGTATATGTTAGATTTGACTTATGTAGTAAAAGATGTCAGGATAGAAATTTATTGTAATCTGGTTTGGATAAGAGGTATGAGGTTTAATACAAATTGCAGGAAATCTATCTCCAGTACTTAAGGGGTTACTGAGAGCCAAATAAAATCAGTGGTAGGCTCTCTGTCAACTTCAGTTGTCTTTGGATCAGCCCATTACTGTTTTATGGTTCTCAAGTATTTTTATACTGTTTATTATATAATGGCTTGGAACTTAACTCAAAGGTCTATCAGCTGTATTTGCTCAGAACATTCCAGAATATGTGGAACTTGGAAAGTCCCTTGCCCAGGGGAATACTAATGGGATTAATCACATACTGTCACTACTGCTGTAATTATACTGATCACTTATATATGTGATAGACTCTCAACTATTAATATTTGTCTTTGAATCTCCTGTGATGTTTAACTTTGTGTGTATACAACTTAGTTGCAGTTTTTAAAAGGTAGAAAAAATACAGAATGAGTTCTGTAGCTTATATAGAGTCAGTGGCGCTTGGGTAAAGTCCATAGGATTGATCTTGCAGGTAATCATGTACTCTGTACTTTTAGTCCTACTGACTTCTGCTCTATTATTTTTGATATTTGTCAAAGAAAAATTAATACTACTGCATGAAAATCTTGACTAAATTTTACTATATCTTCTACTGCAAATGAGATGAAGGTGGGAAAAAATATGTAACCTACTGAGGTAATATAATATCTTCTTAAATTCAGAAATTATTTTTGTTAGTATCAAGACTTTGATCCTATAAATGTGTTTTAGTGAGACCCCAGAATGGCTGAGGTTGGAAGGGACCTCTGGAGCTCAATCAGGGTCACCTTGAGCACACTGGCCAAGATGGTGTCCTGTGGCTTTTGAGTATCTCCAAAGATGGAGACTCCACAGTCGCTCTGGGCAACCTGTTCCCGTGCTCGGTCACCCTCACAGTAAGGAAGTTTTGCCTCATGTTCAGACAGAACTTCCCGTGTTTCGTTCTGTGGCCTTTGCCTCTTGTCCTGGCATGGGGCAGCGCTGAAAAGAGTCTGGCCCCATCCTCGCTACATCCTCCTTTATATACATGAATAAGGTCCCCCCGAAGCCTTCTGTTCCCCAGGCTGAACCATCTCAGCTCTCTCAGCCTTTCTTCATATGAGAGATGCTTCAGTCCTTCATCATCTTGGTGGCCCTTTGCTGGACTTGCTCCACTAGAATCCTTCTGGTGGATTTAAACTCAAGCCTTCCTTATACTAGTGTTAACAACAGCTTTCTGAAGGTGTTACTACCCCTCCTGTGTTTTACTTTATGATATAGGTAACTGACTAACTAGGCTCTGTGTCCGAATACACTCACACTCAGCAGCAGTGGTTACCTGCTGACACTAAATACACAAATAAATAAGTTGTTTCCAGCTCAGCAAGGAAAAGACAGGTTCAGCAAAGTGCTTTGGTTGGCTTTATTTATGAAAAGGTCGGATTCTAGTCGGGACTCGAGGACAGGTTCACAGCTGAGAATCACAAAAGGAAGGAAGCAAAAAGAAGTCCTGGGGCATTAAGGTTTCCTTCGCTTTTGCTACTAGGCCATTAGGTTGTGTCTTTTCTGAAGCCTTTGCCAGCTTTGTAGAGAAAGCCAATATGCTCCTCGAAGCTCAATCCCATTTATAACACTAGAACCTAGTGTTATACCTCATACGTAGGTCAACAGTGAATAAAATGAGATCTTTAGCTATAAAAACTAGAGAGAGATAGCGCTGCTGTTAAAAAAGCCAACTACTTTATTCCTCTGGCGAGAACAAGCCTGTACTCTGTCAGCCTCTCCCAAGCTGCCTCTCCTACACAGGCTTCCTCAGACACTTGTCTCTGCCTTAATCCTTCCCCAACTTCTGTGATTATAGTACTTTTTTTGCGGGGGAGTTAGTAACACTTTCTGTATGACACAGCTCTGGTTTCAGAGCTGCAATCCCTTTATCGATCATCTAGACAAAGGGAAAATATCCTTAATTTGTTACATTTGCTCTGGATTTGAAAAACGAGTGGAGGAGTTTAACAAGTGAGTTAACTCCTTCTTCAACTTCCTCAAGCAAAGACTCATTATTTGACCCATCTGCAATGAAGAAGACACTATTTTAATCTGACTTCAAGAAACTACAGCATAGATGTTATTTTTATGTAGCACCAAATATTCTACAAGAGTGTATAAAAGTTGGTGTCTTTCTTGAACTGACAACGTATCAGTTAAATTAAACTTACTGTTAAATAAATGGATGTATTAAACAACATATGTGCTGCTGCACTCGAAGTATTACAGAAATACTGTGCTACTGTCAGTGCTAAAGCATTTGGCTGGTATCATTCTGCATGTTTTCTGCTCTTTTTTATGAGCCTGAGCTATGAAAATATGAAAATAAATTTATCTTATTAATAATCTTCTGTTAGGCTTTTTCATCTCTAGCTCAGTTTTCAGTTGCTTTGCTGGGTGCCCATGGGCTTGGTAAATGCTTTGCTAGTTATTGCTGAAATTGTCAACTGAGATCAGCATAAAATATGCTAGAAAAGCTGTAAAAAGCAGAGCCAAGTTGTATTGAAGCAGTGTCTGAATGCAGCTGAGAATAGAAAGTGGTTGTTGGTTGTTTTAACAGTCCCGGTTATGCTGGTGTACCCCACTGAGATACATGGCTCTGTACTGGTGCAAGTTGGTAATATGGTAGGATACTTAGAAAGATTGGGCATTTTCTCTGGGAACGCCAAGGGAAAGTTCCAGCTCTTATTAATTAAAACAGGATATTTGAGTTTAGGATGAGTTCTACAAGAGGAAAAAGCAGTGGGGTTAGCAGTGTTGTGGCTAACTTCTGTTCAGCTGTTCAGCCTAGGATGTCAAGTCATGGGAGAATCTAACACCCATCTGGGATTTGGATTTCTTTTAAGTGCAGTTACAGAAATCAGGGAGAGGCATAAGAAGGCTGGAAGGTCGTTTTCAAGAGCTACAATGAAATGCTGTACACAGGCACAGAAAGACCAGGTGATTCCCTGAATGTGTGTTTTTAGTTGCTCGTTATACGTAACGCATTCCTGTTCCAGGATCTACTGCCTTCAACTCAAAATATAGTTCGCAAATATAAAAAGAGGAGCTATTGAGAAACACTGGATAGTAGAACTTTCCCTGTCTTCTGGAGTCCTCAGACATCTGTTAATTTTTTTTGTTGTGTGATATGAGTTTCTTGGGAGAGAGCAAATATCACAGCTTAAATCTTCCATAAGTCAATAGAGAGCATAAATCCCAAACATGTCTTCCATGTCCAATTTATTCCAAGCTGATGCACTGCCCATTCAGGTGCAAAGAATATTTATCATAGTCAGTGCTGTTCTTTAACTGACCTAAAATTGAACATCGGGTCAGTTAGTAACCTAAAGTGAGTGTTGCTCACTGTTTCCTTCTTTCTTTTAGCTAGACTGAGTTTACATACAAAGAAACAGCTTATTCAAAGTCTGTTCATTTTTATCTACATCGAAATATAGACTTCTGCATAGACAAAGGGACCCTCCATCAAGAAGAATGGAGAAAATGGAGGGGAGGCACCAGGAGTTTATTTGCCTTTTGTCTGAATGTAGTCTGAGAGTTAGAAACATCTTTTGGGGCAGCAGTCTTTTTAAGCAGAAGCTGTTCTCTGCTTGCATTTTTTCTCAGTCAGTCTTAATAGTTTCCTTGGCTTTTTCCGCAGAGCACCACCTTTTACCGAGAAGCCAGCTCAACTATATTTTGAGAGTGAAGGGTCATTTTAAACTCCACAACCCATTAATAGAAGGTTTATTGAAGTTACAACATTCAGCCTCTGAGCCCTCTGGAAGGGCAAAATAATCAGCCAGTCTTTATTTCACATCTTTCCTCTTTCCTCTTTTATAGATTTAATCTATAAATATTACTTGCATTTGCTGATTTGTAGATCTATGAATTCCCCTTCTATAGATCTGTGGCTTCTAAGTGATACTTTTACCTCTCTATTTCCTGGCTTGCTACCATGCTAAGAACAGACCTCCTGCTGTTTGACGCTTTTGTGTTGTGTATTTGAAGATAATCCCTAGACCAACAGCATCTTTCCAGCATCTGTGGACATAAAGATTGTGACAGTAGTCTCTTCTAAGTGTAATTCTGTTACAAGAATTTTACTAAAAGATTTTTGTGTTGTGAATATCTCTTCCTTTTTGTGTATCATTGCTAAGGAAAAAAAATAGTGAAGGTTTTAAAATTAATACATTCTGTAGCATTTTAAGACCCTACATTTGCAACCAAATTATGTACTTAGCTTTACACACTTGACTTCTTTGGGCTATTTAACAGTTTACATTCTGGCACATGGTTGGAGTGTTTTCAGGAATAAGAGCTGCATACTCTCTGCACTGTTAAATGTTTTGCAATTGAAGAGTGGTTAGATCCCCCCAGGGCTTGTCTTTTATGTATAAATGCCAAATATCCATAGCCTGCATCTGGGATTTCTCATTTTGTTGAGTGATTTAGTCTCGTTAGCATGTACGTATATACATACATAGGCATGCAGACATGGTAATGACCAGAATAAGATGGCCCAGCAGAAAAAAAAAGTCAGAAAGAATTGTTGAATATTATTTAAAACATCCCCCTGTGTTTTCTGTTTGTTTTTTCTTTTAATATTTTGTTTTCTGTTTAGCTCTATAAATTGCACAGAACCCACTGTTTCCCTGCCTCCTGGATAGCCCTGCAAGTTTTACCACAGTGTTTTACTCCTCTCCCTCATCACAGAACAGAGGTAGCACTGTGGAAACGGTTCAGTCTTCCTCTCTGTGTCTACCTGCAGTTCATCCGTGTCAGCTCTGGAAGGATCACCGTGTCTGTAGCCTTTTGGAAGGGATAATGCTCAGGTGAGTGCCTCTGCAGAAACCGAAGACAAGACCTATGTCACCTGAGATGGGATCACTCTTGCCGGAGAGGAGAGGAGAGGAGAGGAGAGGAGAGGAGAGGAGGAGGGAAGAGGAGGGAAGAGAGAAAAGCTCATGCTTCAAGGCACCTCTGGAGATCCTCTGACCTCCCTGCTCAAAGCAGGGTCAACTAGAAGGTTGCATAGGTCTATGTTAAATAAGGGATTTGAGTAACTCCAAGGATGGAGACTGTACAACCTCCCTGAGCAACCTGTTCCAGTGTTCAACCTCCCTCACAGTGAAGATGTGTTTTCTTATGCTCAGATGGGACTTCCTGAGTTTCAGTTTGTACCTCGTGCTGCTTATCCTGTGTCTCAGCACCACTAAGAGGAGACTGGTTCTGTCTTCTTTATTCTCCCCCTTCAGTTACTTACTCACACTGATAAGCTCCTTCCTGAGCCTTCTCCTCTCCAGGCAAAACAGTCCCAACTCCTTCAGTTTCCTCCAGTTCCTTAATCGTTTTTGTCAACCTTTGCTGGACTTACTTCCATGTGTCCATATCTAGGAGTCCAGATCTGGACACAGAGCTCCAGATATATCTCAGTGCTGAGTAGAGGGGACGGATCACCTTCCTTGACCTGCTGGCTGCACTCTGCCTAATGCAGTCCAGGAAAGACTTAAAATTGGGATAAACATGCACTGCTGTCCCCGTACCCGCCAAACTCATCGTTTTCTTGTAGAAAGTTCTCAATTTGGTCAAGCATGATTTCTCCTTTGGAAATCCATGCTGACTACTCCTAATCACCCTCTTATCCTTTTCTCTGGACATGATTTCATGGATTATTTGCTCCATCCTCTTCCCTTCTTTGAGGTAAGGCCGATGAGCCTGTAGTTCCTCAGATCTTCCTTCCTGCCCTTCTCAAAGACAGCAGGGACATTCACTTTCTTCCAGTCCGCAGGAGCACCCTGCACTCCTTGATCATCATGTCCTTTCCAAGGACAAGAGTGGCCTCGCATAGATACCAGCCACCTCCCTCGGCACTCGCGCGTTCATCCCATCGACTCCCACGGATCCATGTGTGCCCCCTCGGCACTCGCGCGTTCATCCCATCAACTCCCACGGATCCATGCCATTTAGGTAAATGCCCAGCGTGATTCTCCTTTATCAAAGAGAATTGATTCCCAATGATTGAGTTGGCTTTATTCAGTTGATTTTGAAAACATTTAAAGTAATTTCTACAGTTGTTTTGCACTTCTTAGTACCTTGAGTACAGTGTTAGCAATTACTGCAAAGCAAGATGACTAATGCTCCACAAAAATTAAAATTTCAGATACTGCAGACGTGTTGCCCACCAGGAGTGACCACAGCGAGCCTGCAGCACCAGAGACCCGTTCCTTTAGCTGTAACTTCACTCAGGAGGTGTACTTTCACAGTAAATATTAAAACTGCATTTCCAATCTATGTAAATCTGTCTAAACAAGAATAAAATGTAGCCTAAACCATTTGATCAATCTAACACAACATATTAGTGTCTTAAAATGATGAAAGACATTGCTATGTAGAAATACAATAAACAACCTTCATGCACAAAGTTATGTTCCGTGGCAAAATTCATTCCTTTCAATGACAGCAAGTAACTGTTTACACTTTACTGTGAGCTTAATGAACAAGTGCAAATTCAGTAGTTTTAACAGCATTTATAAATTTGATTGATTTTTCTTATAGCTTGCGGAATTGCAATAACTGTCTAGGCGTATCTCCACGAATGAAGACAAAGCACTGGCACATACCTGCATGTGCTCGTTTCTAAATAATCTGATCATAAATCAGCAAATAGGCTTGTAGATTGTAGCTAATATAGGCTCAAAGAATGCACTTTCTCATGAAGTTTTTGTAACTGTTTGCAACTCACAGGCTCTAGAGGAGTCACCTGACAAACAGAAATCATCAAAACTACGTAGAGAAATGCCTCTCATCTGCTTGGGAACTACGTGCTTTGTCAGCAGCTTAGTGTTCTCTGACCTTGGTTCCGTATTAACCTTGCAATCTGCAGCAAAGATCTTGGTGCTGTGAACACCAAGAGGGACCCTGTGAAGATGCCCCATGCTCTAACCCTGCAGGTCTCCACGTGGCTGTGGGCAGGGCTGGCCATTTGTGGGTTTACTTCCATTAATCTCCCTAGTTCTAGAGATAGATCTCAGTAACAAGAGCTCCATAAATGTCTTATTGAATAAACATTAAAGCCGTAAAAAATCTTAGATGAGACACCTGAAAGCTTTTGAAACTGGGTTGCGCTAGAAAATGGAAACATATGCTTAGTTTTTTGAAATCATGAGCTTTTCAAACACACACTCAAGCAGAGTTGAGTTTATGCAAAATGCATGTGTGTCTCAGAGAAGAGAGAGACATAGGCTCAAATTCTACGAAAATGTAAAAACCTTTTGTAAGGTTCGTAATTCTACGAAAATGTAAGAACCTTTTGCTTAGAACATGTCAAATTCGCGTATGGCAAAGCATGTACAAAGTTACAGAAGCCTTCTACCATGAAAAAATCTTCTTCCCTTTTAAATACCTTCTCCTGAAGGTTTCTTAGCTCCTTAAAGAGCTGCTGCAAACCTGGAACAGTATCAGCATGTTTGCCCTCTCAATTAAATTATTTCAGTATAAAGCAGTCATGAAAAATTGCCATCTTCTAAAGAATGGACCATTTTTGCCTAAAAAAAATCAAAGCTCTACAGCAGCTTTTCACATATGTCCAAAGCTCTTCCTAAGTAGAAATAAGCAAAAATACAGCAAAAAGAATGCTGTAAGGATTTGAAGAAGTAGCTTCTTGTAAAGGATGTCACTCAAAACAGCAGTGTTAATGGTATTTGGACTATAATTATGGCTTTGAAATCAGCTTGTTTTTCAGACCAAGTCAAGAGCAGAATGTTGCTGCAGGGTGTATGTCTTCCTGGTCATGTTTCTGCCGCGAGCAAGCAGTGCCTGTGAGGCAGCTGCTGAAAAGCTGTGTGTTGATGAAGGAGTCTAACACAGCACTCTGCATACGGGCAAACCTACTCACTGACCAACAGACCTATTCAGCGTGACACTGGAGCTTGCCACTCAACTGCTGTTGCTCAAAAGGAAATGCATATCCCAGTCACTGCTCTTCTTTTGATAACTCTGACAGGGATAAAAATTTGCCATGGAGAGATCTCAGATCTTCTGATGAAGAGTGCTATATTTGAAGTGCTTGTGGGCTAGAAGCAACAGTCAAGTTTTGTGTTTTCTCTAGACAGTCATGACTCATGGGTCTGATTTTGAGTTCTGCAGTAAAATAAAATGACTATAACACAACCAAATTATTTATACCTTTATATGCAGATAAGCATGTACTCTTTTTATGGAATATTGTGGTTATATCTGTGACTTCAACTTTGAATATCCATTTTTCAGTTCCTCTCAGTCATCTTTAAAATGCATTTGTTGCCAGGTTCATAGGCAATTAATGCATATTCTTATTATGCATGCATTGCCCAATGTGCTCAGGATTTCATTAGCTAAAAAGCAGGATGAAGTACTCTGACGGAATGATGTGAAACTCCAGTGAGGTACAGATAACTGCTGCATTTGCCCTAAATTTTCCCCAAATATGACCACGGATATGTCTGTAATTGTTCTGTAACTTGGTCCCTATCTGTCCTGTTTTCAGCTCCCTCTCTTTTCTTTGAGGAAGTCTCTGAACTGTGGCTTAAGGACTAGTCCAAATTAGAGCAAATTATCCAAGCTTCCATCATGGTACAGCTTCAGTGGTTCAGCTCAGTTAGTGTCTCTATATTAAGGCTGTTATTTTCATCTTAAAGCAAAATCAATCCTAAATCAAAACCTGCTGAATGTCATGGTTCTATATCTAAGTCTATATCTAAGCAGTTCATTGTCCCATGGTGTCAGTCCTTACAAGTTCTTTTATATTTCTAAAGTAGGAGTTAGGTACCTACTGAGTATTTGTTAGAAGTATATATATATATGTTTTAATTTCTTTTGGTAAAGGAATGAAGTTTATTCAAGATGCATGTGTTTGTCCACTGTTTGTCCAATGACTCAGTCACCAAAATTCAAGCAAATCTGGTAGAGGATTAGAGACCTCAAAGATTCTAAAGAAAATGTCCAAATCAATACTTCTGTGAGTTATTGATAGTCATTACTTTGTTTCGTACATATTCTGGGAGGAACAGCAGGCTCCACATTGCCAGTTCCCCTGGTGAGTGGCCAAGAACTCATGGTTGGTGAAGGGGTTTTAGTTGTTTGCTTCAGCTTAGATTTTTGCCGTCTTTATAATTATATAAGAGATCACATTATACAAGTAATTTGGTTAAGAAGAACTTCTATAATTTATTATCTGAATAAAGTGCATTGACATTAAATAGCTATCATGAAGAAGTAAGTCATTGTCTCTCACCAGAAAAATGTTCTTTTATCTTGTCCTGGAGATTGATAACTTTGGAGCCACAGACAGGTCTCATCTTCTTTCCCATGTTTTTCCATTTACATATGCTAATGGCAATGCTGTGTGTAGATGGTGCCAGTTTCCTAAAGCCATTGATACAGAAAATTACATTCCTTAGAACTGATGGATGATGCAATTAAAAATCTAACTTAATTAAAAAGTATAATTAGTAGTGTATGAGTTAACCTTGACAGAAAAAAAAAAGCACATGAGGAGTAGACTTAACAAGCACTATCACAAAAATAAGCTAATGTAATACACATAATGGCATTTATTACGATCCCTTACATCCTATGGCAGATGAGCAGAACTCTGTAACTCTGTAAACAGTATCACTATTCTCCTCGAGAAACATCAAATCACTTCTTGATTCTCGTAAGTCAAAACAGAGCCGTCTACGTCAAGTATTATAAGAGTATTTTAAGCCTGTTAGTGTACTGGTCATAAATGTCTATGCAGTTCATGCACTGAATTGAATTGAATGAGTGTCGAATGAGTATGAAGGAAACACATGATGTGGAAATGCCTCCTTCACTATGATGAAATGTCTGTTGTCCATGAAAGTGCTGTACATTTGGGTCTGTTCTTTTCACGGACACAGAGAACTCCCTGTAAGTACAACTGGATCTTTTGCTACAGAAGTTGGTATCCTAAATGTTTGAATTAGCAGGGTCCTAAGGAAGCCATGACATGGAGCCTTATACCAATGATTGACATAGTATTTTCCAGAACTTACAAAGACTGCCACTGCATCTTTAGAATTGATGGAGTGCAATTTCATGCAAAAAGCCATACAAAGTGGTTTAACTGTCTATACTAGTCTTCATCCTATGGTGATTTGCTTTCTACAGCTCTTGTATTCAAAGCTAGGAACTTGGCCAACTCTAGAGGTATGCAGAACAAAGATGTCTGTAAAAGATTCAGTAAAGTTTCTGTTGACGTTGTCCTCATCACCTGCTCAGAGCCCGCCATGATCTGAATTTGTTTCTGTACAGAGCCTAGGCTGCATTTCGAAGCAATCTGTCAGATCAGCTCCAGACACAGGGAAGAAGGCAAATAGAACAGATAGTTCTATGTGAGGCCTGCAATGTGGCTAGTGGCAAGAAGAGCCATGATGTATTTTATGGCTCTGGCTCCCGTCAATCTAACATTGGACCTACATGTGAATGGCATAAGCGCATTTGAATAAATCAGTCCTAAAATGGAGTCTCCCAGACCAGGTTCTTAAAAAGTCTTTCCTCAGAGTCCAAAGAGCTTGTCTGCAGTTCTGCTGGAAAAATCCGTATCCTCTCTTCCTCTGCATACCTAGATGTGAAGCATCTATTTTGGGTGTTTGAGGAAATATGAAAGAGATATTTATAGATCTGAAATGAGGACACTCTTGATATCTCAACCAAATATTCCAGAAAGTCAGTTCCAGTTGATTATGATCTACTGACATGCAGTATTTAGAATGAGTGGACTCCTGTCTTTACAGCAGTTTTACTGGTTGCTGTATTTTTTTTTTGTCTATATGGAAAAGCAGCTCCTCTGATGTCAGTCATTAAGTATTGTTTGCACAGGCCTTTGTCTCTGCAGTGATTTTCTTTGGAGTGAACCTAAGAAAGCAACACATGAGAAATTGACCTTATCTAGTTTGAATCTAATTTGAGAGTAAATGTCAGAGTACAGTGAGAGCCACAACAGACACTTTGTTCATGCTTTGGGCAGGCCAGATTTTAAAGGGGGAAGGAAACTTGAGCAGAGCCTATTGAGACACTGGCATTTTCAGGTGGTAGGGGTTGATAAGTCCAGCTTATCTTTGGAGCTTAAGGCAGTTTTCTTTTTTGCCAGTTATGCCACTTTATCACTGTTAGTCACAGAAGCTTCAGTAGCTGGGGAGGTGAGGGACACTAGCTTTTAATTTGTCTTTAAACAGAGGTATTTTTGTATTGTTTTCTTCAATTATTTTGAAAAATGAGTGTCAGACACGCAAAGATTTGATAATGCAGTGACAATGTTGTCACTGTTCAATGAAACATTTGGCAAAATGAGTCAAGGTTGTTCTATTCACCGTGATATATCCTGCTGTAGGTCAAGAAGCACATTTCAAATGCAAATGCAGAAGACACAATTTTATATCAGAATATCCAAAAAAAATATACTGTGAATAGTCTCAATTCTGCCATGTTCATGGCAATTGGGTAACCATCTTGATGCTCAACAAATAATATGCCAGATCTAAAAAATAAAAGTAGGCAATAGAATCGTAGAATCATAGAATGCATAAGGTTGGAAGGGACCTCTAGAGATCATCTAGTCCAACCCCCCTGCACACGCAGGGTCACCTAGAGCACGTGGCACAGGACTGCGTCCAAGTGGGGTTTGAAGATCTCCAGAGAAGGAGACTCCACAACCTCTCTGGGCAGCCTGTGTCTCCTGTCACCCTCAATGTTAAAAAATGTTTCCTTAAGTTCCTGTGGAACTTTTGGTGCTTCAGTTTGTGGCCATTACCTCTAGTTCTGTTGGTGGCCACCACTGAAAAGAGACCAGCACCATCCTCCTCACCGCCTCCCTTGAAGTACTTATAGACACTGATTAGATCCCCTCTCAGCCTTCTCTTCTCCAGGCTGAACAGGCCCAGCTCCCTCAGCCTCTCCTCATAGGGCAGATGTTCCAGGCCCCTGATCATCCTTGTAGCCCTGCGCTGGACTCTCTCCAGCAGCTCCACATCCCTCTTGTACTGTGGAGCCCAGAACTGGACACAATACTCCAGATGCGGCCTCACCAGGGCTGAGTAGAGGGGCAGGATCACCTCCCTCGACCTCCTGGAGATGCTCTTCTTAATGCACCCCAGGATCCCATTGGCCTTCTTGGCCACGAGGGCACGCTGCTGCCTCATGGTCAGCTTGTCATCCAATAGATTAGTTAGCCTGGAGTGGGTCCACACATTTTGAAGCAATGTTGAAAATTTCATGAAAACTGTGCTTCTTTTCACTGTTCAGCAGCCTTTCCCCATTTAGGTGATGTTGGTACAATTAAAGGTGAATGCCAGCACTAAAAGAAGTTTAATCCTTTTCCTGCACTGTAGTCATATGGTAAATTTTTACAGCTATAGCAACTGCTGCTTAATTTCCTATCCCAGCAGTGTGTGGCTGAGATGTAACAATATCGCACAGCAGGGCTGTCGCATTTCACCAAACGTTTCACTGAGGCTTTTGGGTCATCTTCTGCTAATCAGATTTCTCAGCAAGGTGCACAGCCACCCAAAGCCAGCGTGGTCAGTGAGCCTGGTACCTCACAATGTTCCAAACAGTTTAATGAATATCTGCCCATTTAATTTTGCTTAAGAAGAACCAGCAGGGTGGCCGCACAGATTATTGCCTCTGAATCCTGTTTTTCTTGACTGTTGTGTTTAATTCCTGCTTCTGCAATATGAGCTGGTAATTGTAATCCCAGAGAGCACATTTGATCTTGCTGCTTCTGGCGATGGAATCCCATTTGAGTTACCTACTCCAAAGCAGTGCGTGAGGGTTTCTTATAAGCCTAAATATTGGCTGACATAAAATAGCTTATCTAACAGTAGGGCAACAGCTGGCGTGCTGGGGATATATTCATTTGCACCCTTCTGCACTGCCTCAAGCAGGTTTTGCTATACATAAAAGAAAGGATAATGGCATTAAAAATATTAATCTTAGAGAGGATGCTTGTTTCCACAGCTGTTTTCCGTCCTCCTTCCTTATTCCTAGTGTTTTGCAATTTTCTCTTACTTTTGTGTCTGTGGTGATACCTGTAATGAAATACTGAAACTCTAATACAATATTCCTTGCAGAAGTTTGCACTAGAAATTGTTGTCTGTTTTATACCTGTTGCAACATAGATCTTTGCTTACTTCACAGGCATATTATCAGCCTTCTGGTCCAAAAGATTAAAAAATTAAGTCAAAACAAAAACAGATGAATGTAGAATAGCATATTACTTGGATAGTCTCTCAAGTATCCTTTATTTTGCTGTGTAGTTATGTCTTACACAGTATAAAGCAGCCCAGAATTTATTCTCAGTGATATATCTTTATGCAATCACTTACAAACGAAACGGATTCATGTGCCTGAATATGCATTCAGATTGCAGAGGGCAAAAGTAGGTCTGTGGAAATATGACCATGAATATAGCCATAAATAAGCATGGTTGCTAGAAATACCCTAGAAAAGGAGACACTTAGCGTGCAGGATTTCATCTAGTCCCAGATTTCTTTGATACAATAATGAAGTTATGGCTGGAAGAGTACCAAATACCTTTTCTCTAAACCAAATTCTAAGACAGAAAATGAAAGCTTGATGAGTTTTTTTTTTACCTAATCTATACAGTTAAATTACTTTTTTTTTATTGTTATTATTCCCTCTCCTGTTGTGGTGGATTTTACAGAACTGTATGACTAAATAATCATATGAGGTTTTCAATGTGCCTGTTCTGAAAGAGAATCTTGGACTTTTCAAAATGGCCAAGCGAACGAAAATAAAGGATGGTGTTGACAAGATACTAATTTAACAACTTGAGAACAGCAAATAATCATTTTCCCCTGGAAATGCCAGCAAGAAGACCTAAAGCCTTGAAGCAAGAAGCATTGAATAATGTGTAAACTACTTAGAGAAGAGATCTATTTTCTAAATTAATTATGCAATTAAACAAGGTTATGTTTCATGATCCTAGTAACTAACAATGCATCATAATCATGTTAAGCAGCGGTGTTTAGTGCACTAAGACTTTTATTATTCCCTGGAAAAATTCCAGGAACTTGCTGGATTCTCCCCACTTTATGCTGGAGAGATGTCTCTGGTTTTGTTTTATAAAAAGTCTAAGCGTATTGGCTAGAAAAGGCAAACTTGATGGGATGTCTGATATGTATTTTCCATCCCTTATGTTCTTTAAGCTTTGTCCATCTAAGCAAGTCTGCAGTCGAACATGCTTCCTGTACACTACTTGGCAGTCTGTCACCACCACTCAGGGGTTATGCAGTGAGTTTTGTTAGTTTTCACAGAACCACAGAAGTGTTGAGCTTGGAGAGGTCTCTGGACCTCTCTAATCTGGAGATTGCCTAGTCGAGCCACCCTGCCCAAAGCAGAGTCGGACAGAGACGGTTGCTCAGGGTGTGTGCAGCTGGCCTGTGAACATCGGCCGAGATGGAGACTCCACAACCTCTCCGAGCAACCTGTTTTCCTGTGTTTTATCACCCTCACAGTAAAAAAAAAAAAAAAAAAATTCTAATGTTCAGCTGGAATTTCCCCTGTTTCATGTTGTGCCCATTGTCTCTTTTTCTCACTGGCTGCCACTAAGAATCTGCCTCCGTCTTCTCTGCTTGCCCCATCACACCCCAGTACGCGCTGAAGGCCCTGAGCCTTCTCTTCTCCAGTCCCAGCTCTTTCAGCCTCTCCTTGTGTGTCAGATGCCTCTGTTCCTTAAGCCCTATTTGGGACCTTTGCTGGACTCACTCCAGTGTATCCAAGTCTCTCCTAAACTGGGGAGCCCAGGACTGGACACTGGACACTGCATAGTATTATATTGCTGCTACCCAGGAGGCAGATGAGAGGGATAATAGTTAGAGAAACTTGAAAGCAACATTTCCAAATGATAATTTGATCATTTGACCACCAGAATTAGTGCATTGGAACTATGGGTTGCAAGAGTTGCCAGAGCTACAAAAAAGCGACTGTTAGAAGATACAGAATAACTGTATTCTTTAATAAAAGAAATTTCAAATTATGTATCAGCATTAGCAATTTTGAATTATTTTTGAAATAGAAAGGTTTGGAAGAGATACTAGACTGTTTTGCTGTTGCTGCTACAGCATGCAAGAGTTGCCAGAGCTACAAAAAAGTGACTGTTAAAATATATTTTAGTTGATCATTTTATTCAATAATTTCCTTTCTGCAGATAGACTAGCAGGGGATAAGAGATCATCGCTGACTTACTGTATGCTCCAGGAAGCAAAACCTGAGAGAGGAAGAAAAGAGAGTTATTGAATTACATGTTCTAGTGTGTTTCAGCACATGAGAATGTGCTGAAAGCATCTGTCTTTTCATTCTGTTCATAATTTTTCAAAAGAATACTAATATACTTTGACGTGACAGAATAAATGAATAAGAAAAATAACAACACTAGCGCACTGGCAAGAAGGAAACTAAAATCTCCAGAGGAATGGGAAATGAGAAATTTTCATGTCCTTCCATAAAGAGAATCACTTTTTATCTAAATTCCTAAATCCCAGGCTAAAAAGCATAAAGCAATGCATTCAATTTCCTGGCACTGAATAGCTGCTTATAACAGGCCATCTTGGGGTATATTTCCTGTTAATGTAAATGCTGAACTTCTGGAATGAATCAATAATATATTGTCTCCCCTCCCCGGACCATTTTCAAAGGACACTACTGAGAGATGCTGTCAAATCTGAATGTTTCATTTCTCAGAACTTAAAAATAAAACTCTTTATAATTGAATATATCATCGGGAGTTAAAAGTAATGAATACCAACATTTTTCTCCTTCTTTTGCTTAAGAAGCAAGATTCTATCTTTCCTAAGTCCGGAAGCTTTATAGCTAAATGCTGAATGTTCTGTTCAGCATCAAGGCAAATCCCAAGTTAAGCTATCAGAGTCAAAGAACAGCAATACTGTCTCCTTATCTACAGCTTTCCTTCAGAGCATTCAAAAACATTCAATAAACATTAGTGAATTTAAGTAATTCCCTGTGAAGCAGATAGTCAGAATTTTCAAAAGCCTATAAGTGCCAGGAAATCCATTAGCTCTCTGTTATCAAAGGACATCCCAAAGAGTAAGCCAATGAAAAATAAGGTATGTTAGAAGAAAATCAGTCACAGATTGCACAGACTCTTACTGTCAAAAGAGTATAACTTGAGAAAGAACTGAGTTTCCTTTACTTAGTTTTCTTTAGTTAGTTTCCTTTTCTTTCAGGTTCTGATTAAATGCTCTTTAGAGCTGATAGGAACTGCCTCATTAATTTCTGTGGGACTTGACTCTCATGTTCAGAAGGAGTTCTGAAGTTTGGCTCAATCTGTAATAAAAGCATCTGAGGTGTGATGTTTTTTGAATCTATGATTGGAATCCTCGCCTGTGGTCGTGAACAGTGTAATAGTGTTGTGAAATAAAAGCCTTCCAAAATGTTATGGTTTCTGGATCATGTGCCAAACTCTGGTCTTTATGTCATGATCAGACACTGGTTAAGAGAGAGACTGGAAGATCAAATGCTCATCATTACCTTACTGTTTATGTAGCCTCAATAAACATCTTTTTAGTGGCAATAAATCTAGCAACTAAATGTGGGTGTCAGGTCTTACAACTTCTTATTATTTCTGCACACTTCCTTGGTGGGTGGCATTCGAAATTCAGCACCTGAAATCCTTTGACATGGCATAAACAACCTTTCTAGTGAGCTGTCATAGACATATTGGTTTTGCCCCCCCCTCTATACCTGGTTGGTATAAAATAACAACATCAATCTTCTAAAAAGGACCCCTGGCTTTCCCTCTTCCAGCCCAGTTACCACTGCTGTCTCTCCATTAGTCATGAATTCTCCTAGCACAGCAGGAACACATTAATGATTTATTTCTTCCATGGAATACCCATACTGCAAATGATTTTGTTACCGTGCTGGTTACTCTCACAGCAGGATATTGTTGCTAATAGATCCCCCTGAGCATTTGAACTCTGCATTCCTCATTTAACTGGATCCCAGTACCATGCATGTTAAATACCTCATCTATAATTTCTTTAAGCATGAGATTTCTGTCACCATCTCTTTTGTTGGCTAAGCTTTTTCCTGCCTCAACAGTAAAGGCTGCACAGTATAAGGCTTTACCAAAATTCACAGGCAGAGTAGTTAGTTGTGGCTCTTCAGTGTCACATGCAGTGATGGTCTCATGTTTTGTGAGAGCATCAGTTCCAACTCTCCTTGCCTCTGCTACTCTGCATGACCTCTCAGTTTTCTGAAATCCTGGATGACTTTCAGACCCTCACATTATTTCCTTATAAACCTCTCCAACTGGAACACGGATGTTCGGAAGAACTAAAGTCAAAGTGAGTTTTACCATAGACTGCAGTGGGGTCAGGCCTGCGTGCCAAGACTGAATGCTTTTAACGATCTCACTCTTCATGTCTTCCATGAGGTTTTGTTAATGGAGTCCTCCTGACCTACAGAGGAAGTCCTTAATTACTGGAGGAAATGGTTTCAGAGGCAAAAGGACAGAGAAAAGGGATAGTTTTCTACTTTGCCCCCAAAGAAAATGCCCGTTTATTTTCCTGTTGTGTAATAGTGCTGTATATCCAGATTCTGGAGCCAGGGCTCTTTACTCTGAGTAGCACCAAGCTTTGTGGGGTACTGGGGGCACCTGGCAGAGGAACACCGAAGCCTGCAGCATGCAGAGGTTCAGCTCTGAGCACCAAGCTTAGAAGCACAGGATTCCTCCCCATGCACAAGGCCGCAGGGCTGTCCTGGCAGGCCGGGGCCGGGTGCTGCCGGCGGGAGGAAGGGTCCTGCGCGTGGTGAGGCACCATCGCAGGGTCACGGGGCTGTGTGCCCTGCTACTCCGCAGCCTCTGTGCCCGCTTTGGCCATGGCATCGCCCCAGTGCCTGTGGTGGTCCCCGCACAGCTCCGTAGCTGAGCCAGGGAGCCCGGCAAAGCTGGCACTACCGCTTGCCTGGAGTGCTTCCCAGGGCCCCTGTGGCCTTCAGCCACACACGGCCTCCCTCAGAGACCTGATATACGGTGGCTGCCAGGGCTTATGGACGTCCAGCATGGTGGTGGAGAGGCTCAGCGCTGCCCAGGGGATGGGGAAGCCGCTGTGTCTGCTGCTTCATACATAGCCATGTGCAGAGCATATCCTGCGTGGCCAATAGCCTGGAAGCCCTGGCTATGGACATGCTTGTTCAACTAGTTTCTAGGGGTGCTAATACATAAAACACTGCAAATATCACTATCGGGCTAAAAACAACTCCAGCACTAAACAGTATACATCAGAAATGATGGCGTTCTGGAGTCAACATCTATTTCCTTTTTTTATTATTATTTTATTATATTCCAAATTTGAGGCACAGTAATGTTGACAAAAATCTTTTGCTTCATTTTATGGCCTTCTTTCTCTTAAATAAGTACATACGATGCAGATTTTATTTGGAGATGCTTCTGAACTGCATATTTTGGAGGGTGTTTTTTCTTTTTGTTTTTTTATATACTCTCTCCTTTCTGGCTGTTTGTAACTGCTATGTGCATGTGATTAGTCAGATTAGTCAGTCAGGAATAGCCAAGTTCTACTATTTTTCTTATGTGCCTTCTTCCAAAATAAGGTTTGTCTAAATCTAAGTGAAAGCATTCGAATATGGCTCTAAATTGTTGCATACATGCAGTGCTTTTGCACTTTTTTCTCTTCTTTCCCAGGAATTAGAAAAATATAATGAAAGACTGATTCAAAAGACTTGTAGGAGGAGAGACACAGAGAAGGAAATGCAGGCTGACACTGTACTGGCACTGTTTATAAACAGAAACTGAGTGATAGACTTTCTGTTTTTCCAAGTAACTGTTGATTCATCTAAGTGGTGCTTAAGCTGTGGTAACACACCTGTTTGTATCTGGAAAAGTGAACACAAAGTACTATATTTCATCTACAGTATAAACAAGAATTTTTAAAAAGAAGTCTCCTCAATTTTGCAGTTCCCACTGAGAAATTCCTTGCAAAGTTCTTGGGATATTTTATTCTACTCTTGAACTTAAACACTTAGAAGTTTTGTCTTAGAGAAAGACAGGAAAGAATGGAAAACAGAATGGACCATGAAACTATGAAATGCTGCGTAGGAGGGCCTTTTTGTTGTTGTTTGTGTGCATAATTCACAGTTTTTATGCATTCCTTTAGAGGACATTGCAGAGTGTGTCAGACAGGCCTCACTAGCCCTGCTGATCACTCCCTTCCAGTTCCTGCTCTACGCAGCTCAGGCGGGTGGCACTGGAGAGCGAGGGAACGCGCTGCTGCCCGGTCGGACAGTGACACTGGGCAAGGTGGGACAGGACGGGAGGGCACTGGGGAGGCAGCCGTGGGTCGTGTTAGCTGGGCTCTGTCCTTGCTTTTGGGCTCATGGCAAGGTTGCCTCTGCAGGTGAAGAGACAGCAGGAAGGACAGGTCTACTTAGTGTAGAGAGGCGAGCATTTTTCTGAAAAATAGGGATGGGTGACAAGGTGGTGCCGCAGTAAGAATGGTGGTGGGAGACATGGGAGAGAAACCCCATCAGATTGCTCCATCAGTTCACTGCTGGGCTGCAGAGCAGCAGCTGAGAGGGCCTGATCTTCAGTCACGGTTTGTCTGAACCCTGAGCTCTTCAGCTGGAGCACTTTTCTTTACAGTTCGATTTCTGAAGTCATTAAATGTCCAGATTTTTTTTTTCCACCAAACAATATTCTCCTAGAGTATTTATATATTTCCTATTTTTTCCTATATTTTTTCCTATTTTATTCCTATTTTCCTACTTTTTCTGCAGTAAAACTAGCTTACAATCTATTTTCACCCTAATATGCAGCTTCTGAAATGTGACATTACACATGCTATCCCAAACCGTAACCACAGAGAAGCCGTAACGTCACTTATGCATCCCCTTTACAAACAAAGAGCTTGGCTCTGACTCAAGACGTGTCACTGGCCATTGCCACCGTTGGGAGCACAGGGATCCAAGGTCTTG
>NW_010578202.1:32241-55387 GCF_000705375.1 Tinamus guttatus | reverse complement strand
AACAAGTTATGCTTTTTTAGCGTATCCTCTGAACTCCTGCCATGGTGAAACCATAATTTTGGCATATGTTGGCATATGAGGTTCCTGTCCCTTCACTGTGGCAGGACAAGGGCTGTGTTGCATTTGGGTTACCAGGTTGATCCTGGTCTGTTAAAATAGTATCTCAAAACAATATTTTGGTGATTCTTTTCTGATAAAGTGGAATTGGGCGATAGGCTGGTGGGATAAAACTACATCCTAACACATGAATAGTAAGGTGTAGAAAATGCTGCGGTTATCCAACGGATTCCAACTTGTGCACAAAAAAAGACATAGGTTGGTCCTATAGCAAAAGTTTGTATGGATTCTTACGTCATTCAGCACGTGGCTTCACTAGTGCTTCTGAACAGTTAGAGTTTAAAAATGGCTATAGTGAGGTCCATAAAGCTGGTATCTTGTCTTGAGTAGTGGAAGTAGAAGCTTTGAGGAGAGTAAGAATAAGACAACCCTGTACGATAATTTCTTGCCTAAATCCTGCACAGTCTTCTAGCCAAGAATCCTAGTTCGCCTGGTGGTTCCTCCTGCGGAAGTCACTCCATGAAGCTGGAGTTCCTTATGTCTGCTATAACTTCCCAGTGTCTCTCTGGAGTTAGCTGGCTCAGTGGCAGGTTATGGTAAGAACTGCTTGAAGTATTCCAAAGTATATGGAGGCATGCTACGGGCAGCACGTATTTTTGAGGTGTATGCACAGAAATTTAGAAGTGTTCAGGCCATGCAATAGCATAAGGAATTCATACAGAAAGGCTTAAGTGAGCAAATGTGAGGAATCCCTTCATAGAAGGCATGGTAGATAGAAGCTTGCACTGAAATAACAAATGTGCTACGCATTTTGATAATGAATCTCCCTAGAGCTCTTTTAATTTTTATGGAAAAAAATCCACTCACAATAGTAGTCTGCAGCAATTATTTGGACAGCATAATTTGTTGAAATATAGTAGACATTCATATTGTCTTGTGTACAAGAGCTAGTGAAGAAAAGGACAAAAGGTACCTTTCATCTCTTGTGTCATTCTAGAAAGTAAGATATTCCCTGTGTTCAGTCAGCCTCTCCAGTGACGATGTGATTTCTGTGATTTCTGCCATTCTAATGTTTAATTCCCTAACCTCTCAAAAACGAGAGGTTACTAACAGCATGAAATAGCTGTTTGACACACAGAGAATATCCAAGCTGTACAGTTGGATACCACTGTAGACTATAGGTTCAGATGTGTCATCCAGAGACTCCGGGGTTTCATATTGAGAAACTGCCTCCACAAGAAGCCCACAACTCTGCCTCACAGGGCAGTGACCTTGAGTGAGTTACGGACTCTTCTTTCTCACTCCCTAATTCCTGAATTTCCATTCCTGATTTCTTTGTGGTCCAACCTCCCCGGTAGCAGAAACAAAGCACTTTCCTGCCACCTTCCATAAAAAAATACTTCCCTGAGAATTAAGACCTCTAATACTCAGAGGACTGAGGCACAAAAGCTGGATATTGAGCAGAAATTCCACTGTCTCAACAAATTGAGATGGGAAGCGACTACAAGGGTTTTCTGGTGCCTATCTTGAAATGATTGAAGCAGATAGACTGAGAAATGATCCATCTGCAGTTTGATTTTCACTATCTACAGATGAGGAGAAACATCTCTGTTTTTTCCAGTGGCAGAAATACAAGCAGTAACTCCAGGCAGACTGATAATAAACAGAGCAAACTCTGTTGCAGTCAAGCTAAGATCCTCAAGTGTTCTGTAGTGAAAAACACAGAAACAGGCACTTTCTGAGGCAGAAATATAATCTTTCTGACCATCCTTAAATTCAGTATGTCTTGGGCATGTCAGCAAATGAGTTCATTGTCAGCATTAATTATGTGGATTAGTTTAAGACCCAAAAAGGGTTTTCTCCTGGCCGTCCAAAGGATATCTGGATGTTTTCAGAATGACGTCGTGATGGCAGATGCTTTAGGAAACATAGACCTCATGAATGTGTGTAGTATATCCGTGTCCTCCATCTTATGTTATGTATTGTGTCCTCCAAACTGTGTTATTAGTGTGGGACATTCTGTGTTCTTCAGACCTACCTCTGAACTATGTATCAAGGTTGCTAATTTCCAGCTCTCTGGTATTCCTGTTGCTTGCCAGTGTCAGTGCCCTAGATGATGTGTGCTATTGTTCAACTCAGACAATAAACAACAGTATTCTTAGGAAAGTAAATTGCAAATACAAATGACACCTTCAGGTACTAGTATTCATCTGGCAACACTTACCCACATGGTCATATTTACAGCCTTTTTAGCTCTCTCTTGCTGTGCAGACATACTGTGCAGATGGAGAGCTGTTCAGCCAGGGCAGAAACCTGAACAAAGCAATCCATAAAGGAGCATTTTAATCACTGGTGTCCTCCATCCCCTCCTTATTTTATGTCAGTGATGGCATTTCCACTGCATGTTAAGAAGGAAGCACCCAGGTATTTTTACTTCAAGGTTCTGGCAACAGTTTATCCACTTGTTTTCAGTTCAATTATCCTGATTCAAACCAATTTGAATTCAGAGAGGCTTTGAACAGCTTTGCTGGGCTGTACCAAATCCTGTCCAAGATGTTCCTCATAAAGCTTGTTATAAATTTCCAGATGATTATCAATAACTAGTGACTTCATCCTTTGCTAACTTTTGCCACCTATTTTTCAAGACAGCACTGGGGAAATATCTGTGCATATATCTGCTAAATTGGGAACATCACTGAAGGCTGTTGGCACAGAATTATTTGTCTTTTAAAGTGAAGGATTTTTTTAGCTCATCCTAAGCTTAAATGGTAGCAGCTCAAATAAATTATATCTAGTGAGGAATATATACCTGGAAATGCCTTGCCTGACAGATGACACATCCTAGTCTGGGTCTAGGACTTACTCACTATGGTCCCATTCCTAAACCTTCACTGAGTTTTGCCATGCTACCCTGGCTTTTTACATCTAACCCTCTGCATCAGCCCTTCTTTAAGGGAGTCTGTAAGTGGGTCAGATGTTTAAGACGTAAAGCTTGCTACAAAAGAATCTTATTTTTTCATTTGATCTCTTTTAATACGAGCATATATCACACATTTATTTTTAACTGGAAGATTTTAAATTTTCTTCTTGCAAGAAAAATAGGCAGTTTTGCAAATGCCAAAGACAACATTCTGTTTTATTTTGCTAGGTGCTCACTGGGTAGCTCCCCAACTGGATAGATCTCCTTTTGAATTTTTCACTGCTTTTGGGCCAGAACAATTAAGAGTCAAACCTTGATTTTTGCATTGTGCAAGGGCAAAAAGAGTTACACTGGAACTAGGGCATGAACAGAGATACTTCTTAGAGATTCCTGTATCAGATTCAGCACACCAAATAAAAGCCACTGTTAGGTTTTACTCTGGTACCATGCAGGCTTATGTTTAAGGGCAAGCAACCTGATTCAGGAGAGCACTTAACTATGTAATTAAACTTACATTTATTCATTAAATGTCTTAAATACACGCTTAAATTTCACCAAGTCAATGGAGCTGATATCTTCTTTCTCAAATTAGTGTCTAATTGCTGAATCAGCCTGAGGTAAAATAGCAGATAGTGAGTAACAAAGTCTTTTTGAGTGTTTTGCTGCTATAATCAAATTACAGACATGAGATATCACTTCAAGTGCTCTATGGTCCTTCTAAGTCTCTTGCAACAGCGGCACCTCCTTGCAGTGGGAACAGTGCAGTTAATGTGCAATGCTGGAAAGAGCAAAGTCAGGAGGACCAAAATGCAGCATGGATGTGTAGCAAATGCAGTCTTCTTTAAGGAGCTAGAAAGCAAAGGACTAAAGTTAAGACAGAAGGAAAAATAAAGTATAGAGTGAAGAAGCAGAAGTCCAAACTGGTATTCAAGTAACGGATGGGAGAGGTTGTCTGTATTCACTGATTTGCCACAAGGGAGCTCCAGTACAAAGCTCTAGGTCATAGGTGCGGGGCAGTTCTCACCAAACTTTCTTTTCATTAACAAAAGGATTGTGAATATAAGCCAGAGATATTCAAGAAAACCAAAGAATCCTTGAGTGTTGTTAGGTAAGTAATTCTTTTTTTTTCATTTATTTTACTGTTAAGTAGGTAAAACCCAGGCTTCTTCATGCAGTGAATTATCTACAGCAATCCAACCCATTGTTGTCATCTTCCTTTTCTTTGTTTTTTTTTGGTAAGTGTATTGAATAGTGAAGGCAAATTCCATCCACCTTAATACGAATACACTAGAATTCCTACTCATGCTGCAGTGTGACACATTATTGCAATATAGTGGTTGAATTAGTTATTTCAATTTATAAATGAATCAGTGATTTAGAGCTGTGCTTGCACACAATTTATCTGAGTTGATATTAAGTCTTTGGAAGTAATGTTTATTTATTAGCACCTTTGTAGCAATGTACATTAGACTTGATTTAGCGTATGAAACAGTGAACAAAGAATCTTTGGGATTCAGAACTTTTAACTCCTTATTATGCAGTTTACAATGGAGTGTGTTAGAAAATGATTAGCTTGTTTACCTAAAGAGTGTTGGCTGACTGAAAAATATCTGGACTCTAATGGTACAATTTTGTGTTTAGAAAATAAAGCGTTCAGCAGTGCAGATCTTCATTACAAAGACAATGCTCATTTGGCTGTTTCATAAAGCTATGCTTAGCTAAAGGACTTAAAGGACTTAATCGATATAATTATTCTCATCTGTTTGAGAAATATGGGGGTTGCTGGAAAATTAATTTGAAGGAGGAAGAACCCTAATATGTAATTAAAGAATCGTCTTTATTAAGTGATTATTGAATTCTAGCAAGTTCTAACTGCTGCCTAAAAATGAGTTTCCTCCTAGGAAAAATATCCTGCAATGAAAATTGCTCACTTCTGTCTTCAGCAAATGAGGACAAGGTAATGATTAGAAATGGTCTTTCAAAGACAATTTACAAAGATTATTTGTTAGGCCCCCAACCTCATTTGCAGTGGGCCTGACCAGCAGGTTTTACCTCGTTCACCTGCCGATGAAGCCTGAGCGCGGTGCCAGCCAGTGCCGGTCCAGGTCATTTTGGTGCCTTCCTTTTGTGTTTCTGACTCTTGGGCTGTTCTGCCTTGCCCTCCCTCACAGCTCATCCTCTCCTCTCCCCAGCTCGCAGCCTGTTAGAGGCACTGGTAAAGACACCATCATTAGAGTACAGATACCCCTACATCAAACCTACATACTTTCATAGCTAGAGAAAAATAGTGTTGTATCTGTCTAATCTGGCATGTCAGTCTCGTTACTCTGTGCAGAGTACCTTGGTTATATAGTTTTCTTTTTACATACAGTATGTGAGTGTCTCCCTCATCTTTGCCCGGGTGCTAGTATTGAGATAGATGGCATAGTTTTAGGCATACATTCACTCCACAATAGAGACCCCGGAGCTGACCTCAGCCTACTCAACTGATTTACTCATATGTCTATGTACCTACAGTGCAGGCAAACCTTGTTTTCCTATGATTATTCCTATTTATGAATCTATGTTTTCTTTATCTGTGATCTTATTAAGTCAGGGTAAACTCACATTCTGTGTAGTAACTGGTATTCCAAGCTATCCAGAGCTAGCTACTAAATTACTTCCAAATACAGATCAGCTGAATCAAGCATATACGTAAGTGGTAAAGCAGTCAGTGTGTCCAAGGTAATAGCTAAATTACAATGACTCTGAAAGTCTTAGCAATGTTCCTGGTGGACAATGAAGTTCTTTTAAAACTCCTAAACTTTTCACCTTTAAGCATTTGGTTTGTTTCTTATAACATTCTTGATTTTTCTATTCTCATGGAAGTCAGAGGCCTTTCTAACCTCAAATTATATGCTTTTTCCTAGATTAGCATGAACTTCCTCTCATGATATATACACCGAAAAACATGCAATTTCTTCTGGTGTGTTGTTTCTTGTAACATTAAGTAGAAAAATGGCCTACATTCAGTCTCATTTTGTCTACAATATCCACCTGCTCTTTGCCTCGTTCCTGCTGCACCCCCTCACCTCCGGCTTCAATCCACCTTATCGACCACTTATCTAGCTTGTACTTCATCACTCTGCTTTTTTGCAGATATTATGGGGAGATGGTGTTGAAAACCTTGTTAAGGCTGAGATAAATAAGATCTACTGTGCTTTCCTCATCCAAGCTACTCATCTCATGTAAAGTCATCAAGCTCATTAAGCCTAATTTCTCCTTTGGAAATCAATGCTCACCACTCCTGATCACCTTCCTGTCCTTAATATGTCTGAACATGTTTTCCAGGATTATTTATTTCATCATTTCCTGAGGACTGAGATGAGGCTAACCAGCCTGCAGTTTACCAGATGGTGGTGGAAGAATTATCCTCATGGCTCTGTCTACTGCGAAGAACCCTAAAATAGCTATTTCTTAACTCCAGCACCAGAAAGCCACAAGGGAGTTATGCTTGCATAATGCTGAACAAGAAGGGTAAATCACTGGGGTGGGTGTTTTAACTTGACCTGAACCTGTAGGCTTTGGTTCAGGAGTTAGCTGGGATATTTCAGAGTTGTACTGTATGCCCCTAATTCCTGGGCTTAATGACCAACTACTTAGAATAAGGGAAATGAAACAGTTATTTTGGTGTAAATCAGGATTTATTCTACTCAGACACTAATAAGATTGCAGAAGTAAGACGTGGATTTATGAAATCTGTGAGCTTGTTCCTTACTTACATGAGTTGTAATAAGGGAACACTAAGCTACATTTTGCCCTCAAGTACCATTCTGTATCCTACTTGGGGATAAAAGGAAATATTTCCCTGTTACCAAATACTGATCAGCATTTTGCACAGTAAATTGCACTTGTGCAATTTACTCTTTCTTGCTGTTGTTTCACCAGTGGTTCTAGATACTTGCGATTTCACATTGCTTTTACACGGACTCCAGTGGGCATAGTCAGATGTTGTGTCAATGTAAGAATGAAATCAGTAACATAAATACTTGGTGAAAACTTCCTGAGTTTTGTTTCCTGCTTTTTTTTTTTTCATTTTCACTGGAATATGGCTGAAGTACCTAGACTGAGTGCCATAGAAATACAGGAAAAAAAAAAAAGTCATTGTCCCCAAGAGCTTACAGCCTAAGAGAATAAAGGCTCTATTTCTGATGTGGAGTCTGGTGATAAGAATTGTTTGTCCATTTGCTGTCTCCTGTGCGTCTTTTTGACTTGGGAACTGATAGAGCATAGAATATTTCAAGTTTAAAGAGAATAGTGCAAAACACTAAAAAACACCAAACATTCAAAAAGTCATATTGATGATCACTGACATTTTTTTTTCCCAAAATAAACATTCTGAGTTTGACTGATAATAATCTTTCATAATTTGATAAGTGGACAGACTATAAATGATAACAGGAAATACTACCAAAAAAAAAAAAAGAAAAGAAAAAAAAAAAAGGAATAGACTGGTAGTTTGTGGGGGCGGGGGAGATTTCTTCTTTTTGGAAATGTTTTTTCTTTCTTCAAAATAGAAAGCATAGTTAGTTGGTTATGATTTTCAAGGTTAAATCCTGCTACTCTCTTCCATCTGCGCTTACTTGTCCCTAAGAAGATTCCACAGCTCAGCCTGGGATCTCAACTAGCTTTACTTCTTTTTCTAGCTTGTACTGTTAAGGTCTCCGTAATCTCATTTAAGTGTACAAAGGACTTATATTTAGCTGAAAACACGGGGTGGTTTTCTGCAGGAAAATTTCAAGCCTTCTTGCTACAGAGCTTTGGAGCAAAGAGGTTTTACTCCTTAGCTTTCATGAGCTTTAAAATGTCTTTCCCTTGCAAAACAGGTAACATGCTGCCATCTAGTGTCAATAGGACCCTCTTTTTATTTCTTAAAGTTACTTGCTTAATGGCATTTTTTCTTATATTAAAACTATGCATGTCTCAGCAACATAAGCTTGCAAGGATCAAGCCAGTATATCTTATAGCTCACTTTAGGATCGTTGTGAGATATTTCTGCATTTGAATAACTCTTGCACCAATCTGAGCTACAACCTCCAATTTCCTTTTCGGGCAAAAAATTAAATGAATATTTAAAAACAAACAAGTAAGTGTATCAGTGTAAACAGCAAAAAGTTGCTGAATTTCTTTCAAAAAAAAGAGAGAGAAAATAGCAAAAGTATTTTTTTCAGGTACTCTTGTAGCCCAGATGCCTCACAATTACAATATAAATACTGAAGGAATGGCATGGAATTGCTGCAAGTTTAAACTATTTTAAGAAACAAATAAACAAGCTTTCCTCTCTTTTTTTTTTCTGTTGTACATAATATACTTAAAAGAAGAAAAACAAGGAAAAATGTTCGGGTAGCCCTTGCTTGTTTGTTGCCATTGAGTTTTGCTTCCTCCTTCCTTTCCAGTTAAATCGGCTATGTACACAGTCATATCTCTTAGCTCTGGAATAGTTTGGCATGGTTTTCATTAAAAAAGCAAACAACTCAGTCATGTTTACTCAGCTGAAAACTATAACTAGGTTCAGGTTTGGCCTACTTTGCTGGAGTCTTGGCCAAAAATTCAGCTGTATAATGAAATTATGCATGTAGTGCAAACAGATTTTTTATACTTAGATAGCTAATTGAATCAATGTAATGTCTAACAGCGCACGATCACTATATGTTAAAGGTTAAAGGTTATTATAAATTGATTGTAATAGATTACATAAAATACAGTTAGGGTTGTAGTTCTGCTACCCTGATGCTAGTGTTGTCACTTAATGCTGCACAAGGTGAATATTCAGGATATGCTGGTGCAAATGCTGATGTACAAAGCAACCACTCTGCTTTTGTACTGGGTTGTTCTGATAAGTAGCTACACAAAATGAAGGGTAGCAATGTGTCAGATCTTACAGGTCATAAAAGTATGCTTAGTAAAACACAGTCCTGTTCCTTGGCTTAATTGGTGATACAAAAGCTCTGTTTTGTTTTCACATTGCTGTTCTCTTTTCCTCAATCATATTTTCCTGCTAACGTCTTTGTTTTCTAACACATGAAAGAATCACGTTGAACTCGTGGCCTTGTTGCTAGGTTTCCAGCTGATTTTATGCAGTCGGCGGCGGCACTATTTTCATTTCTGAATCCTGAATCAAGTCCCAAGGCAGCAGGACCCTGTCTCTTAGCAACCCAGATGGGGTGATTATCCACCCCAGCTCTTCTGTGCAACCAAAGGATAAACAGTAAGGCTGTGCTGCAAGTTCATCTCTTTGGTAACTTCCCGAGAAAAGAGAAGAAAAAGTATATTCTCTGTCGGACAGCGTATGGGCACACACCGCGATATCACCACGGCAGCAGCTCTAGTTAATGTTTGGCCTGGGCGGCTCCAGGAACGCGGAGAAACATGAAAATGCGTCAAGTGGGATGGAGACTCAAGTTTCAACTTTTTTTTTTTTTTTTTTTTTTTTTTTTTTTGCCAATTCAAGGTTTGTTGGGCAGATCCTGCTTGTGCAAACGGAGACTTGCTTGTGGCCACCTCTGCCTAACAAATCCCCGCTGTGCTGGGGAGCACACACAGATATTAGCTTGGCATTAGTCTCCCCTTAAGAATGTATTGTTTAGCAAGATTAGAATAAAAATGTGGGATAGGATATATTTGCGTTTCTACTTTGTCATGGGTATCTGATGCAAAAGAAAAGCTGTAGATCCTATTTCTATAAGCTGGTGTGGGTGGGTAGATCCCTGAACACCCATGCTTTTGGTCACAGATGGGCTTTGTATAGGAGTGTGTTCCTTCTGGTTACTATGCCAAAACTGCAAACTGAGAGGGAAAAAAAAGCAATAGTTATTCATATGAGCACAAGTACTGCATAATAATGAGGTCCAAGTACATATTTGTCTTCAGTGACTGGCCTAGGTTTTGCAGACAAGGTTAGCCAGACTGAAAGTAACAATCAGTAAAGTCCTGTTGTGTCCTCTCTTTTTTTTTTTTCTTTTGCCAGGAATTGCTATTTTTGAGAAGGAAAAAAATCCACACTATGGTCACTATGTTCAACCTTCACAAAGCTGATGGACAATTTACTCTTAAAAGTCAAGTTGGATTTTCTGCAAACCTTGATTTTGTTTTTTCATGGCGGCAAACCAAGTGCAGCAGCCCAAAGCTCATAGAGATCCATGGCTAAATGAGCCCCCTAACTTTAGCTACTGACGCTGTAGCTCATCCAGCCTTCTCAGGAGCCACGGGGAAAGGAGAAAAGGGAACTGAAGCAAACAACCACCTCTGAATCCGTAGTCATGCATCAACTTTCCAGGCTTGAGTCCAGGCTGCTCCTTCCTGTTTCATAAAAAAGAAAGGAGTTACCTCATCTTGTTGCTAGGTTTCAATGAACAAACTTCCGGGGCTAAGATACCACTTGTGAAGAGTAGTAAATGTACCTGGAGAGGAATAATCCCAGACACCAGTACAGATTAGGGAAAGCAGCTCCACGGAGAGGGATTTGGGAGTCCTGGTGATTGACAACAGGTTAACCCATGAGGCAGCAATGTGCCCTTGTGGCCAAGAAGGCCCATGGGATCCTAGCCTGCATCAGGAGGAGCGTCGCCAGCAGGTTGAAGGAAGGGATCCTGCCCCTCTGCTCATCTCGGATGAGGCCTCACCTGGAGTACTGTGTGCAGCTCTGGGCCTCCCAGTACAAGAGGGACGAGGAGCTTCTAGAGAGGGTGCAGTGTAGAGGCACAAAGATGATTAAGGGACTGGAGCATCTATTGTATGAGAAAAGACTAAGCGAGCTGGGCCTGTTTAGCCTGGAGAAGAGAAGATTGAGAGGGGATCTGATCAAAATGTACAAATACCCAGGGAGAGGATGCAAAGCAAATGGTGTCAAACTGTTCTCCATGGTGGCCAGTGACAGGACAAGGGGTAACAAATTGAAACATGGGGAGATTCATCTGTATATGAGGAACAGGCACTGGAACAGGGTTCCCCGAGAGGTTGTTTTGAATGTCTCTTTTTTTGGAGATATTCAAAACCCACCTGGATGTGACCCTGTGCCATGAGCTCTAGGTGTCCCTGCTTGAGCAGGGGGATTGTACTAGATGATCTCTGGATGAGATGATTTCTAGATGATCCCTTCCAACCTCAACCATTCTGCAATTCTGTAAGACTGCAGGCTATTGAGACTCCAAACCGTAGAGAGATTAATTATGCTTTTCTGTTCCCATGCTTTGATAAGGGAAAAGCCTGGAAGCACCAGCTGTTTGATTATCAGTAATTAAGCCACTAGATGTCAGTCTTGGTAGGAAAAGAAAGACACCCCAGACGTGTGGGTGAGAGGGAGGGTGAAACTTCTGTGTGTATAAGGAATCATTTGCCAAAAAGACTTCCTTAGAAAAAGGCAGATGCACCCAGCGTGCAGCTCTCTGTTTGCACGTGGGCTCGATAAGGCCTCACCATTCATTGTTGCCATCCCCTTTGTGACAGGCCTGGCTGGAGCTTCTGTTCTCCCCAGGCGAAGAGGGAGCAGCTGGGTTGCTTGGCTAGCTGGATGGCACCACGTCAAGGTAGTTTTTCCACTCAGCAGCCCTAAGTGAAACCAGGACCTTACAGTGTGAGCGATTGTGCATTCCACATAGCAAGAAGCTGTGCCCGTTTCACAACAGCTCAAAATGAAACCAAGTGCAGAAAACCTTCAAAGAAGGTGAAAAACAAAAGCAAGCAAACAAACAAAAAAACAAGATAGCTTGGATCAGCACATCCAATGCAAAACAAAACAAAATTTGTTGCCTTTAGCAATAAAATTGTTAAGAAAGAAAAACAAAAAAGAAGGACATTTGTTCAGACTCTACATTTTTTTCTCTTGTCTCTAAAAAAAGCAATTCAGCAGAATTACTATTTCTGAAATTAGAAACAAAGGCCCAAAATTAAACAAAAAAATAATAATAAATGAAAAGAAACAACCCTCTGTTCTCCAAAGCAAATATTTACACCTGGACATATGGTTTATTGGTAAACACAGAGATGACATATAGCGAGTTTATACAGTCATGTAAAACAATAAATATTTTTCCTTTGAACTTAATTTTTGAAAGTATCGTGTCTATATTTATTTGTTAATTTATATTTAGTTAGCAAATATTTTACTCCCCTGTTTATGAGTTTACCTAAGTTAATTAAAAACAGACTTTCAGTTAGCTATTGCTTCCAAAAGAAATTTGTTCAATAATATTCTGTCTCCAGGAAAAAGATCCTTTTGTTTTAATGTGTTCATGCTTCTGTAATTCTGATCAAGTGATAATTACTCTTATTCCTAAATCTTATATTTTGTGAGCAAATATGCTAACTTGATAAGCAGGTATACTCCATACCTTATCTAATTCCAAACTATAAGGCTTGTTCTTCATTTCACTCCTATGGACTTGGTTCTAGGCAGGGTGGCTTATGTAATGTTACAATGTAATTTCCTTTTCAAACTGTATATGAAAATAGCTTACCAAATCTTGTGACAAATGACTCCAGATATCCTTTACATTTGAAATAAAAATCACAACATTTAAACAGAGGCAAGTCTTTGCTGATGTGCATATTCATTGCATCAAAATTATTAGCAGTCAATTCATGAGCTGCAGGAGTAGGACTAAGACAGAGGCAGTCAGCCATGGAAAAGGGTTAAAAGTGGCCTCACATGACGCACACTGACTCATTAGCAATACTTCTGGCAAGTTTCAATATAGAGAAAATAATTTCCCTCCCACTAGGAGTTTGGAACTATTTCATACAACCTACTCATGCAAATATATTCAATTTTAGGACACCTGATATAAGTTGTATTGGTAGATTAAAAAAAAAAAAAAAAGCTTTCCCATGTAGGTTTGAAGATATCCCAAGTCATGTGTGCGTGGGCAACTTAATCAGGTCCAATGTGTGCTGTCTTCACTATAGATATGAAAGTCCATATCTACAGTCCTACCAGTGTAGATAGTCTGAGATGTCTGTCTGCTCTTGCTGTGATTGTTATAGCTCTTATAAAAATAGCTTGGTTGCAAATAATTAACTATGCAGTAGTTAATGTGCACACACGTACTAATTATGTAGCATAAAACACTAATGTTGTGCATTCACCATTGATATTTTCCCCCTCACTTTCCCCACTTCGTCTCTGGGCATTTCAAGGCATTTTGATCTGATTCAGGTATGAAAATGTCTGAGGATGAGCTCTTTGATGAACCTGTCAAAGACTATTCACACTGCCACTCCTGTTCTGTAGCTCTAAGGTACCTTTTCACTTTTTCGCTTTTCTGCTCTCAGGGGCTCAGAAGGCCCATGAATGTGGTATTCATATTTCATGCTTAGACCATGTAGAGCAAAACCTGGGCTGGCCACAGCAAGGAGGGGTGGTGGCATTTACCATTCTGGTAGAGCAGGGACACAGAATCCAGCCTGATGCAGAAGGTAGAAGTCTTTTCAGGCTCCTGAGACCTTAGATGAGGAAGAATTTTTGGATGCTGGCAGAAGCTCCATCAGTTCGGGAGGGCCTGGAGGACAACTGATTAAACTCAATAGAACCTCTTTTTTGGGGTGGGATGGGGGGGATGGGGATGAGGGAAAAAAAAAAAAGTGCAGTTTAGATTACTTTTCGTCAGGCTGACTTGCTGTAGGGAAGGATTATTACCAAATGAGTTCCGGACAGTCTCCAGGATGTCCTGGACTTTGCCTGGATGTCCTGGACTTTGCAGAGACTTTGCCTGTCCATACAAACAATGCAGCATCGCCTCGGAGTCTGTACTGCAGCATGGATTATCTGAGCGAGCTGAAGAAATGAAAATGTGCTGGTCACAACACTGAACTCATCCTTCTGGAAAAACACATGTGTCTGAACAGAGTTCTCTGTTACAATGGTCAGGGTGCTCTATCACCAACTCAAGCACCTCTATTTTCTACTCCTGTGTTTGGTATAGAGTCAGAAGTGAAGTTGTAAAAAGCAATTCTGAGCAACTTGATGACCACAGCAAAAGAAGTGTAACTTAAAAGCTTCATCTTCTAGATATAAAATCTTATTCTGGAAAATTATGTGCACTTGTTTTTAGCCAGTATATGATGCAAAATAGCTGAACTAAGAGCTGACACCATTCCTTTTACTGATAGATTGCATTTCATAATGATGGTTTCTATCAGACTAAGAAGATGGATAATTTGTTTATCCTAAAATAAAACTTTTCTACGTAAGGGCATCTACTTATCTAAGGATGTTTTATGTTCAGTTGAATGTATATCTGCTGTTTAAATGCCTTAAAATCAGGGCATTCCTTGACGTGATCCTGTATGCCCTTCCAAGGAAAAGGAGCACAATTTTTGTCAAGTCTGGACTGCCAATATAAGGGCTTTGGGAAGAGGAGAGGGATTTTTTTTGCCATTACTCTACATTATTGTTCCCTGTTTGAGCAGAGGGGTTGGACTAGATGATCTCTAGAGGTCCCTTCCAACCTCAACCATTCTGTGATTCTGTGATTATGGGCCACAACAGCTGAATGGTATGTGAGATATGAAGTTGAATCCAAAGCTTGACCAGGGCACTTGCTGATGGATTGGTAAGGACAGACTTGCAGCCCAGCCACCTCTGTCCTGGCATGTCATAAGACAGATGCCTTCACCACCCGCCTCTGTCAGTAAACACATCTGTGGAAATGCTTGTGGAAACTTTCTTGCTGGTGCAGTTTGTTGCAGCTTTTCCGAAGTAATAATTTTCTCCCTGCCAAACTGGCAGCAGAGGAATTGTGCTTTTCCTCACATAGATAATCATAGGTATATATTAGATAATTTAGTCTGGAAGAGGCCTCTGGGAGTTGTCTGGTTTAATCTCTACACAAAGCAGGGCCATGGTGGGCTGCTTTCTAAGGCAGGCACAAAGTAGGACCACTATTTAATGTATTAACAGACATTTTTCTTCTTTTCTTAGCTTCCAGCATGCCTCCCCTTCAATGTTGCTGGGCTGCCAACACATTACAGCAGCCTCTAACACAGCCCCTATGTCTGGCTTCCAGGATCCCAGGAGGTCAGAGAAATGGTGGGATGTGTGCCGCATTATGCTTCTATCTGGTCTAAAACAAATTTCTGACAGGGAAATTCTTGATCTTTTAACTTACAAAACCAGTTTACTCTCTTATTTCCATGATGTCTGATACTAGTCTGATATTTATATGGTGATTGTTAACTACATTTAAGTGGCAATGTTTTTGCTTCCACAGGAACCCCAGCCTCAGCAGCATGATGATGACAGAAGGGACAGAAGTTTGCAGAATTAACCAAACTAAATATCAAACTTCTTATCTTATGAAATGGAATGTCTGCAGGTGCTAGGACAGATACTAATGGTGATGAGAAATGTGTGTGTCTTGTGTCCTGTCACTTCAGGTATCAGCTGCCTGATCTGGTGTGAGAAAGGAGGTCTAGGTCCTCCAAGTAGTGCAAACATGATGATAGAGAGTTCACTTAAGGAATGATATTTAAATATTTTAGAAAATATCTGTTTGTTACTGTAAAGAGGGGGATTCAGCAAGAACTCCGTAAAAGAACCTTATCTGGCTTTATCAATGAGTTTATGCTCCCTTTCATTTGGTTCTTAATTCTAAAATAACACAGAAGGTGGTGTTAATATCTTTTTCTCTTGAGGACTGATGAGGCTGAGTGCCATTACAAGTTTATTTTGGAAATCTCCTGCTGTCTTTTCCCAAGAACATGTGATTTGCAAACTGTGTCAGACTGGTGTCCCCCACTTCTTCCTGCTTTGATAGGAATGGCTGTTTTGCTCTTGACTCTAACTACTATGGGCCCTCAAAGCTCAACACTATCAGGTAGATTAAATTCCCTTTACAAACAGTGTGTTGGGTGTTGAGTGTAACAGGGGGAAGCACTCCTTAAAGTCAGTGTGCATTGCTGAGGGCTTTGTAGTCATATCCAACAGCTAGATTTGGTCTCAGAGCTTACTGTAAGCAAGCTGTAAGCAGCAAATATACCCCACCTGGTGATTTAGCATAAGAAAAATGGCATATCGAATTGTTTTGCCCTTTCCAAAATATAGTAATTTACACACTGTTAGGGGAAGCCTGAGGCACCACTGAGAATCCCTTAAAAAATGAGCTCATAGGTCTCTGTGTGCTGTTACGGAGTTGGCTCTTTCTCCGTGATTTCCCTGATGCAACCACAAGGAAAAAGATGTGTAATATGCTAACAATGAAAAAGGCATGCTTAATGTTAAACACATCTTCCTACCAATCAGGGAGCAATTGCACTCTTTCTGCAGACACTTGTTTGGTTTGAAATTTGGCATTCTCTAAACTTGGATTTGGAATGAATTAAGTCCCCAGCCTGCCTGGAAAGTGTCTGTTTTCTGAGTGCCAGGTAAACCTGGCTCTAGAAGATGATGTTTTCTCTGCACAGACACACATGAGAAGTTAGTAAAAAAATGAACAGCTCGTGGATTTCAAAGGTTATTAGGATTTGATTTCTTGTTGGTGGACATAATCAATATATAATAGCACTGTATTGATGTGTGAATATTAGCTAAGCCTTCCATAGTAATAGGAGTGAGAGAACAATAAAAAGTGGTACATTTGGAACAATTCTACATAAATCTCTTAAACCTCAGAAAAACCGAGTACAGATTTTGTATCAACCTGGCTAAAGCATTTTTCTTATGCCCAAGGAGTTGTTGATACTAGAGATTCAAGCAAAATCTCTAAGCATTTTTTTTTTCTTATTCTCACCGTGGCAGTGTAAATGCACTGCAAATCTTGCTGATGGATATGTTAGGCAGTTGGGCACGAGTTGGGGGTAGGGTGAACATCACTTAACCCCATGTATGAGAAATGGCCAGCAGCCATTACCAAAAATGGCTCAGAACTAAAATCCTTTCCAGGAAACAAGTTTCATTGACTTCAGGGTACTTAGGAACAGGCTTACGGAGATAAACTCTTTCATTTTGCACAGCTATTGCACTATTGGATTGCTTTTTAGAATCGTTTTATAAAACCTCTTTAGCTTATGTAGATGCAGCAAATTTGGATCCTTTCTAAAACACACAAAGAGCAGACTTACAGGTTAATTAACCTGTAAATGCTGAAAGCTCAAGTGACCTGAAGAAATAAGGGTGTTACATAAAAAAGTACGTTCAAAAATGCCACCCAGGCAAACTGACTCTTAAGGAAAAGCTGTTAGATTCTGTAGGGTATTAATACTAATATTTTGCTTATGTATGGAGCTTTTCCTTCAGAGCTTTATTATAAAACAGGGGAGCTATGTAATACTCAATGAAGGAGTGATGCCTGAATGAAAATGCACTGGGTTTACACTTTTTATTTACATAGAACTTCCTTTTTATTTATTTACTTATTTATTTCTACTTGGGTACCACTCATGAAATGCTGGGAATTGCCTGGTTAAATTTTGCCTCCACGATTGCATAGCACAACAACGGTGATGGAAACAGGAGAGCAGGGGGTTAAGAGGCCATACGCAGAGGGCCTCTGAGGAGGCAGCAGGAGGCCAGGCCGCAGGAATGGCTGCTTTTGCTGCAGAACATCTCTAAATAGCTCCTTTAACAACGAGCCAGTTTGATTTTAGTAGCATGGGATTTCCACACGTTACAGACCAACAGGCAGATCACGAAACACACAAGGTTTATTCTGTCGCGGTTTAAAACGCAAAATTTTATAAACATTGAAGTGTTGCTTTTCCTCCACAGAGGCCTTGCCTTGGATGGAAAAAGTAAAACAAGGAAGTGTCTGTCATGCAGGCTGTACTAAAATTATACTGAGGGCAATAAACTTGCAGCATGTTCCTTAGATGATACTTTTTTTAATCAATCGTCCTTTATTTTGTAAAACAAAAAACAAAACCCAACTGCTGTTCTTTTTTACTAGCATTCTACATAGCTGAAGAAGGTGAAGCGGTAAGGGGGGTCCCTCAAGTTTTCTTGGCAGCCAGTGGAAAGTTAAAGCACAGTGCAATAAACAGATACATTTCTGTAAATGTTTTCCTAAGAGGGAAACGGTTCTTGGTTATCCCTCAAAGCAAAGAATAAACAATGTTACTAGAGAAAATGAGAACCAGATGAAAAACAGGCAAAGCCAAAGAGTACCAAGGGAATCTCTTTTTCTGAACTGAGGAAATTTTCTGGCCTTGTGGTAAAGGCAAGGAAGGAAAGGGAATATAATAGCCTGATCTATTTTAAAATAATAGTGATAGGGACGTTCCCCTCTGATCAAAGCTGGCTGTCATGTTCTGTGCGAAGCCTGGCATTGAGCAACTAAGCAAGTATCTTCTTGAATCGAGTAAGTGCTGGACAAAGCCATAAGTGACTTCCACATGTGGGCTTTGGCGTGCACAGCCCAGTGGCATCGGGCTGCCTTACCAGGTCACTGAATAAAAACATCATCAACATTTACCAAATATTGATTGAACCTACCAATCTCTCTCTTGGTTGAACCTACCAATCTCTCTCTTGGGTTTTCTAGCATGTATGCATTATCATGGGGGGTGGAATGCTTTGGCTAGTGACAATGTTTAGATTTGGTTTCTATCAGGAGCAGAGTTTGTAAAGGTGGTGTCATGAAACGAGTGGTGGTGGAGTGAGTGACACAATGCACTTCACTTGTGTGGAAGAAAGAGTAATAGGTTTTATTGATATGGACAATGGTTTCAATGGTTTCACAAGATTCTACTGCAAGGTCATGCTTACTGTGTGGCATTCAAGATAATACACAGAATTATGAAGGACACCCTCTCATTGAGTTACAGACCCCCTTGCTTTCCAAACTCCTTCTGAGAGGAGCTGGGGTGTAGCTGGATCCAGTCCTCATGCCAGACCTGGTCAACCGTTTATGACTAAGGAATTTTGTGCAGTTATGTCAGTAAAGCTTACAAGTCCAAAAGAGGGAGTGCACTGTAGTCACTTACCACGAATCTGTAGTGGCAAGGATCTCTCAAACTCGAGGAGTATCCTTGAGAGGTGTCCCTGCTCAAAGGGAGATCCTGGCGTGCAGCCCACTGAGATGCTCAATGGGCTCTCCGGATATCCCCATATTTATGGGATAAGATATGACTTATCGTCATTCTTTCAATTCAGAAATGACTGTTGGCTGGTGTACACACAATTAGCCTTATCTCCCCATCAGGATGCAGCCATCAGGACTGTTATTGAGAGTTAATGTCTGAGTGGGGGAAGAAATCAGGCAGGCAACCACCAGGGTCAGATAATGTGGTGGTTAACATTTGAAGAGGGCTACGTGTGAGAAGTCAGGTTGAGCTGGGGAAGGAGCACACCCGTCACAGGCAGGGAACAAGAAAGCAAAAGACTGCAGAGCCCTGTCATTGCACTAGGGAGCTTAGTTTTCCCAGTATGGTAGGATGAGAATTGCTCTTGCAAAATAAACTGGTGAGGGAAAAGAGACACTTAAGCTACTGAATCTGGAGGGAGACACTAAGGGGTGCTTGGTAGATGTTCAACATCTGCTTAAGCCTGGGAAGAGCAAGTGCTGTAGCTCTATCTGGGAGCCCAAGGTTGACCAGGAGGAACCGAGTGGGTGATGAATAATGGAGACATGCTTTTTTCAAAGAACTGGAGTGGTCATTTATTCTGGGAGCTGTGCCTAATGCTAGGTAGGATTGGGCATGTGTAAATAATCCATGCACTTCATTGTCTCAAATCAATTCTGTGTTTTCCCTCATACTTTATTTTATCTGATATCTACCAGTTGTTTGTCAGAGAACAATCAAATTGGAAGAGTAATCGGGAGACCTAGATCTGCCAAGAAAATACATTTCTGCCCCTTAGGACATGCCTTCACTAGAAAATTAGCCATGTGAAAACAAGACATTAAGAAAATGTCCTGATTCCAAGACCAATTTTTACTTCGGGGTTTAGGGCTGAGTTGCAAGATTTACTAATCAGACTTGAGTTGATATGAAACGTGTGTTCCTCAGACTTTCTTATGAGAAAAGTTTTTCCTGGTGAATGGCAAAAAGTTAACAAAATATTTCCTTGTGGCCTTGCTTGTCACTTAAATTTGTGAAATTAACTGGGAAAAAAAAAAAAAAGGTTGTTAGTTGTTAGTGGATTCTTAATGTCAATTTACCTTCAGACTTTGCATGTATAGTGCTAACCAGAAAATAGAAAGACCGAATCCTTTTCCACTAAGTATGTCTCAGGATCTTGAAACAGGAATCTGTCCCAAAGTTTGATTTAAATATTCCTTCCTATAGACCTCTTGAGCTACTTCAAGACCTCTTGTCTTGAATAAGGTCTGTCAAAAGATGAGTATTTTAGATGCTGTTTCCAGCAGGTTTGCAGATCTCAGCATCTTTTTAGAAAATTAGTATACTTTTCAATATCGTAGAGAAAAAGAAGTGCATTTTATAAAGCAGGCAATCCTGATGTAGAAACTGAAATTTATGGGTGTTTTTTCAGTCTTCTTCAGAGAGCTTTGCTTTTAGGTCAGATGGGCAGATCCCCACTGTAAACTCACTATGAACTTGAATCTCTGCTGTTGTAAACACCAAAGAGGAGCAGGAAGATCCTCCGAACCCTGTGTGACCTGGTAGGGCGTTGCACTTGGGACAAGGGAAAAACAGGCATTTGAAAATGCCAATACCTCGATCTGTGCAGGTAAACTGGGAGAAATGTCACATTTTTCCTCTCCATCTGTGCTCCAGTTCTGCAGCAGTGGTCGGCTGTGATAGCCACCCTTCCCCTGGGAAAGGGTGTGAGCAAAATGCTTTCCCTTTAATATTCCAGAGCTAGAGCAGCGCTATGCCTTTGCTACATTTATGAAAAGCCATAGTTCACCACCTAAATATAAACTTTATCTTTTTTCAATTAGGAAATTAGAATGACATTTTTTGAAATGCCTAAAGTAGTCTGAAATTCCATTAGAATATCATTTCTAAGAAGTATAGTAGTTAAGCATTGACCTGTGCCTTCTGGAACAATAAATGAATGCTATTTTATAGTCTTCCCCACCCTGGTTACTATATCAAGCACCGGGAAAAAGCACATTACATTCAATCTCATATATTCTTTCTGACTGTATATCAATAACAAGTACCAGAACAGTTCTCATTTTTCTTTCCACCAAAATTTCACTTTGAAATAACGGCATACTAGAAAGCCTTTGGTTGTTTAAAATGTTATGCAAAATCTCTGGACTGCTAACCATATCAGTGCTCATTTTCGCTACAAGAATTCTGTGAATGAGATGGCGAGGGATCAACACAAAAGACTCAACGGTTTTCATAAAATGTCAGATGTACATAATAGGAAACAGATTGCAAAAGAACTGCAAAACAGACAAGAAAATATATAAGTAAAAAAAATGAATGGTACAAATAAATATTCTGGCACAATATAGACTGGAACCCAAAATTTCCTTTGTCAGAGGCCAGTAAGCGACTACATAGTTTAATAGTATATAGTGTATATAGTTCATATATTATTCTATAACATATAGAATATATAGTTCATAACCCTGTTCAGACAAGCTTGTGCTTGAGAAAACTTTGCTGTGTGTGCTTAAATCCTTTAATGTGTAAACAATCCCGGAGGCTTCCCTCTGAGACAAAACAATTAAACTGTGCAGGTGCCTTTAACCTTTGCCCATTGCTGTGTGATCCTGGGCATGACAAATGCGGAACAAATAACAACATTATGGTGTATTTAATTACAGCAAAAGGGACATGGCTGAGAGTAGCACTGAAAATCTGAAGCTAGAATAGGGAGATTTAAATCTGACTTTAAATATATTCTACTGAGCTGTGAAATCTGTGCATAAACAGTCTTATCTTGGCAATATAGATAGAATAGGGAAAAGACACGAGGCTGGATTAGATTAGACAGGTTTGAGGTCACATTTGGGCAAAACTCAGCACTTTTCCAAAGCAGGTGCAACTTGCCAACTGCAAAGCATAAAAGGACAAAAAAAAAAAAAAAAAAAAAAAAAAAAAAAAAGAGTTTGATAAAAGCAAGTGACTAAAAGTGAAAAGTGAAAAGAACTGGCAAGTCCTCACCCGGGCAGAGGAGATAGGAGATCAGCGTGCTGGCTGTGAGCTTGGCTGCGATGCACTCGCCCGGGCCGTGGGCAGAGCGGAGCGTCACTGCTTGCAGTTCTCAATAGCAGGGACGGACCATGGAGTGCCCGTCCGTCCCCGTCTGGCCACATCACGGGATGCTCTCTGGAAGGGAGATGCTGGTAGTTACACAGGGCATTGCTGCAGCTTTTCCCACACCAGCTAAATTGCACACTGGGTAGTATAAAAGGAAAGGAGGGAAGGTGACTAAGGAGCATGTCTTAGATGTGGTGCTACTTTTAGCTTGCTGCCAGGGAAGAGCTCCCCTGGGTACGTTGCTGCATTTGGCAATGCCTCAGCTCCTTACTGGGGCTGCTCTGATGTGCTGCAGGACGGTAGTTTCCTCTGCCTGTAGTAGCTTGCTCAAGGAAGCCTGTGGGGAAACCATGAGCTTGAAAATTCAGCTGCATGGGCAAGATGATGGACCTTAGATGCAAGTCTTTCCTTAAAAAAAAAAAAAAAAGGAACAAAAGCACCATATTTTTTCTCCCTTGAAACAAGATTCTTGACAATTCCGAACTAGCAAAATAAAATAATATGATGGGAGAAGAGAACTGTGCTTCCGTCTTTCCTTTCTTCTCTGGGGGAGAGAGGAAAGGGAGAGGAGAGAGGAGAGGGAGAGGAGAGGAGAGGAGGGGAGGGGAGAGGGAGAGGGAGAGGGAGAGGAGAGCCTGCCAACAAGTGCAACCTATGAAAACTCTAAGTACGTGGATATGAGCAGTACACAAAGACAAGGCAGGTAGGAGAGTTGCACAAGCAAAGGGCACAGTGAGATAACCCCCGTAATCAGTATAGCCCAGTCGTGCAGCACCTTGGGGCTTCCATTGAGTTTCAGAATGAAGCCGGCCCTTTGTAGCACTAGAGGCTCTCACGGGCCGGTTGCTTAGGGCAGAGAGCACAGAGAGACGGGACTTGAAGCTGACAGCACTCGGATTTGTAGGTCTCTCTCTCTCTCTGAAAAGAAAAAAGAAAAGAAAAGAAAAGAAAAGAAAAGAAAAGAAAAGAAAAGAAAAGAAAAGAAAAGAAAAGAAAAGAAAAGAAAAAGGCAGA
>NW_010578202.1:17118-29462 GCF_000705375.1 Tinamus guttatus | reverse complement strand
AGTATTTTAAGAGGAGGATGAAGTAGTAGGGCTACAATACTTAGCTTCTTGACCAAATTCATAGGACAGACTTCCATGCTTTACTTTAGAAAGTAAATCTGAATGCCACACGTGGAATACACACTCAGGTTAGGAACTGAAAAATGTTCCTGCCCTTGTGCAGATAAATTGTGTCCCACTTGCTTAGCTGTAGTGGGGACAACATCCTCAGTCATTCTCTCTACCAGAGACTTTTTAGGATTGTGTAGAGCAGAGAGGCACCTAAACTTTTTACTGCACAAGACAAATATAACTAGTTCTGTTGAAGCAAGTTTAGCCTGAAACTTCTCTCAGCTGTAGATCTAAGGCTTGCATGGCAGTGTATCTCCTTACAGTTTTTGGATGTGCTTTTGTAAAAACAATTTTTTGAGAATTGGGAATTAAGTACATTTTTGTTTGTTTCCAAAGAAAACAAATCAAGAATCCTTTTGTCACATGTTTGGCCACTCCCTGACACTGGAGACCTAAGTTTTCAAATCCTTATTCAATTTACTCTACATTCCACCCCCCAGTCCCTTTTCAATCTAACAGTCTGAAAGATTTTACCCAAATGTTTGGGGTACTCAGTCTCTAAACAAAAAGACTTGAGACAGGGGTACTAAATGTTGCAATCAAAGGGACTGTTCTAGGAAAGGAAGTTTCACAAATTATGTAACTTGACCCTTCTAACCCTTCCCTTCACAGCTTTTTGACTAGTAAAACTCATGTTTGTGTGCTATAAAGCTGTGACTATGAGCAACAGTGCTTTTCCAGATAGCTAAGCTAATCCTCCTTTATGAAGTGTTGCTGGGCTTGCCCTTGTTGCTGTCACAACAGTGAAGTCCATAGTTGTGGAGGCTTCAAGCTGCTTTGGCCCTTCCCTTCACAGCTTTTTGACTAGTAAAACTCATGTTTGTGTGCTATAAAGCTGTGACTATGAGCAACAGTGCTTTTCTAGATAGCTAAGCTAATCCTCCTTTATGAAGTGTTGCTGGGCTTGCCCTTGTTGCTGTCACAACAGTGAAGTCCATAGTTGTGAAGGCTTCAAGCTTCTTTGGCAAAGCAGTGGTATGTGCAGATGTTGCCTGCAGCATGGATATGGCTAATACCAAAGTGCAATCCAGGCAGGGTATCTTCTGAGCAAGGTACCTCAGCTGCTGGAAGGGGGTCAACGTGGCCAGGAGATCAAAGCAGCTTCACACCACAACTTGGTGGTGGTATCTGTCCTTAACTTGGCACAGCACTTGCAGCTTGGATATACACACAGGTGTTGAGATGTCTTCTTAGCTAAACTACTAGCTGACTCTTCTGCTCAATGGAAAGGCTGTTAGCTTTGAAAACAGGCGTTCAGGCATATTGTGACAACTGCTTTTGCAGCCCAGCTCTGGATACAGGATTTCAGGAACCTGGTGAGTCAAAACTTGACAATTTCAAGTTTATTAAAATGGAGAATGGGAGGAGTTAGTTGAGCAGCACTATTACTGTTAATTTGCTCTTATAGATCTTTCCTTGAAGTGAAGTTAAGAATACTTGGTGATGGAGGCACAAGCCCAACATGTAGGGAGCTATCTGGACTTGAAACTGTTGCAAGTAGAAATGGCAGGTGCTATCCCAGGATGAGACTACTTGTGGGAATAAGAATGGCTATGGGCTTTTTAGTTTCCTTTATAATGCCTGATTTGTTTTTTCACCATCCTTAATCCTTGTTCCCCAAGACAAAGTATTGAGACTTAATCCTTTATATCAGAATCAGTTGTGGTCAAATTCCCACCCTCTCTTGCCAGAACCTTGTGCACTGGGGCTTATTCAGAGCTGCTTGTACCTTACTCTAAAAGGCAAACCTGATTTCCTCATGTCTTAAACACACTCTATCACGGTTATTGCTCACTCGTCAGTGAAAACCTCTTATACTATTAAAAACCACACACTAGTTTATTGCAGAACAGCTGTGAGATGGAGCTATGGTAAAGCTTCTGATTTCTAATGATGCTCAAACAGTTTTTTTTGGACCCTGACCCCTGCTGTGTAGTTACAAGCAATAAATCTAAAGGATCTAGTTTCAAGGGAAATGGATAACCACATGAAACACTGAGGTCTGAGAAAGAAGAAATTGCAGTGTGACAATATGAATCACTCTTGAGTGATGGAGATTTTTTTAAAAAGGGTTTTTGAGTTGCATCCTGATTTCATTAATCTTCTACCTCTTTTGAGGCAGGCCTCACTGTTTTCTGTTCCTTATGCCTCCATTATTTTTGGTATCCTTTTGACATCTCCTTCATCCTTGCTGCGTGCTTGCTGTAGGTTTTCAGTGCCCCACAAAAGTGACAGTAGTGGTATTAGTGCTTGAGGCAGAAGTGGAGTAGTGTTGTGAGCTTGGGAAAGGGGTTGGTAGGTGGAGAGAGGGGTTACTTGTGGGATTAGTGCTGCTGAGCCACTGATACCTAGTTCAAGGAGATGTTTAAGCAAGAAGAAACTCTAGTGCTTGTCCTTGAGTATTCTATCTCTCTGCCACACTTGCTCTTTCCTTGCATCCTGCTGGTGGCTTCAGTTCCTGGCTGGCACACCACCATCCTTCATTGCCCATGCTTAAATCTTGCTCTAATACATAGCCTGTTTTGCAGAGTGACTAGATCACCAACACTAAGTAAGGAAGGCCATTTGGCTACAGCCTTGGGAACAGACTGAATGCTAAAAGGTTCTTACTTCATCAGGGCCTATTTTATTGCTCAGCCTCAAAGCTGTTTTTCTTTCTCACAGCTTTATCAGGTTATCTAACAAGATATCTATGCAAAATATCCTTGCTTGTGCTATCATGTTAATAGGAAGACTCAATATTAACTTTGTTTATAGCTTAAATGGTGAGTTGCTCTTACACTTCATATGGTTTGCTGTTTAACCAGTCCTATGCTGTTACCTTCTTGTAATTTTCACACTAACCCGAGTGCAAAAGTGGGTTACCAGAGATGTTTGTTACACTAAACTCACTTACTGAGGTGGTACTTAAAGGGATTGGGAGGAGAGAAATTCAGCTTTTGCTTCCTGGTGTTAGCTTATGAAGTATGTTTGCAGCTGGCTAAGAAGCAGTCAAGGTGATAGTTCTTTTGATAGTGACCAAGGTTGAGTCACAGCACATACATAGACTGTACAAGGTGCAGAAGATAGTGTCTGGCTGCCTCAAACTATTTCTGCAACAGAATTCAAAAGTATGAATTGGTGTTTAACAGACAAAATATCTCATTTTCTTTCAGGGAAAGAATGTACCCAAGATGAAAGCACGGCTGCAGCAATCTTTGCTGTGCAGATGGACGACTACTTAGGAGGAAAGCCTGTTCAGAGTAGAGAAATTCAAGGATATGAGTCCACTGAGTTTGTAGGATATTTCAAAGGAGGAATTAAGTACAAGGTAAAGAGGCAGCTGAGAAAATGCACTCTTAAAATATTTAACACTGTCTCCCAAGGTAGAAACAAATCTTTAATGGACTTGAAAAACTGCTTTGTCTGCTAATGAATATTTAAGAAATTGTTTCTTAATGCATAGTGGCATTAGATCAGTGCTAAACTGAGCTCAATACTTGCAGAGTACATTAGTGTGTTTACCAGCCTCTGCTGATATCTGGCCCAGAAGCTTCCCCAAAATGAAGCTACCCTGAGAACATTCTTGTCGCTAAGGGAGCTCACCATTGGGACTCCTTCTGTTTAGGAGATGATAAGTATCAAAGAAGCATTTCCTGTGCAGTGGGCTGGATTACTTTGTTCAAATCCAGAATCAAATAAGCTTAAAGTGTTACAGGCATGAAGCAAAGAGGCAGACACACCTTGTTTTGGTTTTAAAAAAATATATACTGTGCTTTATGGAAGAACTCTTCCAGGACTAGGCAGTTATCTTTAGTTTTGAGATAATTAACAAAAATCAAAACTGCAAATACTTTTCAGAAAAACCTTTTATATTTTAGGAAGCTGACATTCAGTCAGTTCTAATGTCAGCCTCCTTGCTGTGCTACTCCAGAGCAGTAACTTTAGAAAGGAACATCTGAACCATCTAGGCTATTGAAAGAATAAAGTAATATATTTTCTGAGAAATAAAAATATTATAGACATTCCTCTGTGGCTATGAACTCCAATGACTGTAGGTTGCTTCAACTTAATAGATGCTCTAAGATGTCATCAGTTACTGTTTTTTATTTGTTATATGAAGTTTTTAACCTGTCTAAACAATCCAACTGAGGCTTTTAGCCTTCAGGATTGGAAGTAAGAGGTCTTGACTGACCTGTCTTCTCCTTCTCTCCCCACCCCTCCTAATTTAAGGGGTGTTGGCTGTTTCAACCAGGGTCTGCATATCCTGGAGGAGTTAAGAATACTGCCTCACAGGAGCTTGTAGCCCACTGAGTTTACAAGAGTAAGATAGACTTAAATTTATAGCTGTTAATCTGTTTCATTTCTTCACCTGTTTTGGTGTTCTTGGCTTGGTTGACTATAAGCAGCAAAAATTTCATAAAACTTTGAACTGCTGTGGAATAACTTTTCCCTTTAGTTATAACCAGATATTTAAACCACTCAAACTTCTGAGATTTAGGAAGTTGAGAAAATCCATCTAGGAATTGCAAATCATTTTTTTTTCTTTACATGAGTCCCTATTCATTAACCAACTCAGTTTTGTCCTAGCGGTGCATTTCAGCATTCTTAACCTTAGGACAGTGCAGGGGGGAATACAACAAATACCATATTTTTTGCTTTCTCACTCACCCCCTGCTAAAAAAAAACTTAAAAGCAGGGTGTTGTCTGATAAATGTTCACAGCGTGAGAGAGTTCTGCTGCAGAAGCTTTCAGCATGTCTGATCTGATATGTGGTCAATGTTGTTAAAACCATATACAATTCTGGTTCATCACTTGCTGCATGACTTCCTTTTTTTCTTTCTCTAGATAGTTTCTCAGCAGACGGTAAACTTGCAGAAAGCAGACCGAAAAGTTTAGTAAAGTTTGCTTCTTTCTCTTTATTCAGACAGGGGGTGTTGCCTCTGGATTTAAGCATGTTATTACTAATGATCTGAGTGCCCGGAGACTTCTGCATATCAAGGGCCGGAGAGTAGTCCGAGCCACAGAAGTTCCCCTTGCTTGGACCAGCTTCAACAAAGGAGACTGTTTCATTATCGACCTTGGACCTGTAAGTCTTTCACAGAGAAATAAGTGCTGAAAAGTAAGAGCTATAGCATCTTTTCTAAGGCTTAAATTGTGCCTTAAAATATACAACTGACTTGTCACTTGCCCAAATCAACTGAAACACTCTCCTTCAGAAATTAGTTTTATTGCCACATGTGGTAAGTTCAAAGTTGCCCTCAAGTTTAAAAACACACATTCTGCATTAGGAAACAACTGATCCACACTAAAGTCATTAACTATTTTACCACTGTGTTGATGAGAGAATGATTTTATTCCTCTAAGCCTTCACATGAAGTTCACATGAAGTGCTTTCTGACTTTAGTGCTACCCACAAATGGAATGGGCTAAAGATTTGATAAGGTTCAGAACTGGATGCAAATTGGACTTTTGTGAATGCTCAGTATTAAAAAGTGAAAATTGTTTACATGTAAGACTAGCTGCCATTGCTACCTTAACTTCTACACTTCAAAAGGAAGGAATTGGATCATTAAAGATTTTGGAGAATTCCCTAGAACACCGAAAAACTTGTTCTGTACTCATGTTATAAATCTGACTTTCTCTGAAACACTTTCCCTAGTGTGGCACATGGATTGTGAAGGTCTAGGCATTCTCAGAGTAGGGCCAATTCCTAATCTGCATGCAAGTAGTTTTTGGTCTGTCGTTATGGCTTCTTCTCTTACCTGCTTAGGGGAAGATATTGGTATTGGGCAGCTATACTGTCTGACAGACTTTCTTCATGCTCAGGAATCCTTGGACTAGAAAATAATACTTGTTAACACTATTACAAAATGGTTGAGGTTGGAAGGGACCTCCAGAGATCTAGTCCAACCCCCCTGCTCAAGCTGGGATACCTAGAGCATGTGGCATGGGGTCACATCCAGGCGAGTATGGAAGATCTCCAGAGAAGGAGACTCCACAGCCTCTCTGGGCAGCCTGTTCCAGTGCTCTGTCATCCTCACAATAAAGAACTTCTTCCTCACATGGAGGTGGAACTTCCAGTGTTTTTAATTTATGCCCATTATCCCTTGTCTGCTCACTGGGCACTACTGAGAAGAGTTTGGCCCCATCTTCTTTACATTCTCCCCTCAGGTATTTGTACACATTACGATCCCTTCTCAGCCTTCTGCAGGCTAAGTCTTTCCTCATAAGATAGATGGCCAGTCCCTTAATCATCGTTGTTGCTCTATGTTGGACGCTTTCTAGATGTTTCATGCTCCTTGTACTGGGGAGCCTGGAACTTCACACAATACTCCAGGTGCAGCCCCACTAGAGCTGAGTAGAGGGGCAGGATTCTCTCCCTCAGTGTGCTGGCAACACTCCTCCTGATACAGGCCAGGATCCCATTGGCCTTCTTGGCCATGAGGGCACATCGCTGACTCAGGGTTGTTCTTCCCCAGGTGCAGGACCCTGCACTTTTTGCTGAACCTCATGAGGTTCCTCTCTGCCCAACTCTCTGACCTGTCTAGGTCCCTCTGAAGGGCAGCACAGCCCTCTGGAGTGCTGGCCACTCCTCCCAATTTGGACAAGGGGACAGAGTGCATCCTCAGCAAGTTTGCAGATGATACCAAGCCATTCATGTCCAGGTTGAGCAGCACTGGGCCCAGTACTGACTCCTGGGGGACACCGCTGGCTGCAGGCCTCCAACTAGACTTGGTATAATCTAACACAACTCTCTCCTAACATCATTCAGATCCTCCTGATGTGTGTGCTCTGACCAGCTGAAACAGCTAAGGAATCAATAGCCAAATCATTATTTCTATGTATCATTAATAAAAATCACATTTAGACTTTCTGTGTGTACCCATTCCCTATGGATAACTTCTGGAGGTAGGTGTATATAGTGACTTCCACTTCCCCTGGCACTTACTGACTTCTTGTTTTTGGTAAAGTCAATGCCCTATGACTAGTTGGTGGTATTACATGTATGTCTGGGTCTGGGGGTTCATTCTTTTTGGTGCAGGCTATATGAAGACAGTGTTGTCATTAAGCAATTTAAATGTAACAACAGATTAGTTTTTGACTTCTAATAATGTACATTGTGAACTTTTTTTAGTGTAACTGACTCTGGCTTCTAATTTTTTGCTTGATGAAACAGATTAAGCAGTGATCTCTGGAGATCTTCAAAACCTGCTTGGATGCAGTCCTGTGCCACGTGCTCTAGGTGACCCTGTGTCTGCCAGGGAGTTGGACTAGATGACCTCTAGAGGTCCCTTCCAACCTTAAGCATCCTATGATTCTATGTAGTTCTTTAAGAAGAAAGATTAGATGGGAGCAGCATCTGTATCTCTTTACTGTACACTGTGCTACAGGGAGTGTGGGTCAAATCACATGACAAGTTTTTTTTGGACTTGCTTTACTGGTATTGAGGGATGGATTTTTCTTGGATATGTAAGCATGTTTAGGGCAGAGAACTGTTTCAAAATTGAGAAATTTGTAGTGATTTTTATCTACCTTTGCTTTGTAAAAATAAATTCCCTTTCCTGAAAGCTGAAAATATTTCAGGATGAATATGTGTAACTTTAGCTGAAGTGTCAGATGCTTGCTCAGGTTTACCCTGTGACACCATCTTCTGAAAACTTCAGTTTTCTGAGATTTTTAGATTGAAATTTTCCATGACAAGGAAGACATTAAAGGGCATCTTAGTCAAATGTAGAATGGTTCTTAAAAATAAGGATTTTTAGCTCGATGAATGATTTTACTCTAGCCAAAATAAAATGAATCTTGAGTAGGGTTGCTCTGAGCCTTGGGATTTATCATAGGGCACAACTGAACCATCAGCTGAAAATAATGGACAGTAATGGCATGAAATAATGAGCTTATGGCTGGAACTTTTAATATCTAATTATCACAGCTTGTCAAGAAAGATGAATTTCAAAGTACTTTTCCCAGTCCCTTAGATAACCAGAGCAATGGTCTCTGTTGCACTATAAAACTGCTTGCACAGCCCATTTCCTGCTAACTTCATCAGACAAGTCATCTAATATAATAAGAAATCATTTATTTTCTCATTGAGCTCAATTACTTGAGTACTTTAAACCTGTGGTCTGAACAGATAAGGAATACCTTTAAAAAGCTAATAGTCAGGCACAAAACAATGATTGGCCACTAACACTTTTCTGGATGGTGATAATTACCTAAGTATGAATGTTCTTGTGTGTATTTCCAGTTAGCCTCAGATCATTCAGGTTCTATGTTTACCTCTTAGCAGCTATGTTGTTTACAAAGCCAAACAGCATTTTAAGCATCCTGCCCAGATCTTATCAAAAGGCTTGCCTACTTTGAACTTCCAAGGCTGGAGTAGAAAATAGTTGCAAAGAGAGAAGACATTAGCCCTTGAGTGCCTAGCTGAGTCACTTGCTGTCGGAAATGTGTAAAGATGTCTATCCAAACAGTCGTTTGAAAGCATGTGATATGAGCACTGCGACCAGCGCAATTTCCACATTTCAGTGCAATGAGTGATTCATGAGGATGTCTGCAGTGCCAGACACTGTTTGGTTGTGTGTTTTTGGTTTTCCCCTCTCCTCAGCAAGGGACTTGCATTCCACCTCTGCATTTGAATCTGGGAGCCCCTTTATGGGACACTTTAGGGACAGAGCAGGCAACCACAGTACAAAGCAGTTGCTGGGAAGGCTTTGTACAAGACACTTGAGCCCTCCCAGAAATCACGGCCTCCTGCCATACTGCTGATCCCAACCTTTTGGCTGGAACTAAGTTCACTGAAGGGTGCCAAGCACTCCCTTGTCTCACCTGGAGACACCAGGGCTTGCCTGGCATTTCTTTGCTATGTGGATTCTTTGGCTCTGTCCTGTGCTGTCCCCTGTGGCTCTGGAGGATTAGTGATACAGAAGTAACTATGTCCAGTCACCTTCCTCTTTTTCCTCAACCATCAAGGCAAATTTAATTGAACATGGAGCAGTGGAACACAAACTTCATGGAACATGAATGTTCACATTCACAAAATTGTGAATATTGAAGGATGCTAGGAGTGACTGGAAGATTTAGCCCATGGGAGAAAGGCTGATATTCAAAACATATGGCAGGAGCAATGGGAGCAGAAGTATAATAAAAGTGCTTGCTGAGTGTTCAACTGAATTTGAAAGTTCTTCAAGTCAGATTGAAAAAATCCTCTGCAGCAGGAAAGCCATGTAAAGTTACATCCTTGTTGACCTGTAAAAAAAAAACCAATATGCTCTAGGCAGTTGTTCAGATAGAATTAAACCTTATACTTCACGTATTTCTATCTGATTGTTGCCTTGAGGTGAGGTAGCAACAATGCTACTAGCCAAGAGACTGCAAAGGGCAGGAAGAGGGCTGCATATCACCTAACCACTGTAAGAAAAGGGAGATATAGTCACTAAAAATGTGTAGCATGTGTGATAAATGCTTGGGCCTGACCTATCAAAAGAGCATGCAAGCATAGTTGCACCAGGGGAGGTCCAGACTAGATATTAGGAAACACTTCTACAGAGAAAGAGTAGCCAAGCATTGGAACAGGCTACACAAGGAAGTAGTAGAGTCACTGTCCCTGCCAGTGCTCAAGAAATGTGCAGATGAGGTGCTTAGGGACATGGTTTAACAGGTATAGTGTTCAGGGGCTTACAGTTGAACTCAGTCTTGGAGATCTTTTCTAATCTTAATGATTCTGTGATAGTTCAGGTAAACCTTACTCCTGTTCTCAAGGGAAGTGGCTGTCCAAAATGACAGGCTAGCTTGTAACTATGCCAAAAGTTAAGCGGACAATGAAGGCAAATGGCACTTGGTTGTTCATCCTTCTCATTTCAAGATTGGTGCTTCTAAACTATAGTCTTTAAGCAGTTAAGAGGCTGCTGGATTGAGGTTTAAGTGCATGAGAAGTGTTAAGAAAATCCATTTGCTGTGCTTATACAGTAATAGGCATACATGATTTTTTCAAAGGTTTCATAGATAAGAGGTGAAAATCATGGTATCAGAAGGCCGAGGCATGGGACTGAGTAAAGGCCATGTATTAGGTGGTGTTTTCCTACTTGAATTTGTGCTAGGGTAGCCTTCTCGAGTAGGGAGAAGGCTCTCACAAAGACACTAGTAGAAAAGACTGGCATTTTATCACTTATTTAAAAGCAATTAACTTACGCACTAGAATAGTTTTCTTCTAAATGTAATTTCTGCATTTAACAATGAAAGATCAAGAGGATAGATAACTGTTTTATGGTTATGACTATGGGCATGAGTCAATGTCAAATTGCGACCCTAAGTACAGTTGCAGGTTTATTTGCTTCTGAAATCTCCCTCCATTCTTGTTTGCTTGATCTTTCCTAGGTGGTCTTTCTACCACTTTCAAGAAATTGGGTCACAATCAGCAAACTAATCACTTTATAATAAAGTCACTACCTGGGAATAAACAAGACTGGAAGATCAAATTCTTCCATGTGGGAGTCTGTCACTGTAAGATTAAGATCCTAGTGTTCTCTCTCTCTCTCTCTTTCTTTTTTTCTTTTAACACTACCAGCCAACCACTTTTCCCTGTTTTGATTTGTGTTTTTCCTATTTTCCTACAGGTATCCTTTTCCCCAGTTTGCTTACCTGAGAGTTAGAATACTGGTCATGCTGTAGCAGTTGCCAAGCAGGCATCGGAGCTTGCAGGACTAATGGCTTTAGTTCTTTATTAACTTGATGGATTATTACAAGCAGGGAAATATGGCTATATCTATGCACAGCATATCTTAGTAAACAGGCATCTCTTATTACTCTGTTCTTAGTAATGTGCGACTTCCCTGTGAATTATTTTTACAGTTTCAGTAGCATAAACAGTGTTCTGGAAATAATGTTCACAAAGTCATCAAAAGAAGAACAAGGACTGAAAGGAAAAGAATTGGCTTAATAGTTAAAGCTTTGATCTGCAATTTTCCTTTGCATTACACGGACAGGAAAGTTTTGTTGTTGTTTTGTTTTGTTTGCTTTCGAAAGGGTTAAAACTGAGACCTGGTAACTGAGAACTTGTTGTACCTTCTGGTGAATAGGGCATACATATGAGTACTTGGATTAGTTTTCTTACTGGTGCCTGTGGAAACCCAAATGCATTGCTCCTGCATGGCTCTCCAACACATACTCACCCTTTGGGACACTGTGCTATAGCGACAAATATTTCCAGAATGCACTAAGCAAATGGGAAGACCTGAAGGTAGTGTGGGACTGTGACACATCTGGCTCCATCTTGATGATTTATTCCAGCTGAATCAAATGGGAGACTCCTAAATTGATTACAAAGGCTCCATTGTAATGATACTAGGGCCATTCATGGTGATCTCAGACAGCATTCTGGTTGAATTAATTCAAAGTTTGGATTGGATTATCAAAACTCTGCAACTTTCAAAGGGTTACTCTGTTAGTTTCAACAAATGTAAAAGGCAGACTTGATGAGTATGTGAAATGATCTTTTTCTCTGTACCAAGAAGTCAACAGCTGAGAGAGCAATAAACACAGAATTTTTACCAAAGAAAAAATCACTTCTGAATCCTAGATTAACCTTGTTCATCCAAAACAGTCTTCTCATTATAGATGTCAGCTTCTGTAAAACTGAATTAGTTAAATTTATCAGCTTCTTAGTTCAGTCAGTCACTTATTTTGAGCCATAAGTTGTTTAGCTCCACCATTTGGACACTTTCCTTGGTTTAGCACGATTTCTTTTGGCAGAAAATGAGGCTAATTTTCATTTAAAGCTTCCAGAAGCTAGTGTGTGAATGGGAACCTGTGAGATATAATGTGCACTTGCTTTAAAATAATCAAAATATAAATCATTGGAAGCACTTCTGTTGTTTGCGGTTCTCTGAAAAGCTCACTCTATTCAAGCCTGTAAGGTCACATTTTTTATTGACATCGTTCCTTTTAATGTAGACATGGATTTTAACTTAAAACCCTGTTCTTTGTTGTTAAAGTCTCATCTTTTAACTAAAATGTTGTTTTTACCTTACAAAACAACAATTTATTAATGCCACAATACAGAGATGTGCCAATGGTTTTGATACAGCAGGAGCATGACAAGATGCTTAAAAGCTTTGCAAATATCATGCATGTCTGATCTGCCTGTAACTTTCCTAAAGCCACCCACTTACCTCAAGTGGAGGACACATAATAACTCCTATTTGTAATAAGAGTAGTTCTGGGGGTATCTGGGTCTATCTTTGTTTTCTGTG
>NW_010578202.1:0-17059 GCF_000705375.1 Tinamus guttatus | reverse complement strand
CTAACAGAAATTGGTGCACCAGGAAAGGCAATAGTGGCTTCCTGTGATGTGGTTATTTGCCAAAGCTCTGATCTGCTTCTATTTAATATGATAGAAGCAGTTAAGCCTAAGAGAAGGGAAATAAGGCAATAATGGACTTAAATCTCTTCATTTCCTGGCATCAATTCCTTTTGTAAGTGGTGAAGTTTACACGAGCCAGCAGCTTCAACTGCAACTTCTCCATAAGCCTGTCTGCTTTGTGACTGTGCCCCCAGATGCAGCGCTGCTAAACGCCATCTAAAGAGTTTCATGCTGGCCATGCAATAAGTCAGCACAAGTTAATCATGCTGATGCTTAATTAAAAAGTTAGCACTTCTCAGGTGAGCTAAAATCACATTCTGGAAGCACGTGGGCAAAGGTCCAGGGATCTGGGCTCAAGTGGGAAATGCCAATGAAGAATGGAGGGAGGGTGACAGTGGGCTCAGTGTTTTCTCAATGAAAGCCCTATGTTTTTGATGTCTTGAGTTGAAGGAAGCTTTAATATTTTAAAATACTCTGCTGTTATTTTCTAGCAACGGAAATTCCCTCAAAATTTGCTTCAGAGTAGAGTTTTGAAGCCTAACTTGTTCAGATTTTTTAAATGCCTTTCTCAATTGCAATTAAATAAATCATAGTGCAGTATGGGCCTGGAAGCTACTAGGATCTTGAACAAAGGCAAAGGATTAAAACACTTGTATGTTCGGGGTGTATTTGTAACTAGTATTAAATTGAGTCCTTCAAGCTACTTGACTTGCTTTCTTAGCCCTGGTTCAGATCCATAGAAAGGACATAAGGACGTTGTATAACTCTTCCTTATTTGCCTTCAATCTGAGCAGGCTGCCAATTGAAAACAGAGATGGCTTGTGTCAGAAAGGAAACTCATTTTTACGTCATTCCTAAATTGAGCAGCTTCTGTTTTTGTTTGGCCTTCTCTTGCTCCACATCCAAGTCAGAGCTAGAGCAGGAAGGCAGGAGGTATACTGGGGAGGGATTGTGAAAGCCCAGGGAGAAGTGCCAAGATATTTTTATAATCTCAGTTATACGTAAGTCATGCATGATTATCCTGCAGCACGTTTCTGTGTAGAAGGTAAGTGTTGCACCACTTGCTAGCACACAGCATTAAACTTGTGTGCCTGGCTCCAGGTTGCTTTGCAAGCCTATAGCTACTGGTAATAAAAGCTGAGATTCCTCATACCTGGAATCTGTTAAGTTCCTTGTAGCTTATGCATGCAGGCACTTAACCCTTTTCCCATAAACTTCTGCCTCTCAGATGTGTCGTGAGGGGTCATCCACTTTCATGTACAAGATTAGTCTGTATTTGACGTTGCAATGAAAGGTGGAACAGCTCAACTGCTTCAGTCAAAAGCAAAGTGAAAGCAAAGAATCCAACAACCAGAAAGAAACTTGGGCTTCTGCATATGAAAACTAGTCAGGAGCTTCAAATGGCTTGAGCTCAACTTATGATTCGGATTTGTAGTCCTAAAACTCTGGTCTCCTAAGACTTCTAGTGATTATACAGATTTTCTTTTTTTTTCTTTGCATGTCAAGGTTTTGTTTTTGATATCTTAATTTGCCTGCTAAACTAACCGTGGTTACTGTTCAGTTATCAGACAATTTTCTTAGAGTTGCTATCTCACTGATCTAAAACTGATACTGATATTAAAAGCCATGAATATTGAGTGCCAGAGCAGCTCTCTTCCATAGCTAGTCTATTTGTCTGTGTTAACTGGGCTTTATAAAGTTACTGCTGTTAAAACTTCTGAAAATAAACAAGTCTTGGTAAAGGAATTACTAGTGAATTAAACTACTATTTTTTTTTTGAGGGGAATAAGCACTTGACGTCTATTTCCATTTTAATGGCTACATTTTTCTGTTAGCCTGCCAACTCAAAATAAGGTTAGCAAAACAAGGTTAAATTTAGTGAAGGAGTAATACAGTTTCAGAACTGTGAAGGAGTTGAGTGAACTAGAGCTAAATGCCATATTATAGCCTTAGTTCAGCACCTAATTTTATGCACATGTACATGAATAATAAATATCCAAAAGCTCAGTGGCTTGTTGGACATGGTAGAGACACATAATAGGATAGGTATGTATGATAAATTCAAATGTGAATATCAGCTTTTCAAGAAGCTGGTCTAACTCTTAATCCTTTCTCTAGATTTAGGTGCATAAAAATGACTGAAGTGATTCTGTTGTATCAGGAAGACAAATTAGAAATGTCTATCATGGTTATTTTCAGATAATTTCTTATGAAGCTTCAACAAGTTTATTTTACTTTGGAACTGAAATAACTGGATCTAAACCCCCAGAAACCTGTATAACTCAGCATTTAATTTAACACTCTTGTGCCAAGTAGAAGTATTCCACACTTTCATGGCTTTTGACTGTTTACTCCCTTCTCTTAAATTATATATTTTGTAGTTGAGGGTTTAGCCTTTAGGGTTTTGATAAAGGATGCTGCCCTTAAGCAGCATTCTTAAAGAACTTAAAAAATATTTTTTTTTGTTTCTCCAACTTTTTCTAATTAGTACTAAAATAATCTGGGAAGATCATAGAATCATAGAATGCTTAGGGTTGGAAGGGACCTCTAGAGATCATCTAGTCCAACCCCCCTGCATACGCAGGGACACCTAGAGCACGTGGCACAGGACTGCATCCAAGCGGGTTTTGAAGATCTCCAGAGAAGGAGACTCTACAACCTCTCTGGGCAGCCTGTTCCAGTGCTCTGTCACCCTCACTGTTAAGAAATTTTTCCTTAAGATGGGGCTTTCGGAATGATACTGCTCATCCGTAGGTACTCTAGATCAAGAATGTTTTCAGAGTGGTGTCTTATTCAAGCCAAGCTTCTGCTGCAGCAGAATCTGGGCTCCAGTTACTACACGAGGCTTCTCATGGTTACATCTGACAAAACTGCAACTTTACTTGGTTTGCTCCAAAAGTATTTGTTCTCCCTTTTAAGAAAATGTGTATGTAGCTTAAAACTTTAATTGATTTTATTTTTATCAGAGAAGTTGAAACAACCACTGTTGTGGTTCAAAATGTTTTTCATGGAAAATTTAGCAAAAATCTTTTTTTTTTCGTTCAAAATGTTTTTCATGGAAAATTTAACAAAAAATTTTTTTTCAGAGTGAATACTATTTGAGGGAAATTCTTGCAGTATAGACACATACAACCAAAATGAGCTTTTCACCTTTCTCAGAGTGACCTTCATGAGCTACAGCCTATATACTGGGATAATGCAGTATCTTTCTAGCCTTCTTGTTTAATTCTCTCTATGCATTTTCTTCCTCTTATTGTTTCTATATTCCAGAGGAAACATGGAATTCCTGTTTGTTGTTGTTGGATTTCTAATGATTCCTGTTTTCTCACATTGTTTCAAATAAGTTCAACTACTAGGACACCAATCAGGAATAAGCTTGAGTACTGAAATAGTGTGAAACCAGAATATATTCTGGAAAGTTGCCCGAAACATGAGAGGAAAATTGGAGAAATGCGCATCTATAGTAACTGTACTGAAAAATCTGGTCAAACTGAAACACTTTTGACTTTCTACAAACATCCAAGACAGTCTTTCATTAATACTTCATATGATGCTATTTCCCTGAGTATCCACAGATAACATTTCTACAAGAAAAACTAAAAATATCTAATTGGATTTAAAACAGGGTTCAGAGATGAAGCCAAGCATGTTTTTCCAAGTTCTGGATTAGAACCAGGATGTGGACAATAGATTCTACTTTTTTCCTTTGTCAGATCTGGGAAAGGCAAGTTGAAATCCCCATGGCTCTTGTTGCATAACACCTCAAAGTTGAAAGGGATCCAGCCCTGGGGTTCTGGCTCTTCCCAAGATAAACTTAATGTCCTCCTTGAAGGGAACCCCCAAAAGGAAGGGGAGAGGACTTGGCTGTGAGATCAGTGAGCTTTGTGGTGGTTTTTTGTTTAAGCTGATGATAAATAAATAAAAAATTTACTACTGGATTGTTTTGCATGCAGATGATGCTTGTATTAGCTGGCTTCTAAAAGCCTGTGTCTGCTAGTGCTGAGAAGCACAACCTCATCACTTGGTTGGCTCAAGCCAGCACTTCAAGTACTATTAAATAGTCAGAAGAAATAGTGTAAATACACATTCAAAAATCTAAGCTGTACATAGTTGTATACACACCATAAAATTTTTAGGTCTCAGTAATGATAGTTCCAGTTATGTATTTTTCCTTACTGTTATTTGCACCATGCATGGACACATCCTCTTCTAGAGGTAAAATGACTGTTTACCTCTTGCTCTTGCTATACTGTTTGGGCTACTGCGGGGGGTGGTGGTGGTGTTGGTGGTGGAAATGATGCCACTTTCCTTCAAAAGTGGGAAAGGTGGGGGGAAAGGCAACCAGTAAAAGCTAATTCACTTCCTTGGGCTACCTCCTTCCAGTTTCGCTTCTAGTGTTTTTTGCATCTTATCTTCTGGCTTTCCTTAGCAACTTTCAAGACTGAGAGCTAAGTTCTTTATCCTCAGCTTTCTGTATTCAGGATGACTAATGAGGCTTAACCAAAAATTTGGGGTGTTTGTCTTGTGGCCTGTCTGGATTAGGTGCCCATCTTAGGCTGGTGGCCCTTCTTCCTGAGAGGTTGTGGGAATAAGCTCTGGGGCAGGTGACCTGCTCTTTCCTCATGGCACTTCCCTGTGCCATGTCCCTTCAGCCATGCGATAGGAAGGGCTGGAGATGGCAGCTGGGCCGAGGCTGCTGCCACCAGAGTGGGCGCCCTGTGTGGCTTGAAGGGCTGTTGCTGCAGTGGATGAGACTTCCCCAGTAAAGGGGGAACTGCAGTGGGGTGCATGGCTCATGTGATAGCAGCTTGGTTTTAGCTGTTGCAGACTTTTCTTAGGCAAGTGGTTTGTGAAGATACTTGTAACACCCTTGGGATGAGTCCTTCCTTGGGAAGGACTCATATTCATATGAGATTGGGAAGGTTTCAAGCGTGTCAGAGCAGCTGAAGCCTGAGGGAAAATCTTCCAGCTGTGAAGACTGCTGCACCGTCTGTGCTTGCTTGAGCTGCTTTCATGGTTTGATGCAGCACACTGAGTGATGAGTATCATTCTACCAGAAAAAGTTACCAGACAAGAAATAGTTATAAATATCTTATTTTGCTTCTGAGTAGCAGATATATCAGGATACATTTCCTTTAGAGTTTTTGAAGTGATTTGTTTTTCTTGCCAGATATGAGAACCAGCACAGCTGAAAAGAGCTTAGATACAACATAAAAATAATCTGGAATACCAAGTTTAAGATTTTTCAGGTTCTTCACATAGCTGAAAATATACCCCAAATAGGGAGTTCAAACCAAAATCAGTAATACTGACATTGACCAATCTTCTCTAATGCAGATGCTACAGTGAATTATACTACATGAATCTTCCACATTAGCAAAATATAGGTGCTTAGTAATACTTTTCAGAATACATCTGTTGAAATTTGATGTATTTCAATGATGTTACAGTAGTTCAGATCCAGTGAGACCTAATGGCTATTAATGCTAATTTTATGATTTTGCTCAGAGACTTATTGCTAATGTACATACTTTTAATTATTATAGGAAATCTATCAGTGGTGTGGCTCAGCATGCAATAAATACGAGCGTCTGAAGGCTACTCAGGTTGCTGTTGGCATTCGGGACAACGAGCGGAATGGAAGGTCCCAGCTGATTCCTGTGGAAGAAGGAAGCGAACCTGACCGGCTTATAGAGGTAATGGATATACAGGTCATGCAATCACTGAAGCTATGATCAAAATGCCTTTGTGGCTCAGGAGCTAAACGGGGTTGGGCTCAATTCTTGTGTCCTTCAAGCAGTCCAGGAACTCAGGGTGAGCTTGTGGGAGGTCAGTCAGCTATAGTGCTTGGGATAGGAGGGAAAAGAAGCATAAAGATGCTGGGTGTTAGAGCCTGAGATAATTAACCACCCAAAAATACTCTTCTGAAGACTAAGTACTTGCTTTTTTTGATTCATCTGTAGGGGACTGGGTTAGCATAGTTCAGGTATGACCTGTACTGTTGTCTACTCCATATGAGGAAAGGACAGGATCATGGTGGAACAATATAAAACAGCTGAAAGTACGGTGTTTTGGACGTCAAAAAGTGCAGCAAATTGCATGGGATTGAGCATGCTGCTTTGTACCCCTCCCACCCCGCCATGTCAGCTTTGCATATAGCTTCTAGTGAGCCTCTTCCTCTTTATGTTTACAAAGCTTAACTATAAAAACAAACAACCCCCCCTCCCCAAACCACTAGGATTTCAGAACTGAGCAGAGTGCAAAGAAACCCTCACATTTGGTATTTTCATATCTTGTGAAAACTAACTGGAACCGTTTTGTTGCAGTCTGTATGCTAGCTTAGTAATAAGGACATTATCACTGGCATTTACTAAGTTTAGCTTTTTCCATTCCTTCCCTAAAGAGGGAAGAAATGAAACAGGGGTCATAAAGCAGTCCTTCAGTAAAATGGAAAATGCACAGTTGAGACAGAATATTATCTTGTACTTCAGAGATACTTCAGAAAGCAATGCTAATGGTATCGGCAAGTATGCTATTATTTTTTGATTTTTTGCTGTTTTACCACTTGAACTTGCAATTGCCTGAGTAGAAAGCATGACAGAAGCAGAGCCTGCACTCCTCGGGCAGACTGGCCTTGAGGATGCCATTGTATCATCTACCCATCTGCTTGCAGAGGTGTCGTGCCTGCGGCTGCCGGTGTAGGGAGGCAGAGGACGTGGCGTTTAGCTTATGTTGTGTGGAAGGTAAGAATCCCTCAGCCTGTATTTGGCTCTAGATCTCCTTTCATAGACTTCTCAGTCTATGACATCAACAGTCTTTATGAACACAACACATGTTAGTTGAGACTGAGCCCAAGCTTCTTGTCCCTCGCCTGATGTTTGAAGTTGCAGCCTGCTGCAGGATATGGACCATGGCTTGCTGGGAGGTGCTGGGTGGCACCGTGGCACTGTGCCAGCATAATCCCTGCGCAGCAGCCTCCTCCTGCCCAGCCCACCTTGGAGTTTACACTTGGGGCTCTCTGCAGGGTTTCTGATGTCTCGTCTGCGTGTTGGGAGTGTTGATTGGAACCGCTGCACTTTGCATTTGTTATCGGAGGTTGCAGTTGCAGGTGCAAATTCAGCCTTCTGAGCAGCAGCAGCAAGGACACGGCCCTGCTGCAGAGCTGGCCTTCAGCAGCTTGGCATTATCCCCCTGGAAGGGTATGAGCCACAGGGATATGATGGCCTGCCGCATCTCTCTGTTTGCCAGGCTCTTACTGAGCTGTGTGAGACTAGCAAGCTTGAAGAGCAGGAAAAATGACAAGGTTGCTTTTTGATTTTTGTAGCATGTTGCCACTTTACCAGGGAGTAAATCTGTTCTTGGCTTGCCCAGCAGTGTATGGGAAAAGTTTTAGCTTGTTCTTTTAGGCTGCAAATGCAGAGGGAAGACGCACATTGTTTCAGTGCAAGTAGCTTCACCGCATTTGCTGCCCGCCTTAAGGTGAGTTTGACTCAAGTGACTTTGTCATCAGCCAGGCCTGCTTACCAGCTGGACAGCCTTGCTCTGGGATGTCCACACAACATTGGCAAAATTTTCTGCAAAACAGCATGGAGGAGGGCTGAGCAAACATGTAAAGCCCATTAATCCCTTTCCTGCTTAAAATGTGTCCAGTTCTTTGCCGCCTTCATTTTGATTTCTCCCAGTTCCCACAAAACCCTCTCTAACTTGCCTACACTTCTTGCCTAGCCTGACTGCACTGAAAATACTACACTTGTTTATTCCCTTGGGATCACAAAGTGTAGTTGTAGGGAAGAGCAGATGTGGTGCCAGTCCGTTCCCTAGAGGACACATGGATAAAATGAGTGGTAGAAAACAGAAGCCCACACACACCACAGGGAAGCATCTGAGGTCATATTTACTCTAACAGGCCTATTGCTGCTGGACTATCCTGACAGCCATGCTTGCTCTTCAGATACCAGGTTATTATTTTCCTTTTTTTTTTTTTTTTTTTTTTGCATTGCCAGTTTGATTTGGGAAATTCAAGAATTTTTCTTTTAGCTGTGGGAACTAGTTATCTTGGGTATAACCACACTATTTCATTGGTGCAGGTTGTGCAGGTGTCACTTGTCACTTGCAGTAACCCCCAAAGCTTAAGCTTCAGAACTGTCAGAAATTCTTTTTCTCCGATTCTAAAAGTGCTCAGTCCTTTCCGGGACTCTCCTATCCCTTACTGCTTTCTCTCCAAAGACATGATAGTGCACTAACTTTTTCCAAAGCAAACATCACAGCTCATGCCTAAGGGAAAACAGACTAAATAGTCTTTTGTCTGGAAGTGAGAATAACACTGAAGTCAGAGCCACAGAAACTCTTAAATCCTGTTTAGGTACCCACCTCCTACTGAAAAGCAGTATTTAAACTTTTAATTTGTGTATTTACTTAATTTATCCTTGTGCATCTTGCCTCATGTGACTTAGCTCATGACTAAGCTCATAAAGGCATACCACAAAAATGAGCTTATGAAGCTGCACGTCAGAATCAGCTGGTTTGGCAGTTTATTCACTAATCTGGTTTCTGATACAAGCAGAACAGTGCCAGAACTGTCAAAGTAAGACAAGCAGGAAGTATATATTGTTATTAAGTTAATAACCTAATACTTTGGATAACTAAGGATAAAATGGGCCAAGAATGACATGTATTTGAACTTTTGGTTATTTGGACTAGAAATCTAGAACTGGATTTTTGCCCTTCGTCTTCTGGAGCATGGGTGAGGAGGAGGAATTCTCTCTTCCAACAAAGAAAAAAATCACGTACTTGAAATATGTAGTTTTTTCTTCTCTCCCCTCATCTGGCATCTAGCTGAAATCAGAATGACACTTTCCTAACGTTCCCTCCTCTCGTAAGCGTCAGGAAATATTCCCCCCTCCTACAAGTTAGAAAGGCACCTGCTTCCACAGTGGTGCCTTGAGTTCTTGTCCCGCACAGCTAGCTCGGCGCTCACCGGGCGCAGGCCGACACACACCACAGATCCCAGTGCAACGAGCTGGGGCTGATCTTTATCCACACACCATTAACAGCCCAACTAGTAAAGCAAGGCCTTTGTGTTCACACACTACCACTGAGACCATCTATAGATCCTGCTGGATTTCTGCTGATCCCATACGCAGGAAATCTGACGTTTCCAAAAAGCCTAGGCCTGTGGTAGGCATGCAGAACATCTGAGGTGCTACAGGAATTACTAGAGCTCATCCACGGTGAAGATGGGGCTGAAAATTTCCCTACAGAAACACTGAAGGTGTTCATCAGTTTGGTTTCACAAATATATTTGCATCTTACGTGCAGTGCTGAGCAGTAGGTATAAATAAGGATTGCTACCTTGGAAATTTGAAAAATAAACCAACCACCTTGGGCAAACCGCGGATGTTGACGCTCAGTAACTGTGGTGGCTGTCCAGTCACAGCCATATGTAGTAAAACTAACGAGGTGCCAACTCTATTTTGGTTTTCATGCATAAAAAGCTGAACAGTTACTCATTCTTGCTGAATTATGGGCCTCAGTGTTCCAGTTCTGTTATGCAGGAACTTTTAACCCCATGGAACCAATCCAAAAATAGGTCTTAGCAATGCTTGAGTCAGTTCGGTCACCCAAGAGTGACCACATTAGGGCTAGAATTAATGACTTTTTTAGTTTTAGAGTTTGTTTGGTTTTGTTTTAAACAAGAGGAGCACTAAATATATGGTTTAGAAAGCAATGCAGGACTGAAGTCTGCTAGGGTCTGCTTCTAGCCTTGTTGGCTAATGTATCCTTGGGCATAGGAGTAGAGTTTCGATACTGATTTTTTTTTGTCCTTCTGACCCTTTCCAGCGGTAAGCAGGCATTTCACGGCATAGCATTTGTGTACACAACACTTGCTGGGTGTGTGCACCACGGGCACAACCCGAGGTCTGTAAGTGCAAGTACAGCCACAGCTTAGAACTGACTTAAGGTGGTAGTATGAATGGCCCAGCATTAAACTCATTAGCCATTGCCAGGCTTGAATATCAGCTCTAATTCTGAAGAGAAGATAAAAGCTAGGAAGGCAAACAGAAAGAATCGTTTCCCCTGATTTTACTGCTCAGAAGAATTTTGAGAAATGGCGAATGCACTGAGTGCTTGTCCAGGTACCCCTTTCCTTTCTCCAGGGAAGTTATTGTCAACCTCACGGTAAATGGAAGTGCAAACTCTGCCTCTTCTTGTTTGGCTGGTATCATGAGAATGGCAAATTCTCATGGGAAGGGAAAAAAAATCAAATATGTCTGTTTTTGGAGAAGTATCTAGTCCGTCAGCAAACAAGCTGCTGTAATAATTCATGGGACACATACACAGTTGTAAGCCACTTGAGGGAAAGAAGTTTACCAGACCTTGCTGTAGTATGATACCTCTAGAGATCAGAGTAGCAGAGGAAGACAAAGTCTCAGCATGTTTCTCTTACAATATTTGGGTAATTTGAAATGTTAGTCATCTTGAAAGATTTTTACATTGCCACTACTCTGTTACAGCTCTGACTATGTAGACTGACTGCCTATGATGCCTTTTAAATAATTTGGGCATCTGTGACACTCGGGTTCTTATAGAGCAGGGCTGTTTGCAGTGCAAGAGCCAGAAAAAAAAAAAAAGTAAGATAAACTGAATTTTAACTAAACTGAATATTAAGCCTGCTTATGCCATTCCTATTTAATCTGTTTAATGTGGCTAATGTTCAGCTAACACTTTTCAGGATGGCACTTCTTCTAATGGTCAAAACTGTCAGATTTTTTGGGTAACACTGTTTTACTGTTTCTCTACAAATAATTGTCTAAAAACTCCAGCTCTTGGTAGTATGTGGTTGTTTCAGGTTTTTACTGCTGAGACTTTTGACTTCTATTTCATTTTTGGCCAGGCTTTTAATGTCATGGTTATTTAGAAATATATGTGACAGGCTGTAAAACCACAAACAAATGAAGGGCTGTGTTAGTACGCGCCTTTGAAATCATTCTTCTGTCTTTAAACAAAAAGCCGGACCTATCATTTGCAGTTGTCGTGTGCCTGCCTTTGTTTAGTATGTTCAAATGTAGTGCAAACTCGCTTTTCATAAAAACCATGTAAATATTTGATTAGTTTATTTTCTCTTTAAATATTGAGCAGTAGAAGGAACCTTTTCCTCCTTCCTGATAAAGGAGGGAGGAGAAAAGCTCCTAATAAATGCTTTATTCTGCAAATTCCTCAAGGCCATTGTGTTTGGTTTGTGGTTTTGTCCGTACCGTGAGTAAGTGTCATGGAGAGGTATGGGAATAGCTCGATCGTGCGGCACCGGGCACACCTTTGCACCTGGGTAGCGGGAAGGGGACTGGTGCCATTACACCGTGCCAAGCTGCTCACAGGGATGAAAGTCTCAAGAGCACCGAAAAGGTCCATCAGAAATGTTCTTGCAAAGGCTGTCCACTCCAGAGACTCAAATAAAGCAAATACTACCTTAATGCAAGGCTCTAGTAGCGTTTAACTTGATAGGTGGTTGGGCATGCAGACTGGAGCAGGAAGAGGAGGAGGGAAGACCCCCTCCTTCCCTGTTAAATTCAAGCCCTAAAACTTGTTTGCTCGGGAGCAAAGAAACCTCTGTGCTGAGGGCTGAGGAAACGAGGGCTTGCTGCAACTTGTGGCTTTGCTGCTGCTGCAGCTTTGGTGCTGCGGGGCTGCTCCCCGGAACGGGACGAGCTGGTTTCTGCAGTCCCCAGGGCTGCCGTGGGGATGGCTGCAAAGGCCTCCAGGAGCTGCAGGTGCTTCTGCAAGTCCTGCTTGTGCACAGCAAATGTGTTTGGTACTGGTTCCTCTTCCAGAAGTCAGCAAAACTAATATATCTGCCCACATAACTCTTCAAAAGCAAAAAATTGCTCCTGCTGCTCCCAAACTATTAGTATTTCTTTTGGTTTCTCTTGTTCTGCTGTTATCAGGTTGGTCATGGCCAAGAGGTTGACTTTTACACACAGAGGAGAGGAGGAAAAGGCCGGGGAGTGGGGAGATAAAGGTGAGGCAGAAGAAGGAGGGATAACTACAGACTGTTGAGGAATCCCTTCTTGTTAGGGATTAAAAACTACTTAGCCAAATAACCTGTCTATGGTTTCAATCAAAGGCTGTGCATTATCTGAGCAATAGTCCAACCTGACCTCTTCACTTGCACGAAAATACTCAACATGCGAATACCTTAATAAAGTCATATTATGTCCTGTCTATGGTTTCAATCAAAGGCTGTGCTTATCTGAGCAATAGTCCAGCCTGACCTCTTCACTTGCAAGAAAATACTCAACATGCAAATACCTTAATAAAGTCATATTATGTCAAATTATGTGTGGCTCTGGGAATATGTAAGCCAAAGTACTGTCTCCAATTACCTAAATTGAGACCATTGTGAAAATGGGGAAGCCTTGCAGGAATTTTGTGAAATAAATTCTAGAAGTAAATTTCAGACCAAATCAGGAGCAGCATAAGCAATTGCGTATAAGGGAAAATGAATGTTTTAAGAGAGTGGTGGTGATGATGGATGAAAGTAGTACTAATGCCCTGAGTGAAGACTCAGTTATATGAATTCAGACATACATTTAGAAATGAGAAGGTCACTTATTTTTTCATGAAAATGTACAGATGTGAGAAATTTAGCAGGCAAGGAAAATAAAACTAATGTCGCTCTACTGCAGACACCATTCTCAGGCTGCTTTGAAACTCGGAGTCAAATTTACCTCTGGGGAAGGCAATTATCCTTTGTACTTCACTGGTGCTGCTCTGGATAGATGCAGGTGCTAGCAAGAGCAGAAGGTAGGTCTTTGTGTTCAGAGCAGTGCCAAGGAGATGGTAAGATATCTCTCAGGTATCTCAAGGTATGAACTCCAGGGAAAGATACTACACGTGCTTGTGCAGCTTTCACGGTAGTAATGAAAGTTTAATCATTACACTGTTCAATTAAAATTTATGATGGATTATGAGTGTATATATGAAGCACAGAAAACCCTATCACGCTGCAAGACGCCAGTTGTAAGCTGTCAAAGCCACGTGGCCTGTTTTCATTCTGATTATTGGGCATATTTTCTTCATTAAAGGTAGTATCTTTCTGGTGAATTTTTTGAAGGACTCAGTCCTGCAACCTGTACTCGGACAAAGCTCCATGGCTTGGATCCTCAACCGAATTGACTTCTGAAGAGCTGGGCTCATTTGTACCAGCTGAGCACTCAGCCCAGAGTTTTCCCCAGGACTAAATGGGAACTCAGCGAGTGTTTTGCTTGCAAATGGAAGAAGCTCATTACTCATTAGTAGGACTAAGGCTCGTTTTGTAGTGCTGTAGGTCACCTGTAATGGTTTTCAAGCTGCAGTTTTCAATCTTTGCCGCTTCAAACTGGGTACCCAAATGACAGTGAGCTGAATAGGAGCTGCAGGTAGCAAGTGCATCTGAGAAAAAAATAAATAAATAAATGGGCCAAAGCTTTTAATCAAGTCTCTAAACATGATTTTTTAGTGTCTACATTGGGAATTTACTGTAGAAAATGTTCAGGCGTATCATACTGCGTGGCATGCTGCATGAACTAAATCATTCATGAACAGTTCATAACCCTGTAATTTCTTGTGCTAGAAAAGATGCCTATGTACTAGATATTTAAGTGGGTCTCTGAAGTCATTAAGAATTTCTGGGAGTATTTGCAATTAAATTATATCATGTCTCGGTTGCCTTCTAGGTGAGAAAACCACTTGTCTTTGTTGTGTGTTCTCCAGCAGCTGTAGTGCTTGCAGGGTTACTATGTTAGTCAATTATAATCTTATAATTACATATTAGAATACTAATGCAGTTTGTAATGGCTTTTTTCTTTTCTATGCTAAACTATCAAGAAATCAAGTGATGAAAAATGCTATAATTTTCACTTAATAAATGAGCATAATTAAGAGGACAAGGCCAAAGAAAAGAGCGTTAGCAGTTATTGCCGTGTGCTTTCTAGCACTGGGGAATTTCCTGGAGAGGAACTTAGAAAAGAGTTTCTCTTTGAATATAAAGGGCTTGGAGATACGGTGTTTCTGAATCCAGCATCTCTCTGGGATGACTGAAAGGAGATTCTGCACTTTTTTAAACTAGAATTTTTTGCACTTCCAGATATCCCCAAAGCCACAGAGCGGCTCTTAAGGGTTTTCTGTCAGTGTTGCCTTTGAATTTTTGTTAAATGGAAGTTCTGCAGTACCGCAAGAACTCGATGAGGTGCTTTTTTTCATAACAAGTCAGTACGTTCAGAGTTTGGTGTTTCCTATCCGGGCGTGCCCTTTCCCTTCCTTTGGTTCTCAGACGCCTCCCACAAGGAGTAACAAATTTGTTGTAGCCCCACAGCACAGGCCTTTTCACATCTAGGAAAGGGTGAAGGACAGCTCTGCAGCAGCAGCTGTTCTACGAGTTTTAGGATCATTTCATTATTTCTACCATCACTGATTGTATAACACTACACAAATGCGTAAATATTACTGTATTTACTACAAAGCAGGTTATCAGGGCCAGGATCTTTGCTTACGTAACTGCCTTTGAATTTGATACTACCTGGATTTACCTGTAAAAATATGGGAGAGAGCGAATCACTAGAGGGATTTGATCACCGTGGTTTTCAGTGCTGCAGCATCTAATTTTTAAGTGTTGTAAGCTACAGTCCTCCCTGCTAGGCTCCAAAAGTTTGGGGAGACTCAGGAAAAAAACAGAAATCAACTGCAGAGGGCATTAGCAGGAGGAAAGCGTTTTAGAAAAGATTCAGGTAGGATGCATACTTAGTAAGGTGAAAGAAACATTCTTGCTTGTTCTCTTACTCTCTCTGCCCTAATAAATATTTAATTTTATAAAGCTTCAGCAGGGATCATTAAAGAAACCATATTAACATACAGCTTTCCTTTTCTGCCCTGGTTATCAGGGTCCAAATCTGGGCTCTGTTTTGGATGCAAGAGCCTGGGTGTCGCATCGGAGAGGATGCCCCGACGTGCCTCACGCCTTGAGCTGTTGGGGCTGGCAGTGCTGAGCTTGGGAGCTCGGGCGGTTGAACATCGGTACCGTGTTTCAGTGCCATGAGCAGCCTTGGCCACCTTCCCATCTCGTGAGGCGGCTCCCGCTGCTTCCCTGGCGCCTGGGCAGCTCCCTGCTGCCCCACGTGGGATCTGCTGCCCCACGTGGGATCTGCTGCCCCACGTGGGATCTGCTGGGCTGCTCTTGCCCTTTCCTCTCCTCACAGTGCGTCAGCCTGTGCGGCGGCGGGATGAGCATCTGGGCTGGGAGCTTCGTGAGGTGGAGCAGCTAAATGCTCCTCGCTAGGCAAACTGCTCAAAAACGTCTAAGTTGTTACTCTCAAGGCTGATCTGGACATTTTTCCTGTGAATATCATATCCTAGGCCTGTTTTGCAGAGTGGCGAATTCGTGTTAGAATGTTATTATCATACCAGTAAAGGTTCTGTATCCAAATTAGCCTGGACAGACATGCAAAGCTGCAAATATTTTATGAAAAGCTGCCAAAGCCTAATGCCCTATTTTTAAGAAGTTAGGCATAGAGCTTTGAATAAAATTATGGTTTGTGTTTGAAATTCCTCAGACAACAGAAACTGGATAAAAATGTAGCCTGTAATGTATGCATCAGAAGTGCCATGAGCAACTGATGCGTTTCACTATTTTACAGCATCCCAAATGCATACAGATCAGCTTTAAACCTTAATTCCATAAAGCCCTTTTGATAAATTACATGGATAAAACCAAACAAAATACCAGCTACTGTTTGGTAACTTAAAAATATTTTTGTCCAATTCTCAATGCTTTATGGTCTTTTCCATTTATTCTTCATCTCTGTGAAGGCCAGTGGGAGGTTTTCTGCTACAGGTGAGTGTGTAATGGCCTCTGTTGTTTCTGGAATTGCTTGTGATAGGCAATTTCAGGCAGACATCCTGCTATCTAACTAGAAGTGGTTGAGTGAAAGAGGGTTTTTTTTTTTTGTGTGTGATCATTGTCTGACCAACATCAAAAGAAGCTTTTGCCTGGACCGCAATCTCCTCTTGCCCCATTAGAGCTTGGCCATGAGCAGCAGTAACAGAGATGCTTGGACACGAGCCTGCGGGCAGCGCTTCCCGCAGCAGAGCCCTGCAGCCCCTGGTGTAGCAGAGCTTTGGACGGAGCGGGTGCCTTGGTGCTTGGTGTTGGCCACCTTATCCCTGCCTTTCTGTTTTGGACCTTTTCTTCTTGTACTAGCTTGAGATTTGAGAAAGGAGTTTTGAGGCAATATTTATTTCAGGGAGACATTCTTTGTAATGCTCTATTCCATCTGGAACATTAATAAAAGCCCAAGTCCTCCTCTGCGTATGAGTTCAGCCAGTGGCTACAGTTCAGTATCATCCTGCACTGAGGATTTATTCTTTGTCACTCAGGTGTAATCCGAGTTGGCAGGAGCAACATATATTTGCTCGTGTCAGAGGGTGCAGGAAGGTGAATATTGAACTACTAGCCCTGCTCCTTTGCAAAAATATCCCCAAGACATGGGATGGGTTTTACATGAGAGGTAGATATCTCACTTGCTTTATTCTTCACTTGCTCTTAGCATGTATAGAGAGGAATCCTTTTGTTTTTTTTTGGAGATTTGACCACTTTGGACCACAGCCACAACAAATAGCTCAGTTTCAGATCCAGGAGCCTTCCCCAAGCTGTGTACACTAAAAAGAAACAGAAACACAAACACAGTGCTGGTATACACAAGTTCAACTGTATGAAACTGGTTTGCTCATGGCAGATTGCCTTAATTAACCTTCACCTGACATGTTCTTCAAGTGTTGTAGTCTGCCTTCCAGCCTCACCAAACTTCTTGCTCCCATTAAATCACTATCAACGGCAACTACTTTATGATGCTTATGAAGATGAAATTTGCTAGATTTATTCTTTTGAGATGTGTTTATTTACAATTGTTTACACTGTCATATCCCCCTACAGATTAGAAAGTTTTTGTTTGTGATTTCTTCTATTCTT
>NW_010578200.1:935345-984926 GCF_000705375.1 Tinamus guttatus | reverse complement strand
TGTGTCCTCACCATCAAAACTCAACATTAGCCCTAGTCCCTCACACCCTCACACCCAGTAATGAACTTCACATAATCTGTTAGAGAGAAAGAAGTATCTGTCTACCCTATACACATGGAGAAATGTCTGTCCTCACAGCCAAGATGAAAAGTGAAAAGCTTTGAAAGAGAAGGGCCAATCCACACAGAGGGTCTGTGGGGCTACTAGGAGCTTACATGCAAAGGGAAGTTCATACAAAAATTGGTCCTATCTCTCCTTATGGAAGTAGAAGATAGAAGTAAAATGTAGAATAGTCAGAATACAAGAAAAGGAAATTGTGCAGTATTTTGTGGGATAGTTTCTGATGGAGCTTCTTGTCCCAAAGTTCTACATGCCCAAATAAGCTCTAAACACATTTGCAAGAGAGGCAGTCTGAAAAGAGAGTGAGCATGGGATCAAGTATCTTCTAGGGAATTTGAGCAAAGTTTCCAGGGTCAGCTTGGTAGACCATTGCAAGTCGAGCACAAATAGGGCAGTTTGCAACTGCAGGTTTAAGTTCAGACCAAAAATCAGATTTGTCTCACTTGCTCCTTCCATCTCATCCTGAAACTCAAGGAAGTGTTACACTGAGTCCTCAGTGACCTTTAAAGCTGATTTAGATAGGCTGTACATGCAGGGAGACAGAGTTAGGTTGTGAGAAAATATTTTTCTTTTGGAAGAGATGTTGATTCTGTACAGTTGGAAAGGAATTGTTGACCTATGTCTCTTGTGTTTGCTTCAGAAAATCATGCACACAAGAAAACGTCACCAAGATATGTTCCAAGACCTGAACAGAAAACTGCAGCACGCAGAGAAGGAGAAAGAGTCTCCGACAACGGACAGCAAGGTTAGTCACACAATTCCAGAACCACCACTTTCTAGAGCCATCTAGTGACAGAAGGATCACAGAGTTGGACTGAGAAGCAAACAAGCTTAGCAGCCATTACCAAATTCTTTGGGTTTCTGTCTCTGTTGCAATAAGCCCATGTGTAACACACAGAACATGGAGTCCCAAAGGTGCCATCTACATGTCATCTACAAAGTGGCCAGCAGCCCAGAAGGAGAATATCTATCCTCATATCATTTCATGGTGTATAGAATCTGCTTTCTTTTTGTGTTTGTTCCTCATATTAATGTCTATTCTTTACATCACCGTTCAGGTCATCCCTTAATGCTGTTTCCACTCATTTGTAGCTAGAAACTGGAAATTCAAACAAACTTGAAGAAAACTAAGTGAAATGAAAATGGGCAGAGGGTGGGACTAAGAGGCATTTCCTATCCCACCTGCACGAGCTGAGTGAGAGACCGAGGTGACAATGAGAGACATTAGCTATCTAGGAAAGTCACAACAATGAGATTTAAGGCATGGTGGTGGCAGCACTTCCCGAGGACTAAATGTTAGTTAAAGTGGCATGACAGTGTTTGTGGCAGCTGCTCACTATGTGATTTTCCTGGGCAGGAGAAATTTTCCAAGGTAATAAGAGATTTTTAAGGTGGCAAACTGAGGAAAAGACCTTGCAGCCTTTCGGAGGGGCAGAGATTTGGTACTAGAAAAATACTCCAAGAATCTGTGTGGTTAGCTATGTGAATAACACAAATAAGGAAGAGCAGACTGGTGGCCCCTGTGTGATATTGCAGCCTGTTATGCTTGCTGGGCAGGGGCCAAAAGCTTGCAAGGAATTGCATCTTCTACAGCAGAAAGGAAAAAAAAAGTGACAGAAGATAGCAGGATGAAATAGAGCTTCGGCTGTGCCTGCCCTAACTGAGAGGAACATGGTGCTGCTATTTTTAAAAATCTCAGTTTATCTGCCAGCAATGTCAGATCCAGTTCTGAGTCTCCTGCAGCATGGCCAAGAGGGCACTTCTAGGGCTTATAGGATTCCCACAAAAACAAGAGCAGGGTCTGGAGGGTGATTGAGTAAGGAGTTTAGCTGAGTTCTCAGTGGAAGAAGAGCTTTAGTGGAGCCTTTGGTCTCCATTCAGGTCTCACAGCATAGCTGTGCTGAGCCTTAGAGCTGTGCTCCCAGCAGACTTTACTTTTACTGTTCATAGCAAGGTGTTGCTGTGTGCTGACCAGTGTAATAGAAAGAAAGCAATAGTGAATCTATCAAAGTAATTCAGATCAAATAAATATATGTTGACCCAGAATCCTGGTATGTTTCACTGAATTCCAACTCTCTTCTTTTTTTCTATTATTTAGGTGTGACATAGGTGTAAAATCAGAAGTGCCCAAATACCATGTAAATGCTAATTTGTGGTGCATTTCCAGGGGGTGTTTATAGATTGAGATGTCTTGGGCATTTCAGAGAAGCATCCACATCTATCTAGAATTAAAGTTGCTAGTGTCATCATCAAAGAGCTTTGAACTGCTGAAAGGAATCTGTGAAGATGGCCTTTCGATACTGACTGATTCTTTTTCAAGCTGTGATCTGTTCTTCGATGCAATCCAAGAAGGGGAGCTTGCAAAGATCAGTATTTGGTCATTAGTGGCTGTTGGTTTACCAATATTCAAGGTAGTAAAAGAAAAAGAAGGAAAGAAAAAAAATCAAAAGGCTTTTTTTCTGTTCTTTTTTTTCTGCCATTTGACAAAAGGGACCTGGCTGGAAGTCATTTCCTATCTTGAGTTTTCCCTAAGAGTGCAAACTAAAGATAATAGATAATAAAGTGACAACAAAAGAAATGTTTTTCTTTTGTGTATGTTTAGGTTATAAAACGATGGAGCATTTCTTCTGGTGGAAGTGATAAAACTAACATTAGCGTAAGTCTGACTTCTGTTTTGCATTGAAGAATGCTGTAGACCAGTCCCAAACCTTTCCATGATGCATGATTCCAAACATATTGTTTCACCAGTAGTAAAGTCCTGGTCTTGCTGGCATGAACAAGGTAATAAGGATCCTGGAACCCCTGAAGCTTTCACACAGAGCAGAAGGGGTTTATACTGGGTCTAGTGCATCTGCCTGCCGTGCTGCATCTTTGATTTCATTTTCAAATAAGCAACCCCTGAATGATAGCCACAAAATCAGGCTACCAAGCCTGTCTCCAACCCTGGCAGTTTCCCAGCCTCTCTGGGCAGCATGTCCCATTGTCCTACATTCTTTCCAATTTATGATATTTATCTTAATCTTCTTGCAATTCCTCTATCCTCTGTAAACTCTAAGGTCAGAAAGCTGCTGAGACCAAATGTCAGCTAAGGAGAGTATTCCTTTGGGAATTCCTAGGAGTGGTGCTGGCCATATTGAGAGTTGATTTGGTTTTTGGTTTTGTTGTAAATGGCAGTCCTTTTTGTGCACTGTCCAAAACTGATTATCTCATCATATGTGCATTTCCTCTCAAATGCTCTCCTACACTGTAAGGTTTGCAGAAAGCACAGAGTAGCAGAGTACCAGCTGCATCATATGTGGTTAGAACTGGCTAGAACTTCTTCAGACTCACTTGTAAAACACAATTTCTAGGGAAACTTCAGAAAAGATTTGAAGGTTTGTATCATCAGTTCTTTATCAGTAGATATATCCCCCCTCCAACCATCCTGACTCATTTAAATTTCAGGTAAATATTATAGCTGTGTAAACTTCAAAGATAAAGACTTCCCTTCACTCACCATTCCAGAATGATCATTGGCAGAGCTGAAAGCAGAAGTAGGGACTGCTGTGTGCTTGAGACATTCCACCTCCCTCACCTCAAAGGCTCTATTCGTGCAGGAAAGCATGAAGGCAGCCAAACGCTGTGAGTGCCCTGGGTGTGCTGCTCCCAGCTTGTTGCTCCAGGAAAGGAGCATCTGGAGCTCCCATAGTGCCAAGTGCTGGGAAGTGTTTCTAGGTAGCCACTAGCCTGCAGTTGTGCAGGAAAGCTCTCTTGCCATCCCTTGTCTCTGCTCCGCCAGATATGGAGCAGATAGGAGAATTCGGCTTTCCCCTCACCCGGTGGCCAGGGAATCCTTCCTTGGGGCCCACTTACTCCCTTGCCCTCAAGGGAAGGAAAGAGCACAGGAGTAAAAGATCTTGGAAGAACTCTTTCCTATCATGAGGAGGAGAAAATGGATCCAAAACAAAAGTTTGTGGAATTGCCAACCCCAGTGACAGGGTGTCAAAGACAGATGCAACAGAAAGAGAAATAGCCTGTTGCTATCAGAACATCCTGCTCTAGACCCAGCCAGGAGAGCCAAGCCCAGGGGCTAAACATGTTCTCCTGGTAAAAGCACTGTTCTCATGAGACAGATGCTCAATGATGTGCAGACTATCTCAGAGCAGACTTTCTTAATTCATCGAACTACTGAAGCATTCATAGGACCCATAAGATTCTGTAGAAGCCACACTGCTTCTAGCAGATGCATGTAAGTCCTTGAAGTGGCTGCAGTAGAGGCCAGGACCCTAATCTGGGTCCCATTGAGTCTTGTGTGTTCCCACTGTCATCAACTGACCTATTATCAACTTACTAATGAGCAGGGTTACCGAGATGATAGTATCTTGAGGTAGGTAATTAGGAGAACAGGGATATTACCAGAATTGCAGACTAGACTGAAAATGGACCATGTTTAAAGGAGTCCTAAAAAACATTTTGACACCAGTGTTTGCTGCTGTTATTCTGATACATATTGAGTCTCACACCCTTTTGTCTGTAGGAACTAATCAGAGGCATAGGCAGTGTCCCCCATAGCTAATTTTTAAGCAGTAGGGAATAGTTAATATTGGCAGAATGAAATACAGCAAGCCCTGGTGACTGCAAGTTGAAAGTGTCAAGCTGGAAATAATGCAGTAACAGACCTCTGGAAGACCTTACCATGGCCTACAGTAAATTTGCCATCTCTTGCTGTCTGCGAGTTCGGATGCAGTAAGGAAGAAGAGATGACGTTTGAAAAATCTGCCAATAACTCTAGGAGAGGTTACAAGGTTGTAGGCAAGAATCTTTTGCAAGGAAGGACAACAAGATTCCTTTGCTTCTGTTAAACCAGACTATTCCCCCTGCAGGGATGTTGCATCTAAAATGAGTAGTCTCAGGAACAGCTGGGTGCACTTTCCTCATTTTCCTCACAGCTGCCTTGCAGCCAGCCCATGTGTGGATGCAGCATACTGTTGCTCTTTCAGATTTATCCCAGACCAAACTGGGAACTGGTGAGCAGAAAAATGAGTTGTCATTTCTGAAGCTTCTGATAAATGTGAATACTTATTCCCTGGACTTTTTTTTTTTTTAAGCTATGAAGCGTGGAGAGGACCAAGGGCTTGGAGAGAATCAGAACAGAATTTGCATTAAAAAAAAAACTGCCATCACACATCTGAATGATTAAAATAGTTAAAAACTCTCTTGGCATCTGGGATCCACTAGCTTTCACTTTTAAAATTCAAGTAAGAAGGATTGAATGGTTTCCCCCCAACCCGTTCCAAAAAAATGGGCCCTTGCTCCCCCCTCAGTCTATGCTGAGGCTCAGACAGCTTGAATTCATCAAAGCCATCAGGATCTTCACATATCTCTTTATAGCTGCTGTAAGGCTCATTTCTCTGCCTGAACAGCCACATGGTGAAGTATCAGGTTGGTACTGACTCAGACTGCAGAGTTCTTCTTTTTCCAGCGCTCCCAACTCATTGAGTTGCTTTTTAGTCACCTTCATTCAAATTACTATAAAAGAATCCATTAACTGGCAACTTTGCTGCAAGTTTGTTTCTCCATTCAAAAGCTTTTTCTCTGTCTTACCATCTACAGACTCAAATATGCATTTTTTCCCACTTCCCTGTAAGTACATAAACTTCCTAAGTTCTTTACCCTTTCAGCTGCTGTCCACATTAAAGCAGGATGTCAGAGAGCTGTTTTCAGGCTACTTTGTGCCACTAAGGGTGAATTCTCCTGCACAGATCTATATTGTCAGTGTAGAGCATGTCCAGCATTGCTCCTCCCTGTAAGTTAATTGGTAATTAGATTCCTGTGCTTGGATCTGAAATCAGGAAGGGTCTCCATGCTTTGCAACAGCATGGCATGCAAGTGGAGGCTTTGCAGCCTTTAAGGTAAGTGAGGGCTTTGTTTCTTCTGTGTTTAGCTCTGAAAGCCATGAAAGTGACACTCCTGCCTCCTCTCTTGGTAGGAGTCCTTTGATCCAGTTCCACTACAAGCGTTTGAATTGCATACATATTCCTCTCTATTTCTGTCTTTGCCGGTGTCTAGCTTTGCATTTGTTTCAAACAGTAGCTCTTTACATGTGTCAAGATCAGCAGAAGCTTTATGCAACAAAGCTCTGCAAATTTCCATGTTTTGCCTATTCTTTCTGATAACTCTAGAGCTTTTCAGCTCTCTGCAGGCTGAATAGATTTTACTTTGGCTGGAGCCATGTATTAGAGTTCACATACAGGCCTCTGGACTCATTCTGTAGCTCAGCATTAGAAGGGATGTCAAATCTGTTCCTCTCTTAGTCCTGGACCAACACTTGCTCCAAAACCCAATAGAAAAACCCATTTCTCTGTCATTTATAGCAGCCTTAGCATCTAAATTAGAAATGTTTCCTATAACAAGGAGTATAGGATTACTGCCGTTCCACAGCTTATCACGGTTTCCTTTTAGACAACACTTCTGCCTTAATTACTCCCTATTCTGTTCTCAGATCTTCAGTTTTCTTTACCTTCCACTTTAGATAGCAGAAGAATGTATCCATTCCACCAAAACTTGCTTTGGCAGCTGCTAGAGTACCAAGAAAAAAGGAGTATTGGTCACATCCTAAGGAAGTCAAATACATTTGGAGCATGAGGTTTCTGTCATGGGGAAGGCTGAAAAGCAGCACATTCATGTCTAAAGCTCATCAAAGTTTCTAAGAGAAACTCTTTCTCCTCAGCTTGAGCTTGAGTTCTCTGTATGTTTTCAGATCCCAAGGAATGGTTATAGCTAATTACTAGTCATAGCTTTGTGTCTCCCTGGCACATTCTGCTGCATGATGGAATTAATCCACTTGTTTGCTGACTACCCAGCTTAGTTAGCTGGCTCAGGAGCAGACAGCCATGCTCCGGGGTGGGAAAATTCCACGTTCACCCATGGGAATAGCCTTTTTTGCATGGGCTGTGGCTGGGGTTGTGGGAGCTCAGAGCATGATTGCTGTGGCATATATAGGCCTGCTGCCCAGGAAGGAATTTGAAAATCAAGAGACTGAGTTCGCACGACTATTGGCTGTGTCCCCGTCTGCAAGGAAAGCTCCAATTCATAGTAGGGGATCTCTTTTGTGCTGTGCTTTTAATACTCTCTGCTCTTTTTAAAAGCTTTGGTAATTGACATCTGTTGAAAGATCAATTAGAGTATCTTTTATAGGGAGTGCAGCATAAAATGTAATAATTACCACAATAAATTCTGTTACGAAAATTCCATGAAAACTTAATTCATTCAGTCATGAGACATCTGTTAGCTGATGTTCTCTTCCATATACCATCAATCAGCTATTCCTCTCCTCCTGCAGATCATCTGATATTTGGGGCCCCAGATATCAGTCATCAGTTACCCAGTATTGCTCAGAAAGATCAACTTATTCCTAGTATCCTCAGCATCAGCAGTCAGATGCTTTTGCTTTTTGATGTTAACCAGCTATCATCCACTCCATAAACCAGGCAGTGGCTACCAACAGTTTGCACCTCATTTTCCTGCTTCTCAGACTCAGGGTCACAATTCTCATTCTGTTTTATTAAGAGAAATTTTCCGTGGACGCTGCCTGCTTTTAAGACTCCAGGCATTTCGAGGCATTTGAGGTTGCTTGACTCACAAGAGATCTGGATACATGGTAGATTTTCATGGCAAGCTCGCAGCAATATAAATGATTGCTCAGGCTGTTTAAACAAAGTACTCTAGAAAAAAAATCATACTTTGGTTGCTTCATGAGGGAGTCTTGGATACCTCTAGCAATTTGGAGAGCCCCCAGGTCTCCATGACCAGCAAGTAGAGTGATCTCTTTACAGTAATTGTCCCTTGCAGCCATTCTCATTGCCATTGTCCACAGTAAAGCAGGACAGCCAGGCTCTGCAGGTGGGGGAAGGAATGAAGAAAAGACTGCAGAAGGGATCCCTGCAGTGCCTCCTACTGCTGACATGCCTGAATTTGCTGGGTACTTTTCCCAGGATCCACTTTTTTAATTAAAGTTCTTCTTCCTTGTGACTGATTCAGTGCCTATTCACCTTTGTCTGCTCATGGTCTCATTGGACTTTGGGTCACAGCAACCCCTGCAGGTTAGACTACCTATTCTTCAAAGGATACAGAAACAGAAGACACAGAAGCACTTTTTAAAATTATCTCGGAGTGTGTATAATTCTCATTTCCTAACAGATTTCCATCAACACAGTTTGAAATCCCTGTTGCTTTTTATTTTTTTCAGAATGCAAATCTGAGTAAGAAGTCAGTCACTTCTTTTTATACTTCTTTTCTCTCAAATGAAAAAATAATATCTTTAAAGAACTGTAACATAAGATGAAGGAACTGCAAATACGACTTGTTATAAAGAAATTGAAACGTTTCATTTTGTAGAAAAACAGAGCGACTTTCCTATTTCTAATCACTTTTTGTCAACATTGATCCAAAAATCAGCCGCATTTATCTTTTTCCCATTTATCTTTGACACTAACAATTGTCAGTGTCATGGGGAGAGACCATTTGGGTCATGAAATACCTTTCAAGTTAATGCTAGAGGCAATGAGAACAGCATGTGAGTAGATACGTCTAGTGCAGTTGCTCTGTAAAAAGCACTGGATTCCTCCTGAGGTTGTTAAGAGTAACCATAAAATTTGGGTGTTAAAAAAAAGGCAAAACAGGGAGATACAACCTAGTAGCTTTCATATTTAACCACATTTGACCAAAGTGGAAGTGAAAGCTGTCTTACAGCAACCGATCAATCTCCCACACTGTATTTATGCAATATGCCAATGCTTCTTCTAAGCAAAAAGAATCGCACCAAGATCCAGGGTCTCTCCAGCCCTTGCTGGATGAAGTGAGGACCATAGCAATGACTTCAGGGGCAGCACAAAGCCAATGTGTGGGGAGGTGCCTCCATGCACCACTGACTATCACCTTCCACAGACACTTCGCCTTCAGCATGGGTGAAGCATTGCATTGCCAGAACTTGCTTTGAGTGGAGATGTGGATCGTCTCAACCTTTTACCTCTGTCTTGATTAGGGATTTGGGGGAATTGCATTGGCACAACCTCCAAAATGCCTTTTATCCAAAATCCTTTCCCTTTAAGATGTGCGACCAAAATGCAATCAGCGGACAAGGGATACACAAGGATGATGAAGGTCTCCACTTGGCCTTGATTGCAAGTGCACAGCAGGTCTTACCCCAGGTTTGGATTTGGTCATTCCCCCATCCTCTCGCCCATCTGATAAAGAAGCCTGTGCAGCCACCCTGGCACTAGGCAGGAGCTGATGAACATTTCCCCCCATCCCCGATAAGCCCAGGAACGTGTCGGCCCAGAGCAATGGTTCTGTCCCTTTGAATTATTGGCAGAGCAGCCTCTGTAGCTTCCAGCTCCCGTCCCAGCCTTTCCTGGCTCTCTGAGGCTCCAGGCCCCTGGCCAGCTCCAGTGCATTTTACACTTGGATCACACAGTCCTCTTCAGATTTTGCTTCTTTTCTGTGCCTGCCGAGGCTTTGTCCCCTGCCCACAAGGACTGCGAGACCTCACAGCAAGGCCAGAAAACAATGTCCAAGCTGAAGCGTGAGCCTGGTGGCTGTTTTCCACATATTGTTCAAGTGGCTGAGACCAAATCCGAGCCCTTTCCATAGGGAGGGAAGGGAAAAGGGCACTGATTCCCAGGGTGCCCCTTGCCAAGAAGAGAAGATTTTATTTTATCTCCCAACATGCTGGCCAGAACTCAGCCTGGCTCATTACGTCTAACCTACTCAATCCTTGGCATAATAATGTTTGTTGTTGTTTTATTCTATCTTCCTTTCTTACCAATTCCTAATGTTCAATGTCAATTTTGTATCACTGTCAAATAATTATCACCACACTTATGTCTTGTTCCTTAGTGACAAGTCAGATTGGAGACCCTTGTTGTAGCTGTGAACTCTTTTTTTTTTTTCCATTTCCCTCTCTAAACAGAATTGCATCTGCTGTCAATTAGTGGCTCAAAAGAGGCCCGATATAGAAATGATTATGAGGTTTGCTAATTGCATTGAGTGTACGTGTTTCCAACTGGGTGCATCTTCACACCATGAAGGAGAGACTGAAGGTCAGGGTTGTGGTGGTATCAAGGGACTATTAAAAGAGAGATTGGTTGGAAAAACCACCTGATGCCAAAGGTGGCCATAAATAGTGTCATCAAAGAAGTACTTTCATATGAGAGAAGAAGTGGAATTATTTATGAGGTTCACTCATATAATCATTTGTTCATCCTTCTGTTAAATAATGCAGCCCTGGACATCGCTAACTTTGAAAAATGTGACTTGTGATACCATGGTAATTATGGGAGAAAACAAAATATTTGTCATTAAAAGTGGCTGGCCTGACTGAGCTTTTTATTCTTTTCCTTGCAGATGACTTTTAATTCCATTTCAATTTTTGCTCACCTTGTGCTATGTTTGTGTGCTGTATCATTTCATGACAGATAAATGGCCTGTAAAAATGCTATAGGTAAAGTTTCACTTTAGGAAACCTCAAATTTATTTCATGAAAACATATATAGAGAAGGAAAAGGTTTCAGTTCTTAGAAACAGTGTCTCTTCAATAATATCTAAAATAGATAATGGAATATATTAGCAATTTCATTACCTTTTCTATTCTATTAATAGTAATTGGCATTGTGCTATATCATAGATTAATGTAAGAATAATATCAACGACATAAGAAAAACTTCATGTTGTGCAGTTCAATGAACACTGCAGTTAGAGAATTCAAGTACCAAAGTGTTTTACCTTTTTATGAACAATACTTTTCCAAAACTCGATTTTTAAAGCAATTCTCTTTTCTAGGTATTTTTTAAAGTTTTTTTTTATTTTTTTCTCATCTAGAATTAAAAAGGAAATAATTTCAGAATGTTTACATCTCTCTTCCATTGAGGAAAGGATATTGTTTAGCTATTTCCAGCATTGGCTGCTACCCAACTGCTTCACCCAGAGCCTTCTCCTTGAGTGCAGGTGCCAGATGGGGAGTGTGAGGACATCTTCAAACACAGAGCTTATATAAAAAGCGTAAAAAGTCTGGAAAATCAGTAGTTTCAGTGGGTGCTAGAAGACATCCCAGTTGTACTCATACCTTTCCAATCAACATAGCAATGTGGAGGCAGGTTTAATCACAGATTTTCTCCTTGTTAGGAAGGCACAGGAGCATAACTCAAGGCAAGAGGATAAGCACATCTAGATATGCCTAGAGGTAGATGTCTACCTAGAGATAGATATCTAGGCAGTTTCCTTTGGAGTATCCTACAGTGAAACCATGACATTGCAGTCCATTGGGCAGCTCCATCTTCCTTCAGTTACTACCTAGAACACCAGCACAAGGTTTGGAGCAACCTGGGCTGCATGGACCTCCATGCGTGTCTGCTCGCCTTCTCCCCATCTTCCTCAGCGCATCCCATCATCACCACCTCCCCTCTCTGCAAGTCTTGCCTTCTCCCTGGAAGAGTGGTTCAGGAGAACTTGGTGCTGCTGCTGCATGCAGGGAACCTTTTCTCACTCATACTGAGTATTTGTGGGGATAATTAAGTGTGAAAAGCATCACACCTAGTGGCCAGAAAAGGCTTCGTGGAGCAGCTCATTTAAAATCTTTGCATGGAATCCCCTTCTCGTAGGCACTTAAGAATACCCTTGTTTTACAAGGTCCCAGCTCTCCCCTGTGTTTTACCTCGGTGTTCGCCAGCAGAAACATTGGAAGCTGTTCTCCAACTTGATATCCATGGTGCTACACCTATGGGAAGTGAGGCTCACAGCAGTTGATAGAGCCTTGAAGGCTTGATTTGGATTTGATGGAAATGCTTTCAATTGCAGAGCTGACGATCTAGCTCTTCTATTAGGATGGATTGACTCACAGATTACATAGCATGTTTTGTTATAATTTTGTAGCATATAAATAGCTGTGGTACAGGGTGAATATATTTGCATTGCTATAGTCAGTGTGCCTTAAAAAAGGCCTCCTCGTAATCTAAATTTCTTTGAGGGACTTTTATGTGGAAAGAGCGAGGAGAAAAAAGGAATTAAATTCTCATAGTGGTTTTCAAATTTTCAGGGGAAATGCAAGTTGCAAAAAACATCATCTGAAAACTGAAATATCTAGGCATTGGGCATTAGAGGCAGCAATGAAATATATATATATATATATTTCCTTACTGAAAATAGACAATTTACACACCAAATGCAATTTTCACTGAAACCTCTATTTTCCTTTCACCAGGAAATGGGTAAAGAAGCTTGAGAGTTGGGCGGAGGGAAAAAGGTATTTGTTGCACAGACACTAACCTATTTCTTTCTATCTTTTTTTCCCTTTTTCTCCCTTCTTCCTCCTGCAGCAAGAGAAACAGCAGACACCAAACAAGAGACCCTGGGAAGGAATCAGGAAAGTCCAGTCTCCGCCGTCATGGGTTAAAAAGGACATGGAACCTGTGGCACAATCTCCCTTAGAACTCAAAACTGTGGAGTGGGAGAAAACAGGGGCCACCATCCCGTTGGTGGGACAAGACATTATTGACCTTCAGACGGAGGTCTGAGTGAAAAAGAGAGAAAGGGACTATTATTTTTTTTTTTCCGGAAAACAAGCAAACAAAAAAAAAATTAAAACAAACACAAAAAAAAAACACAAAAGAAAACACACAAAAAAAAGATTAAATTAAATGGAAACCGAGTGAGAGAAGTGTTTGGTTTCTTTTGAAACCTTTGGTAAAACGCAGTAACTTTTGTATCGTTCTCAGCAGAGAGAGGAGGAATATTACTTTATAGAATATAGTAGCTGTAGGTTCAGACCAACATGATCTTTCCCAGGTAGGACTGGAGAGGGAGCGAGCCTGGAAAAGAGCCAGGAGGCGGGGAGGGCTGCCGGGAATGGGCCCGTAGAGTGGCCATGGATGCCAGAGGCACCTCATGGCAGAAGGTTCATGAACATCGGTTTGGGCTGCAAGGAGATGGAGATGGACCCAGCAGGACCTTCTCTGGACATTCTTCAGCCATAGGTCCCGGGTGAAATGCATCCTTGTCCGGACCAGAGCATCCCTTGCGCATTGTGGGCTCAAGAGCGCAAGATCATCTTCACCCCATAACCACAACGGAGACTTGCCCAGGGCACCTTGACGGAGAAGCATCTTCTGCATCACTCAACACATCCCAGCACCCCAGGGACCAGCTCGCAGGGTGCCCTGAGGACACAAAGTTGACAGACCCGTGGCCCATCGCAGAGGTAAGATGGGGCATCTCCCCTCTCATCGCGGGTGTCACATGCAGGAGGACTGGACACCTCCAATGCCTGCTCGCCCCATCTCCAGGGAGAGGGTTGAAGGCATCACAGGAAAAAACAGACCAACAAGAAGAATGTAGGTCATTTCATTGACTGTTAAATAGATAAACTCAGCAGGGGCCTCGGCAAAGGTCCATTTGGCCACATCCTTTTTTTTTGTTCTCTTTCCCATGCTTTCGGACTCGAACTTATTCCAAGCCACCCCTCCAAGGAAGCCAGAGAGAAAGAGGGAAAGACACATCCTCTTATGTACCTGGAGATATTTGGTATACAGAGAATATTGCCTTAGGACATTGAGACAAACTGACAACATGAATAACGTCCACTTGGAAACAAAACAAACAAACAAAAAAATCTATTTTTTTCCTTCTTCTTTTCTTTTCTTCAATAAAAAGAGAACTTGAAACCCGAGACCTTTCTTTTCTTTGGCTCTTGTCGTTTTCAAATGCCTTCCCGTGCCGTTGGACGGTGCAGGCATGGGGTGAGGATGCCACCTGCTGAAGGTGGGATGCAAGTTGCTCCGTGGAAAATATGGGATGGTGGGAACATCTGGCCCCTTGGTCTGTGGCTTGCAAGATTTTGGCTTTGTTTTATTCAATCCGGGCTTCAGTCACTTTCCCCTCCCTGGTTCCTGCCCTCCCTCCCGGTGGTCAGGCAAGTGTATGGTCCTAGCAGAAGGAAACAGGTCAAGCTGGTCAGGAAAGTGTGACATCCATCATTAAGAAAAAATCATCTCTTTATTTTGCTATGAAAAAACAATTAAAAAGTCACTAGACATTTTTCAAGGCTATTTCCAAAAACAAACAAAAAGGTTATCTACATCATTTCACCCCACAAAAAGCATTGTGCAATATTTTTATCATTAAAATAATTCATCACATTCCACATATATTTTTCCTTTTCTTTTGTCATTCCCAACTATCTCTGTCTCTCATTTGAAGTAATTACCCTGTCTTTGGAAATGTGCAGTGCCAAACATCTAATTGTGCGGGGCCTGATTTGTGCTGAACAACAGTTATTCTTGATCAGGGTCTGAGTTATAAAGGTGGTGGTAGGGTTTCCTTTTTATATAACATTTTTACAAAAAAAGCTCATAATCAATATGAAGAGGCAAAATACTCACCCCAAATGTGCTTCCCCCCGCCCCTGCCCCAGGAAGATGTTGCTTGGCAGGCAAACATGTCTTCTTCACCTTTTTTTCGGGATGCCTGGGTTATTTATCCATAATGATAATGGCATTTACCCTGCCGTTAAGTGTATAATGTGAAAGATGGCAAGAAATACTTAAAAAAAAATCCAAATAGTTAAAAACTAAGGAGAATGATTACTTATAAAAACTGTGATATTATTGTCCAATTTTAGATTATTCTATGAAAAAGGAAAGCACAAAGGCCTCCCTCAGATGCCGGGTTGTATGATATTGTAATTATTATAATTACACATAATGAATTTTAGCATACAGATATCTTTCTACTGTATTTTAATTCTTTTTTTTCTTTTTCTCCCCTTCTTCCCTGCCCAAACAAGCCTGCCCTTCTTCTTCCAGACCTTTCCCATTCACCCATCCACTCCGGCCAACTTGCAGGACATTAACGGTGTTATGTAATTTTGGAGAAAAATGTTTGTTTAATAATTGTTGATATTCTACTTCTTTTCTGCTCAGCTCCTCTGGTTAACGCTGTTTCCCCCCATCCCTGCCCTGCTTTGCCCCACTCCACGCCTTCCCCTCCCTTTTTCTCTCTTGTGTCCATCAGTTCTTCTCTTTTTTTAATTTTTTAATTTTTTTTCCTGTACAGTTTTCAGAGCACAAATGAATGTGTCTTATTTCTAATAAAAGAGGTGTAAACGCTAGTTCCTGTCTGCTTTTTAAAAGCGATCTGCTCCCTGTGCAGCCGGTGAGTTGCAGAGGAGGGTCCATGGGAGGGCCCAGGGTGAACAAGAGGAGCAAGGCTCCATTCACGAAGGGGTTAACCACCCCTTGTCAGGAAAAATGCAAAAAAATTAGTGGAGCTAGACATTATTAACTCCCTAAAAGCTTCTTCTTGAATAGTTGCCAGTGGGAAAGTATGTCCTTGTCTCGTCAGGTCCATCACCCTATCAACAACTTTTAGGCTGGTGGACGGGATGGAGAAGGCTTAGGGCAATCAGGATGGAGCACCGCTCCTCTCCTGGGCCATGATTCAACCCATCACAGCCCAGTAGGATGCTAAATTGAAACTTCACACTCAGTAAGTTCTCAGTAATTCTCCGGGCAGAAGTGCTTATCCTCACCATGGAGGTGGCCCTCAGACCTGAAGCATCTGAGATGATTGCAGAGAAATGGGACTGCCCTAAGGCTCTGAGCCAAGCCTCTCCACAGCTGAGCCATGATCCAGCACTGTCCTTGCTCCACCAGCAGCAGGTCCCAGGGCTTCTTGGGGGGAACCTTATCAATGTGCATAAGTATTTGAAGGGCCGTTGTCAAGATGATGGGACTAGACTCTTCTCAGTGGTACCCAGAGACCGGTCAAGAGGCAACAGGTACAAGCTCAAATACAGAAAGCTCTGTCTGAACACAAGGAAAAACTTTACTGTGAGGATAGCAGAGCACTGGATCAGGTTGCCCAGAAACATTGTGGACTCTCTATCCTTGAAGATATTCAAAAGCCATTTGGACATGCCTTGGAAATCTGTTGTAGGTGATCCTGCTGAGCAGAGGGTTTGGAGTAGGTGCTCTCCAGATGTCCCTTCCCATCTCTACCATTCTGTAATTCTCCATCCTTCCTGACCAGAGTGTTGTTGTCCCCAAGTCTCCCAGGCTGTGGTCTTGCAGCATTAGCTTGTAGAATGGAGATGCCCAGCACCAGGCACACCATGAGGTGAGCAACAAGGAGGGAGTCAAGAGGTCCTACTGGTCCTTACCAAGTGAGGATGCAGAGGGGTCAGTGTATTCACAGGCATTTTCAATGATTTCCAGAGGTCCCCTCCAATCTCAACCATCCAGTGATCCAGTGATAATTCAGGTTGAAAGGCGCCTCCCAAAGTCTCCCCAAATTGTCCTACAATCATGTGGTCCTCCCTTGCAGTCACACCAGGTTTAATAACATGGCAAAGTAAGAGCACCTGTGCTTACACTACAGGCTCTTTAGTGGTATTTTCCTCAAGGGAAAAGGGAAAGCACAGTTATGTTGTGCACTTTAAATACTTTTGACCTGTGGACTACGAGATAGCCCGGCAAAGCTGTGGCTGCATTGGAAATCCTCTACATTTTAATGGCTAAAGACAACCATGGTTTTGTGGGAAAATTGAGAGGAATCAGAAAACAGAATAAAATCCAAAGCTTTTTCCCTAAAGAGAAAAGGGGTCATCTGGGGAGAGAAACCTTTCCAGGATGCTGCTGGTATCAGGGGGAGGTTAACCTCTGTGAGTGATTTTTCTCTGGCTGGGCTCACTAGGCTGTTGACTTAGCAATATAAAATGAGGGAAGATGAATCTGGGCCTTGCAATCCAGGTCTGAGTATCTGCCCCTGAGCTCTTATTGTGACAAGAGCTAAAAAGAGAAGATAAGAAGAAGAAAAAAAAAACAAATTTCTTCTTTCTTAATTTTCCCAAGCTGCACTTCCCAGGAAGAGGTTAGTGTCTCCACAGTCTACCTTCCAACCTTAACATAAATGAGAAAATACTTTCAAAGTATCTTTCAGAAGCCTTCTGAGCAAGGACTCCTCAGGAGCTCCATGCTGAGCACCTCTCCAAGTGCTTGCTTCTGCAAGACTGTTTTCATTCATTGCTTTCTAAAGAACTTCTCATTCATCCAAGGTTCAAAGCTCCTTTATTTGGACAAACCACTTCAATAAGCCAGAATTCATACCAAGCTATGGAGAAAAAAGAACAGAAGACAAACACATTTCTTAAGATGAGCCCCTGCATGATTTCATATTGGATGGTCAAAATCCTTCATGACCTTAAATACCTGTGAATTCTTTTAGGATATGAGGCTGCACAGCAGCAACTTGCTACTGACTGCATGCATGTTGTATCTGAGTAATAAATATTACACACTATGCTGACTCTAGCAAGGCAAATAGCTGTTGTAGCTGTAAGACATGGAGGAGACCCCAGGCAATGAGGTAGTGAAGTTCAATTCACTCTTTTTGATGGTCCTTTCAATCATGAGAGCCTTCGTCACCCAAAAGGTTTCTGTGGTGCCAGCCTACATGCAGGCAGAGACTGAGCCTTTCCCATATCTTCTCCAGGATCTCAGAGGGGGTTTAGTTTGTACAAGTTAATGATGAGTAAAGAGAGCACATGGCCACCATGACACCCAGAAGAGCTGCGGGATCTTCAGAGGGTGATGTCCCAGGTCCATTTGCCAAGATCAGGTTCTCATCAATCAGCTGCTTTGCAGCCATTAACCCCTTTGGAAGTTTGCATCTCTTGACTCTACTTGATCTTCCAAGAGCCCCTTTAACTTACAAATTGGGAGAGGAAGTACAGCAAGTTCACTCCATAGGAAAATAAATAAATAAACAAATAAAGTGTAGCTTTGTGCAGGTTTGCTTTCTTTTTTATTATTATATTTTATTTATTTTTCTTTCTTCCCTTGCAGTTTTTATTTAAGAAAAAACAAGCGCAGGAAGGGTATTGATCTCAGCTGCTTAACCCTAGGCTGTGTTGGACCACTCTCCATCTTTGGAGACCTCACCACCTCATTTCCCTTTCCATTACCTCCAGAACTTTAAAGTTCCTTAGGTAAAATGATACACTCAAAGAAAAGAGAAGTCCGCTCCATGGTAAAGCCTAATCTTTGGCCATGTAAGTACCTGCAGAGCAGAGCCATTTCTAGAAGTACCTGGGTGCCTATTGAACACTTGTTCATTATAGGAGGTCAAAAATGAAGGTTTCCAGGTTCAAGCTCAGGTTCTGGCTCATGCAGAAAGCAAGGAATTGCTTCAGTTATTCAGCCAATATTTCTACAGGAATGCAGGTACTTTTCTGATCATCAAAACCAGTGCAGGGTCAAACTCCTTTCTCAGTTTCAAGCAGAGCCAGTAGCAAGAAGTATTTTTCTGGTGGAGTCCTGGAGTACTTTGTCTTTTTCACTGCCCAAAAGAACTCAATGTGTGTATACATCCCTGCCCTAAGAGCAACTGATGTTCGTAGTGTCCACAGAGAAAAATGATCACACATGGTGCAAGGCAAAAGCCTGACCCTCATTTTCTGCATGTATATATGCACATGTCCATCCACAATCACACACATATATTTATATATATTTATATGCACACAGCACCATGCACTCAATATTTCAAAAACACCTGTAAGCAACTATTACAAGACAATATGACTGAAATGCACTGGGACAGGTTAAATATAGCACATATGTGCTGTCAAGCTAACTTTAAAAAGAAATGCAGCCAGCGGCTAAGATTTCTGTGAGAAATATGCTTGACGGATTCCAGAAAAAGCATGTGAATTAAGTAGGACACAGCTATTAATTGTCAGAGATGCACATCTGTATTTTTGTTTTTATCTTCTATTTAAAATGAGGAAATTGGCTTTTTCAGTCTAGCACATCACTGTGTTTTCCAGCTTCAGCAATGGAACAAACCCACACCTGGCTTGATACACCTGGAAACACAAAACAGAAGTTTCTCACCTGACCTGAGAATGGCTCATTTTTGCCTCCTGCAGGTGACTGCAATTGTGAATAAACTTGATGTATGTTTTCTAAAGTGATTTAATTCTAAACCGAGAAAGGTGCTGATTTCCTGCAGGGGTAATGGACAATATGATAACTGAACTGAACAGGGTTCATGGCATGGACGTTAAAAACTGGGTGAAATACAAGCTTGGGTTCCTGTTTGGGGTGACTTTGCACACAAGAGCATAGTTTTGCTACAGATTAAAACCCCTATGACAAGGACTCTTTTTCTAATTTGTGGGGCACTAGGAATAGCACCCAGCATGAACACTTTTCCCCACATCTTCGGTGGGTTTTGTAGCCCCTGTGAAGCAACCTGCTGCTGTGGCTGGAACTTACATGTAGGAAGCAGGAAGGAGGCATTTTGTCTCTAATGGAAAATGTCAGCTTCAAAGCCCTGGAAATTCAGAATTAAAATACAGCCCTTGGCCGCAGCACTCTGACAAGTGACCTCTCCAGAGGAGGAACAATGACCAACAAGAGCTATGCAAATGGTGGGAGTGATGTGAAAGTAAGAGAAGTAGGAAAGAAAGAAGTCCAATTCTGCAGAAAGCAAGGGAAGTGCAGGGAAACTTCTTTTCAGTGGAAATGATTAACTGAAAAGGAAAATTGTCATCTCCTGGCTTGTGTGGGCTGAGGGTTTTCAAGGAGTGAACAATCAAAGGGCTGCTTAATGTCTAACAGGAGTTTCTTGGCTTTGATCAATTGTTGTCTGAAATAACTGGTAACTTCCTGGCATTAGTTCATGTCTGGATCTAATATTAACATTATAATTCAGGCTTTGAGGCTATGGCTAACATAGGCTTCCACAGTTATGAGGCTTTCTGCATTTACATGGGGAATAAGAGGCCATGCCATCTTCAAAGGACTCGCAACCCATCTGAAATACAGACTAGGCAGAGGCAACGATTTCAGCATGGAAAAGCCATCAATGGGAGGAAGGACCAAATGAAGATGACCTGAGTAGGTTCCTAAAGACCGCACTGTGGTATCAAAGTACTAAACCTTCCCACTTACTTTTGTGCTCCTTATTCATTCTTTCTTTTTCTTTCTTTCTGATGCTCCCCATTCAGGCCAGGGCAAAGCAAACCAGCTATGTTTAAAGAAGGCCTCCACCACTCAGTCTTCGATAGTCTTTGTCATGAGTCACCAAACAGAAATGGAAAAGGGATTGAACTGCATGGATGGTCTACCAAAGAATTCTTTCACCATAGCAGTTAATTATGTTTCTTAAATAAAGCAGAAGGTTTCCTAGAGCTTAAGTCTGCAGTCAGAACCATTTATCTACTTGACGATAAAGTGTATTGCTCTCTCAGAGTATTGTCCTCTGGGGCTGATGAATAAAAATGAGATAAGGAAGGGGCCAGGGGACAAAAGAGTATGATGAAAGTAGTGCAGAAGGAGTCAATAATCATGTTTCTCTGGCTCAATTGAAGAATTTATCTTGTCTAACGTGTTTGCTTGATAACTTTGAACAAAAATAAATAAAGAGTTAGGACATTGCCAAGAAAAGGTTTGGAGACAAAAATTTAAGAGACGTAGTCCATATGAGGAAGTGCTGAGACATCATCCAGACAGAATTAGATGCCTGGAGAGTGCAGGGAGAGGAGTGAAATAACATTTCACAGTATAAAGTGCATGGTCAACCTAAGCACAGAGCTTGCACATCAGCCTAAATGGCTCAGCCCATGGAGGCAACAAAGGAGGAGAAAGGCTTGTATGCATTCAGGATATTCATCAGTCAGAGAAAAAAAAAAGAAAGAAAAGAAAAGAAAAGAAAAGAAAAGAAAAGAAAAGAAAAGAAAAGAAAAGAAAAGAAAAGAAAAGAAAAGAAAAGGTATCAGGAAAGACCTTTCCATTATCAGTAAAAAGGACATGACATTTTGCAGGAGGTGAGGGATCTCTGAAGCATCATGTACCTTTAAGCACAGAGGGATCCTAGGAGCTGTCCACACTCATGAAATCCTTGATGTGTGAGACCAGCACAACTGGTCACGTTCAGAGAAGGATTCAAAAAGAGAAGGGCTTCTCAAATGTTTAAAGTTGCCAAGACATGGTCAGGTTAACAGAAGTCATCTCATTCTGTCTCCTTAAATAATGTCAAGAGGATTATTACTGTTGCCAATGACTACATCAAAGAGAGAAGAAACAGCAAATGCAAGAAAATAAAAGTTCTTTAACAAAATCACAGAATGGTTGAGGTTGGAAGGGACCTCTAGAGATCATCTTGTCCAACCCCCCTGCTCCAACAGGGATACCCAGAGCATGTGGCACAGGGTGGCATCCAGTTGAGTTTTGAATATCTCCAGAGAAGGAGACTCCACAACCTCTCTGGGCAGCCTGTGCTAGGGCTCTGGCACCCTCACAGGAAATAAGTTCTTCATCACATGGAGATTAAACTTCTTGTGTTTTAGTTTATACCTGTTGCCCTTTGTCCTGTCACTGGCCACCACAGAGAAGAGTTTGTTCCCATCCTGCCTACAATCACCTCTCAGGTACTTGAACATGTTAAATCCGCTGAGTCTTTCCTCATACGGCAAATGCGCTAGTCCCTTAAACATCTTCCTGGCTCTACACTGCACCCTCTCTAGAAGCTCAATGTCCTTCTTGTCCTGGGGAGTCCAGAACTGCACATAATACTCCAGGTGCGGTTGCACCAGAGCTGAGCAGAGGGGGAGGATTACCTCTCTCCACCTGCTGGCAACGCTGCTCCTCATGCAGATCAGGATCCCATTGGCCTTCTTGGCCACGAGGACACATTGTTGACTAATGGTTAACTTATTGTCAACCAGGACTCCCAAATCCCTCTCCACAGAGCTGCTTTCCAGCAGGTCAGCCCCTAATCTGTCCTGGTGCCTGGAGTTATTCCTTCCCAGGTGCAGGACCCTGCCCTTGTCCTTGTTGAACCTCATGAGGTTCCTCTCTGCCCACTCTCCATCCTGTCTAGGTCTCTCTGAATGGCAGCACAGCCCTTGGGAGTTTTGGTCACTCCTCCCAATTTCATATCATCTGCAAACTTGCTGAGGGTGAATTCTGTGCCCTCATCCGAGGCATTGATAATCAAGTTGAAGAGCATCAGGCCCAGTATTGACCCCTGTGGGACACTGCTGGCCACAGGCTTCTAGCTAGACTCAGCCCCATTTATGACGACCCTCTGGTCTCTGCCATCCAGCCAGTGTCAATCCACCTCACTGTCCACTCATCTAACTTCCTGAGCTTCCCCATGAGAATGTTATGGGAGACTGTGTCGAAAACCTTGCTGAAGTCAAGTTGGTCAGACCATCAAGTTGGTCAGACACAACTTCCCCTTGGTGAATCCATGTTGACTACTCCTGATCTCCTTGTTTTCCTTGACATGCTTTAACCTAAAAGCCTGATGGCCTAAGTACGCACCAGCTTTCACACGCAGGGATGCATCAACACAGAAAACCATTAGGAATAACACCTAATAAGAAGCTGCAGTGATCGCGCATATCTTGACCAGGCAAGTGCAGGAACCTACAGCCTGGTAGATACAATGTGCAGCCTTCTTCAAGTTATTAAATATCTAGTGCTTACTTTGATTCTTGCTGCTGAAGGGTTTCACACAGTCTGTTCAGAAGGGCAAAATTGAGAATTCACCCAAAGTCTGTTTTAAAGTCTGTGAGTTGACTCCAGAGACTCCACAGTAGGTTTCTGTTGTCTCTTCATGAGAAGCTCTTACCAAGGAAACTTTTGAATGCTGTGAAGCACAAAAACTGATAGCAAGATTACATCCTATACAAAAATATGGTGAATAAATGCTTTCCAGAAGAGGAAGGGTAAGGTTTGTGATTGCTCTGTAATTTTCTTCTCTTCAGTTATTGATTACTAGACATTTGGCTAGGAATCTTCAAGCCTAGTAATGAATATTGCTGATAGGAATCAAACCTTGTCGACCAAGTTTCCTGTTTGCACAGACCTGTGCAAATACAGCTGTTGTGAAAGGCGGACAGTGCCCCGCAAAAGAAGACAAACTTTCTTCCTATTCAAAATAACCAAGCAGGTGTTTTCCACTGCAGAATACACACTAGTCCAGAGGGAGAATAAGACTCATACCCTCTTCTGCTTAGAGTAACTCATATCCCTGGGAAGTGCTTGGAGCAGTGCAGGGAAATGGGATTGTCTCAGGGGGAAAAGAAGGGGAGGGGTCAAAAAAAAATCTCATTTTAATCTAGTAACAAATGGAGCAAAATCTTAACCTTCTGTTAAGAAAACAGACTTCTTGTTTCACCAAACCTGTCACAGGGCATCTTTCTTTTGGTGACCCGGGTACTTCTCTCTCTGTTCCTTAGGAGTTCTCTGCCAAGGGACTTCAAATAGTTCATTTCCCGACACCTATCCCAAACAGAGAAGGACTTGTATATCCCCACTTGGTTTCTGCCTGCCTGCACAGGAACCAGCAACTTAATCCGCAGTGATGAACACCATCAGTGATCTAATTATTTTGGATTTGATGCCTTTTGCGTCCCTGAGCTGGCAATTCCCAGCCCTGCATACGGAGAGATGGACGGCATTTCCCGCCAATGGATTTAGGGAGGAAAGCAGCAGCAGAGGAGACTGTCTTGATTTACAAATGCAGATGATTAGCATATAAATTGGCACTATAGGTTAGTGAGCAGCGTAGCCTTGCATTGAGCTGAATGCATCAACAGGGCTGGTTCTGCGTGAAGGAGACAAATTAAAGTTTCTGCTCATACCTCTCCCTTTAGAGCTCCTGTGAGAGAAAATGAATGTCATTTTTTGGTGTTGGTTTTATTTATCTTTGATTATTATTTTATTTTCACTTTCCACTGCTTTAATTTCACCCTCCTACTCTCTCTTTCTGTCCCCCTTCTCTCCTTTTCTCAATCACTACTCTCCGATGAGTGTAAGAGCAGAGATCTCATTGTTTCCCACATAATGTTGACTAGCAAAGTAGGTACCTGACTTTTTTCTTATTCCTGGATGTTTCGTCTTTGTGCCAGTCCCCACTTATTGCATCCTTTTACTTGATCTCACATTTTTCTCCTTTTTATTTTTTCTATTATTTTATTTTCTTGCAGCGTCTTTCACTCTTCCTCTTTGTTTTACTTTTTCTAGTGCTGCAACAACCAAAACCCCAGGCGCAAACCAACAGGAATAGCTGAGGTTCCTGAGGAGATTCACTTTGTAATTGCCCTTTGAGTACTTTTAAGCAGCTGACAGGTCTCTCATAGCTTCCTGCTCATCAAACTTAAAAAGCTCATATTCCCTTAACTTTTCTTCCTAACACATATGTTCTTGACCACCCTGGTGAGTAGATGGGATCATTTTGGTGATTCCCAGGCTTTCCCAGACCTTAAAACAATGGTTTGCACTCCTCTTTCTTGAGCTTCATGAGCTTTCCAGCTGGCAAACTCCAGTGTTCACACCTACTATATCTAAGTTGGAAGGTGTGATGAGAGATGCACACTACCTGCTCCACCAGATTGCCAGATCTTGTCTAGTCAGTGGAGTGTCCCACATGCTGGACTCCATCCTGAACCAAAAGTTTGCAACCAGCACATTACTCATGCCCCGGAAGAGCCTCATGCCACCCTGCTCATCTTTCTTAAAGACCGCATATCCATCCAACCTCAATTCTCCAGTCTTGAGTCCTGTCCTGCCATGTTCCAGTTATTCTAAGGATGTGACTTTGTGAGCACACAGCAGAGCTCTGGTTCCTCTGCTCAGAGCAGAGTTTCTGGTCTTTAGAAACTGTCGGCTAAGAAGCTACAAGAACAATTATTTGCCCAGCTCACTACAAGGTGCAGGCAATCCAACTGCTCCAAGGCTTGCTTGCAACTCTATTCTGGCTAAAATATACTCACACAAATCTGCAATGTCCCTTGAAGGACATTATTAAAGTGGGTACTGCATTTGAGGCTTGGCCATGACTGGGTTTTGCAAGAGCTGCTTGGCTGTTGGGCTCCATGTGTTGCCCTAGGAGATATGCCTTGTGAAAAACACTCCAAGGGTTTTATTTTTATACACGTGAATCAAAGATGAACTGAGCTGAAGGAACAAATAACTCCTCTTGCACTCAGGCACATTCATATTCAGCCACCATGGGCAGTAGCAAAGAGCAGTGAGCACTTCCCCAGGCTGGCATATGGGCCACAAGAGCATTTTCTTTTTCCCATAGCCCTCTTCCGAGGAAGATGGTTTAAAATGAAAAATTTGTTTAATAAAGACAATCTCACTGCGTGATGTTTCAACCTTGGGATAGCACTACATTTTTCTGAACACATTATGGTTTTAATTTGGTCCATGCAAAACCTGGAGAAAACCAATTAAAAAAAAATCTTATTAAATAACTCCTCATCAAAAAATGGAATTCAGTCAAGCAGCTGGAGCCAGGGAGACATACAGGACTCCCGGGTCCATTAAATGGGGCAGAGGGAAGTGCTGTGGTTAATCCTCTGTGCAGATTTTCTTCACCATGCTGTGCCCATGCATACAATCCTATATGTGATGTGGTGTGAGAAATGGTGAATCATTGAGGGCTGAGTGGAAGGTGCTGGAGAAAAACAAGCAAAAAAGATGTCTGTACAGTGTTGAATTACAGCTGCCCTTGAGTAAGGCATTACCTTCACAACATGAGTACAAGCCCAAAAAGGTACTTTTTTTTTTTCTTTTTCAGTGGAGGTGGGATATATATATATATTTTTTACCACCGTGTGAAGATCAAACAAATGAATCAGTTTCACCTTTCATTATTTTTTCATGTACAAAGTCCCTGAAATAATTACCCACTCTGAAATACACCACCTCAGCCCCGATCAACTGAGTCATAAATATTGATTTGAATGAAAAACCAGCAGAAATGTTTCCTCTGAGCATTCAGACACAACTGAGTTGTAAATACAAATAAAACCAGCTGGCATTTTCCAGAGCATTGGAAAGTGTAGACTTTGAAATACGAATCCAACATAGTGAGAGAGGATCTTCGGCCAGCATAGCTGCCAGGAAGCAGGAGTTTTGGACAATTCTCCCCTTTTTTTAGTAGTTCTGCAACACAAGCACCAAGGCTTTGGGCAAATCATTTATTATGGGATTTAGCCCATAGACGCTGGCACCTAATTTACTGCAAGCTCCTCCTGTAGTCTGTGAGGAGCTAGTTTCACTTAGGAATGGACTTTGATATGGGGTCAGCTCATCCTCAAGCAGACATTCAAAACATATCAAACGAATCATTTGCCAAATGCGCCCACTTTTCTTTGAGTGCTCTAAGAAAGAGATAAGATGCAGGCCTTTAAAAACAGATGAAATTAATCCAAACTTGCCTTCTCGTTTCTCCATGATCTACTTAACTGTGTACTTTTCAATAATTAACTACTGCCCTGTTTGGTTTAAAATGATTCAAGAAGAAATGGGGTACTTTCCTTAGAGAAATAGAGAGACTGGCCTGGCCATATGCGAATCTACTAGAAGTTGGTCTGTTTACAAACCACTAACGTCTTTTCTCTCATAGAATACATCTTTGCACGCCTATTAAGAAAATGATTTATAGGATAACTCATGATGGTACTGAATTCTGCCATTGCTCCTAATGTTAAACAGAGGGATTTTTCAAATCAAAGGAAGAAAGAAAACAGACTTCCTATAGCAACTTACCTAGCTTGATTTTCAGGTGCAACCCAGACTGACTCTGTATCTTGCATTATTTAGTCATCTTCCATGAAGATGCTGTGTCCAGAAAGAGTCACTGTGGAGGACAACATGGCCACAGGGTGGCTTTTCTCTGTTCCCCTGATTTTCTTAATTAACATTTTACATTTGAACATATTTATCTCAATATTTTGCATTTGGAGATTCAGGAAAATGCATCGATCAGGTTGCTGAAACTCATCTCTGACTGGACTCTTCAGCAAATTCATGAATTCTGGTGATGCTTTTCAATGAAAACTGCTTCAGCTTGCTCTGGTACATACAGAAGGATCAGTCAGGACCCTACTGCTATGCTTAAAACTGCTGCCACTGAGCAACATTCTCTGTAATTTGACAAGGTCATCGCACCACTTCTACAGCAAGATAACAGTATACAATCTGTGTTTGGTTTGCTTCCTTTTCGGTAAGTCCAAGCTCACAATCCTCAGCTGCGTAGTTCATCTGTTTCTGTAGCAGACGCATTGCTTCAATTTTCTCCCTTGTTGCATGTGAAAACTTAAGTGAGAATCTTGTTTTTCAGGTGACATGAAGATGTGCTGCTTTGCCAGGTCACAGTATTGGATGTGCTGCTTCTGCTCGGAGGAGTTGTATATTGTGTTGACTCATGAGACAAATGCTCCCTTAAATCAGAGGAAACGGATTCTTCCAACCCTTGTGCCTAACTGGATCCTTAGTTCAAAGCAAAAAAAAAAAAAAAAAAAAATTGTGTTTTTGGCTCTGTTAGCTCAGGCAAGCAGAAGTTGTACATTCATCCTGCATGTCCCGCTGCAGTCCATCAGTATCCAATTTCTTTCTCGGCTGCACTTGGAAATCTTGCTGAACGAACTCCATGAGGAATTACAATGAGTCAATGCCTCTTCTAGAGGAACAGGGATCTGCATACGCTCCAGGCTCCAGTGTAAAACGTGGGTAAAAATCAGACCACACTGTTTCCTTTCAGTTGCTTTTTCTTTAGTGAAAAATTCCTTCCTTGCAGTTTTCACTTCCTTCCCTATCCCCTTTCCACAGCTGCTTATCACCTCAAAAAAAAAAAAAAAAAAAATCACTGTAGCACTTCAAGATTCAGAAAAAGCTGGTCTCTTTTCCTTAATTCCAGTTCTTAATGAAATATAAAAACAACTTTTTTTTTTTTTTCAATTTCTCTTGTCTTATTTCAGAATGCGTTAAGATTTACTACCTCATTCTCCTACAGTTTATTGCTGGGTTACATTTGGGAGAAGACTGCTCTGCCAAGTGCTTACTAGTAAAGAGCTCTGCAGATGATGTGGCAAGAAACCGCATTGAAGGCAATTCCCCTAAATCCCAAGAAAGATTTAATATACATGTAAATAAAAAAATGAGCAATTGTATTAAAACCTTATATGGACTAGGGGGATAGTATGTGGTAGAGAGAATTGTTACGACTTCCATAAATCAGAGAACTTGTTTTTTACTGTGTTTTTCTGTTGAAAACCTCCTTCATTCCTAAGATGTTAACTTCCTTCCTAGCAACTGTAGTTCAAAGGAGTTCTATATGTTTAATCAGATCTGTCTGGTTAAGCAGAGACACTATTTAGTCCTGTGTAAGGCATCTATAAGAAAAATGTTGGAATGTATCAAGCTTTGTGTGTAGATGACATTTAGATGGTAGCTGGTGAGTCTGTAGTATTATTATTTAGGGTTACTTACTTAGTCTGACATGATGACTGGGCAAAGTCTTCAAAACAGAGCTTTCAGAAAAGCTTTTCAGTTAAACACTTTCTGGTTACAGCTCTATGGAAATTCTCCTCTCTCTCTCTCTCTCTTTTATTTATTTTTTTAATCCAAAAATAAATTCAAGAAAAAAGGGGCCTCCACGAAGACTATTTTTTCCCCTAATTGAAGTGAATTAGGTCATCAATTTCAACCAATAAAGAAATAAAAGTTATGCCCAATAGAATAAATATTTGAAAATAAAACTTTTTAGAAATATCTACTGTTATAGTGGATTCTAGTGGGAGACAAAAGTTTTTACTGTTCCTTTCTATTTTTTTTTCAATTGATCTTTAACTAGAAAGGCTTATTTGAAATCTTAAAGAATTGAAGATGAAGCAAAATATTCAATTTCAAGTGAAAAAAACTTCTAAAAGCATTTTTTGTAGTTGACACTTGTGAGAATATTATAAACAAAAAACAACAAAAAAAGAAATCCCAAACCAATCAGCCTAACCTTCAAATCTGTATCAACCCAAATGAATAGCACCCACACCCTTTTTTGATTTGGACATTGAACTCTGACTCTTTATTAGTCTAAGTTCTTGTTTCCTGGAAATGCTTGCATTGGAGGCACTTTGTATCCTTGTAAATTAAGAAACCTTCTCTATATTTAGGGATGTGTATTGAAATAACCTTGAAAGATGTGTTCTGCATCTCTCTAACAGCTGTATCATCCAGCAATACAAATGAGTCCTAAATGAAGAGCTTAGCTTTGTATTGAAGAAAAACTCAGAATGGGTGCTTCTAAGGACAATTCTAAGAAAAAGGAAAAAAAAAGAAAAAAAAAGGAATAAAAAGAAAAAAAAATCCCCTGATGACCAGAATCTCCCAGAATCTCCCATTTTTCAGCTCATATTGGATGTCTCATCCTGTCATGCTGGCTGCTTCTGCCTTTCTTCCTCATAGATTTTGTGGTGCTGCTGTTAGGTCTTCCTCTAGGCTGGATAGGCCTGTTCCCGCAGCCTCTCCTCACAGAGCAAGCACCCAGATTTTCTTGATAACCCTCTGCTGAACTGGCATCAATTTGCCAGATTTTTCTACCTTGTACATTCCCCTTTTTTTAACCCACCTTTCCTCATCTTTTCAGAGAACTGGCATGATTTTCCTAATTGACTACAGATACAGAGGATTTTTTATTGTTTGTGTTGTTGTTGCTGCTGCTGCTGCTGCTGCTGTTTTGTTTTGTTTTCCCAAAACAAACTGTCCCATGCAAAGCCTGTTTTGGATTGTTTTGACACTGGAAAGAGCCATCCGATGTCTGACTGTAGAAACTCATGAATTAATTAGGCTATCTAGAAGGACAGATTCCAAAGAGTCTGAGTAGCTCACATGGTGTTTCTCAAGCAAATATTTACCATTTAAACAGGCGGCTGATCTTTATTGGCCTCCTTTATTGCCTTGGATGTTGCAAAACTCTGTCACTTTTATGATGGATCGTCGCAGCTGGTGGCCCCCATTGCTTATCAATCGAAGAAGACATGGGAAGGACAAGAAGAAAAAGAGAGATGGATGAAGTCTCAGCTGAAGAATCAAAGGCAAGTCAAGCAGGGAAAAAAATGCTTAATTTGCAAAAGTACTAGTTAATGCAGAGTAATAGCCTGACACTGGAAGAAAAGACAGCCGAAAGTGAGAAAGGTGATGGTGAGGTGTCCCCTGCGTGTCACCTTAGAGTCATCCCAGGAGTTACCCAGAAATGTCCTGTGCTGTTTTAAGAGGATGAAGTGGAATGACTGGATTGTGTAATAATAAGCAACTGAATAATACATCTTCTTGTATCAAACGTCAATATCTTATTTTCTTAGTGGGGAGAAGGACATTGTTTGCTGTGGTAGACAAAATCCTTGTGATGGAAATGTGGCAAATGTAGGACAAATGGGAAAAGTAGCCCTATATCTCAAGATACTCTGTTTTGCTAAAACTTAAGTTTGAAATCATCAACAAATCCATTAGGAATCTTAATGCAGAGTCTGATCTTGCATTTAATTCCATGAGTATAACAGTGGCATCAATAGGCCTTATAAACTGTTCGAAATAAGGAAAAATGAGGGCATAAGTGAAACTTAAGATCAAAAGATCAAAAGTCCATTTTAACCCTACTGGGTCCTATAAACCCCTACTTGAATATAGCTGAATACCTCTTTCTTTGATTTGCTCATGGAAGTCTGTTTTTTAAATCTATTTTTCAGAAGGCCTTGCAGCACATCTGACTCAGGAGGTCTAAGAAATGTTTCACATGTATCTAAATAGATCCTAGTGAGATGAGGCTGGCCTTTCCTCTTACATTAGTGTAACTCAGATAAGGCAGGTTGACTGATAAAACAGTAATCCATAACTACTGTAGCTCTATAAATTGAGTCTAAAATATTAAATATTTGTCCAACTGAGTTGTCTAGAAGCAACTTGTATTGATACAGGTTTGTATCAAGAGGGAAAATTAAGATGCATTTCAGGTATTGGCTTGACTTGCCTGTTCTTATCCTTCTTCCATTATTTACAACTTCATAGCATTTGCAGAACATTAAGATTCACATCCAATAGTAAAGGCAGGTTTTCACCCCATCCATTGTAAATCAGGCTTGCCTTGGCTCTTGTGTGAATTGTATTATATAGCATGCTCATTAAAAAGCATATGAACACATGGTTGAGGAGATAAGACACATCAGGAATAGGAGAAGAAATGCTGAGATGGCAGGCTGCCTTCCGTAGAAAAAAATGTCAGTAAAACTTCTACATAATGAGATTCTTCAATCATGTTCCCCAGTAACTCATTCCACTTACTACTTATCCCTCCAAGTCTCTCCCTCACTCTCTCTTGTGTATGGCATTTTAAAAAGCAACAATGAATTAGGAATTCACACTGAGGTTACTAAGCCATTCAATGGAGTCTAGGAAGGCTTGATAATTTTATTTTATGCACCTTGCACAAGTAAAACTCCCTACAAACACTGCTAATATGGATGATCCTTTGAATTCACTGGTCACAAGCTGATGAACTACCTCATCTTCTTTTAAACACATAGCATCTGCATCTTCTTTAAGTTTTCAGAGGAGGGAATGCTGTATTCGCTCATCAAAAGCTGAATTCTGTCACTACATCTGTGGGCTCAGAAATGTGTTCCTGAAAAGTTGCACTTTTCATTTCACTGAGTGATAAGATCTTTGTCATCTGCCAGGACATTTCAGGCACATAACCAGAAGTTCTGGCTCTTAGAGCTTGGGTGAGTGCTCCTTTCATGTCATTCTGAGCTGATCGCCTTTTTTTTTTTTGCTTATAATTTCCTGGTGTGTGTTGTACTGCATCTTTATAACTATTATTTGTTGGGAAATGCTTGTTATCATTGGAAAGTAAGGCACAGGAGCATAGTTTAATGTGTCACTTATCATTTTCAAAGTGTTATTATTTTGGTGCCTATCTGCATCTTCATACGAGGCCGCAATATGGAAAAGGCAGCAGTACTTTGGAGTAGACAACACTGGGGGAGATGTGTTTCCACCCAGTGTTGGGCTGGATAGTGTCCAATCTGTATTTATGAAAACTTCTCTGTTGGACAGTGTTTCCCCCCGATTATATTGATAGATGGGAATTGTTCCTTGCATACTACAGCATACTGCTTTATCAAGCATGTAAACGTTCATGTAAATGTTCATGTAACATTTCCTCAATAGCTTTACTTCTTAAAATAGTGACAATTTCACGGGGTTTCTGAACCAGGCAAAAGCCCTAATGATGCCTGAAAAGGAGAGCAGGAATAACTGAAAAGTCAGGGTAATCATTTCCTCATTTTCCCAATATGAAACAACTAGATATGTAGGATTTGAAATTTCCACAGTTCAAAGCATTGACTGACTTGAAACACTTCCTTCAGAACTGACAAAACTTTTGGTTTCGTGCCAAACAGCAACACAACTATTTTTCAAGAAGCTGCCAACGAATCCACAATCAATTTTTCGTGCTGTGGTCTGACAGGCACACACACATTCTGCCTCTCCAGAGGCTGCCTCCCCAGCCCTCCCTGCTGAGAGAGCTGATGCTCACTGGCAGCTCAGATTTGCACATTTAAAATGCATCTCCAAAAAGCACTTATTACCTTGAGGAGTTAATTATTACACAGGGGAAGGTGCTAAACATACTTAATGATGCAGAAAGCATTCAACTATTTGAACTTTAGATATCTTGCAGGTTCTTATGTCCATTTATGCTTTGGCAAAGACGTAAAGTCCATTCAGTCCCTTCTTGGGGCACAGGTGCTTCCTCCATGCGCACCTGCACCAATCTATGCAAAGGCGTTTTTGAAGATCACTCAGAAAGGCAAGTGGTTCTTAACTATCTACAAAATCAAAATATCAAATACCACTGTATGCAGCCTCTGTGCCAGTCCTATCTTGACCTCATCAGGGAATAGGGATGGATAGCTGAGCATAGGATTCAGAAATGCAAGAAAATAGACTTGTTTGAGTGGTTTGATTACGATGCTGATGAAGCCTGTGTACTTTAGGTTAGATAGTTGCCCATTATGATAAGGCTGTCAACCTTTCACCTCTGGAGGCTATTCTTAGCTTTGTGGAAAAAAAAAGACAACAACAACAACAACAAAAAACCCACACCTTTGGAATCATCTGGAAAATGCAACATCTGCCTTTCATAAACAACAACAACAACAAAAACCCACACCTTTGGAATCATCTGAAGGAAAATGCAACATCTGTCTTTCATGAATTCTTCTCCAGTTTTTTCTTTTTCCCTTGCTTTTGCTACTGGAAATGCCATTTCTCTCTTGTTGCCTCAGCATTCATCATGTGAATGACAGAACTCATCCTTGAATATCTTCAACCCTTTGCTGAGGATCTACAAAGGGAAATAGAAATGAAGATTAGCAATCTCCAATGGAGATTGAGATGGATTAGCAAGGGATTATTGCCTTTGTCTGAAAGGTGCTGTGGATCTGCAAAGTATTGTAATATCACAATTCTTGCATACCACATCATACCACCATCCCATATGCAGATATGTTTCTGGGGATATCAATGATTATGGAAAAAAAAGTTACTTCAGACATAAAAATACAAAAAGGGGAATATTTTATAAATAATATCTCTCCGAGTTAATGAAGGAAATACTTAAATGCATAATATTCTGAGGGCTAATAGACCAAGTATGGAATATGTGGAAGTACTTCATCTGTTGTTAACAGTGGGACCTGTATTTAGGTTACTTCAGCAAGGATTAAGTCTACCTTTGTCAGTATGAGTTTCTGTATTTCAGCAGCTGGTTTAAGGAGAATTAAGGAAGATTCACATGGAAGATGGAAATCCCAACTGCCATTTTGGATGACCCAAAGTGTTCTTCAGGTGCAACTGGTATCACTATGCAATGGCAAAGAAAATAGAAGAAGAAAAGTCCACTTGGTCCTCCAGAATGAATAGTGAATAGTTTGCCTTGATTTGCTCAAAGCAAATCCCTGCTTTGAGCTAGGCAAAGACTTCTGCCTGCTTCCAGCACCCTTCCAGTGACTTCTCCACTCCTCAGGCAAAGAAAAGGAATTCTACCTCTTCTCCTGCTCAGGGATGCTGGAAGAACTTGGGTTCCTCCTGGAAAAGATGGTAACTTCTGGGTATATCATTAATATTTTTCATAAAAGGATATTTTGCACTTGTTTGCATTTGGTAGTCATTCTTACATAACTGACTGTTCTTTTTATCTCTCTGTTCTTACCCCTTGCTACAGCCATCTCTGTGCTAAAATTAACACTGCTATCTATACCTGTGGAATGAAAAAGGACTTGTGAGATGCATGATAAACAAGGCAAACTGTGGCCACGTGTGAGGAATATCTTGATCTTATATTATCATGAAAACACTGTGCCAAACAAAATGATATTTTATCATGGCTAGATAAAGGAAGAACGGTGTCTGGTACATCTTACTATAATCCATTTGGGAGGAAATTTTACATAGGAGGTTGAGAACAAAAACAAATATAAGTTTTTTCACTGCTGAACACAAAGCAGAGCCCTGTTATGGCTATGCTTTCAGAAGACAAGCTTTTCCTATCAAAATGCTTTCTCCTACCATGCTTAAAAAATGAAAAAGGACATATTCCTGAGCGCTGGCTTTCACAACACAGTGAGGAAGCTGGGATAGAAATTAAAAGAAAGAAACAGAAGGACTGTGGAGAGGGAAAGAATTTCTAAAAGGGTATAAAAAGAGTAAATAACTAATGTCTTAAAAAGGATCCTTGGATTTAGATAAAGAGGAACTGGATCATACCAGAAGCACTTGGAATAATCCTCAGGAAAATTATGAAATAAAAGAAATGGCCTTTGATATGATAATATATTGCTTCAGCTTTTAGTATTTATGAGTTTCTGTTCCCATGCCACTCTGTTCTTGAGAACCTGCCTTGTTATTTTTACCTGCCTAAACAAAGTGAGAAGAGAACACTTTTAATAGCTATTTTACCCACAAGATGATAGCATCTAAATGAGTGGGTGTTAACAGCAGGGAGAATGTTATGGATGGAAGGGGCCTCTTGATTGATGGCTCTTGTAAAGCCAAAAGAAGAGACAGCTTTTACAAGTGGTGACATGTCATGTGTCAATGAGCCTACAAAGAGCACAGAAACAGCCATGAAAATGCAAAGGATGACTTTGTTAGGAGCTCAGAACTGGGAGGAACATGGAATATTCTAGATCAAAAAGCCCCATGTCTGATGAAACACCTCCTGGATAGATGTACTAACCTATAAGCCACTATTCAACAGGGGCATGTTCATATTAAATTGAGCTACTTCAGTCAGATCATCCTGGGAACAATTTTATCATGAGCCTCAAGCCATAAGCCACCTTCTGCAAAGACTAAGTCACCAGCAGGAGAGCTAAACATATAGAGGAGGATGTTTTATCAGAAACCCCATCCACCACTGAACTGATGGCTATACCTTCTGGGACAATGCAAATGAGAAACTGCAAGATAAAGCATATGGAAGCTGCGAGCAGAGACTGCTGTCTAGGAAGATCGCATCCCAGTGCAAAACCCTAAAGACAGCAGAACAACACAGAATCTGTCCATCTGCACAGAGTTCTGAAAATACTTCTTGAAGAAAGAAAAGATGGGTCTTCACCTGCCAACACCTTTTTTTGAACTCAAATATCTATACAAATTTTTAAAACATGCTCTCTACTGCCCAGATAGTACTTATCCCTACAAGGCAGATCTGCTAGCCACTCCACAATATCCCCCATGGTTTCTGCTATCCTTTTAGCCTTTACACAGAATTTTACACTACAGGTTCCTTAACATGTTAAATCCCATTACACAGGCAAGGATAATTCATATTACCCCTACAGCTGTACAGCATGCATCAAAGTCAAGTCTCCTGAAACATGCGATTAGAAAAGTGGTTAGGAGAGGTCTCACAGACTAAGGCTTGAGTCAAGGTTTTTTCACCAATTCGACGCTCCATGGTGGCTGTTCCTAGTAACCTGATTTATGCATTGCTGTGGAAGCCATATGCAGTATTGGTGGAACCACCAGGGACTCTGCAGCATATAACTTTGGGGCATTTCTTCAGAGGACTAAGTAGTAGTCTCTTTTAGAAGTTGTGGCTCTAAGAGGTTAAGGCTTATCACTGTACTCAGGCTAATCAAGATACTTATAAACACTGTTGTTAGCCAGGTTCAATAAGCTGATGAAGGTCCTGTCCTGCATGTCCTTTGCTTGTCCATTTTGCTTAATTTTTATATTGCTATGACTCTCTTTTTAACTTGTGCCAGCTACTAATGCTCAGATATTGTCCAGAGGATGGCCTAATCCGTGGGTGTTCTACTAAGCAGTATGGACAAGACCACTTTGTGTTGAACTGTGAATTTGTATGAACATTAGCTGTATCGTATTCCTTCATCTCAGGGTTACTAAATGGGTTCTGAGCAATTTTATTTTTTCAGATAGACATAGCAAAATAACTCTTTGCCACAAATCACAGGGCATGTAGTGCAAATAGTCTGATAAATGTCTATTTTGGCCTCTACCATCTCTGAAGGAAAGACAGGACTTGTAAGATGACCAGGGAAGATAGATAGAAATCAAGTAACTTTAATGTGATACATTTAGGACATAAAGGTGCTTTCTGGAGAACTTGCATCTTGAGGTATCCTTCTCCATTTCCCTACGTATTGAGGGTACTTGGGCAGTAATGTGTCAGAATGACTCTCTGTACCGCTTACATGCACTCTGCTCCATAGAGGTCATTAAATAAAGATGTTCAAGAAATTCCTCGGAATCACAGGAATATATGCCACCTCCAAATTCACAGTCCAACATCTGCTTAGCTCTTCATAATTGGGTCTCCTACAATGGGCTTAGTGTGCTCCGCAATTCCTGATTTATGAAACTCCAGATTCTGGCACCATTGACTTCAGTGTTCCAAAGGGAGTAATGGACAGGTCTGGCTTTGAAAGCAGGCTTTCTTATGAGTGTGACACTATAATATCCAGGACTGGGTCTCTGCTTATCCTCCCTGTATTTTATCTTCATCCTTGCAGAAAGGGCAATGAAGGAGAAGAGGATGATAATCCTATTAGATGTGAGTACCCTATGTGCTCTAGCAGTTATATCTGGAATTTGAGTACTGCAGATATTTCCCTAAGTAAAAGACCAATATTCTGGCAACTTAACTGCACTAAACTTTTGACCCTCTGCTGTGGGAGAGATCTTTCGTATGAGGAAGTGTAGGGATTGCCATACCGCAGGTTATTCTCAAACTAATCCTTGTCTCTGTATGGAAATAGAGTGTTTTAAGTACACTAGGAGGGTAGGCTCACATAGTTTCCTTGAAATGAGAGATGACAAAATTCCTGTGTCATTCTTTGGCCTCTAATGTTATGGTGTATCTCACTATTGTTACTTGTTCCACACTTTTAACCAGGCATACCAGATTTATTCTAATATTTTCTCTGATATCTGTTTAGCTGTAAAAACATGTGCTTCTCCATTACCATAGTTTCCCCAAATATTTACCTTACACTTTTCAGAAGACAACAGGCTATGGCCAAAGGAATTCATCCAACATCTCCACCGTTCTCTTACTGTAACTTGATCTCTGATGACATTTTAAACAGACTCTTAAGTCAAGAGAAGAGTTAAGGCCTTCAGGAAAGTTATTAAGCTTTTCCTCTTGGTTTCCAGGCTTGCTGTAGGATCCTCGTAAATTCTTTCATTTCCTACCAGTAGTGAGAAATGCTGAAGTATTTGTTCAAAGCAAGGAGTGAACTTGAAAGCTGGACTTAGCCATGTTGCATACCATGACAACATTCTCTGGGTCTATGCAACTATCAAGTTGTAGCAGAGGCTAAAAATGCCATGATTGCTCATGAGTTGAACTGTAATGCATGAAACCAGCTGTACATAAGGTACATATGACATAAACAAGATCTTGAGTCCACCAAGGAAGAAAATTCAATATAACCAATAGCCCCAATTTAAAGATCCCACATCCTGGGTCTCATATAATTCATTTGCATTATTATGGTATAGACAGATCTGGATTTGAGAATAGATGCAGAGACAGGCTTCATCTTCTTTGTAAAACTCCTGCTGCTGTATTTCTGTGGTTATGAGCTGTGGTTCTCTGTAGTTAGTGACATCCCTTGCCCTGGAGACCTTGCAATAATGAGAGGCTGAGAAACAGCATCCTCTGTGGACATCACGACATTATAATATTTTTTGTATTTTTTAAAGAAAAAAAAAAAGAAAAAGTTGAAGCATTCACAGAAATTAGATAAATGAGGAGATAAGGAGACACCAGCGTGATTAGTCCATTTATTTGATTGGTTACTTTCCTATCAGTTAATTAGTAAACTAAATCTATGGAGGAGATGAGAGAATGACAGCATAGTCATCAGGGAACACTGAAGAACTAAAATGCTGCTCTTTCTTTGTTGTTGTTCTTCCTTGCTTTAGCTCCCATTCTTGCGTATTTATTTCTGAGAGTGCTTGTTATTTATTTCTTGAATGCTTGCATCTGTGAATGCACATATACACACACACACTTTATTTTATTTATCTGCTTATTCACCTGTTTGGTTACTCTAAATTATGCTTTATCTTGTTGATGTGTATGATTACACAAAAACCATAACACAACTGCATTTCCAACATCTATCTCTATGTCAGCATATGTTGGCAGACAAGTATCATAAGGAAGTGGAAAAAAGAAAGAAAAGAAGCTGGAAAAAGCTATAGATTAGCAGAATGAAGAAGCAGAGAGGGCTATCTGCAAAGTGAACCCATGCTTGTTGGTGCTGGTCCTATGCCACCTGCATTCTTCTGTACAACACATCCCTATGAGCTCTGAGATATGGAAGAGTAGACACTGAATCCACTCTCTGAATCTGACAAAAACAGTCCATGCGCAGCTCCTCCTCCTCTGATGAGGATTTGTACATCGCAACCAAGCAGTTGTCTGCTGATAACAAAGTCACATATTCAGTGCATGTTCTCAAGCTGTTTTACTATTGTTTCAAGGAGATACCCGGAGGATTAGTTAACCCAGATCTGGTTAAGATCAAGGCCATTCATTTCAGTGTCATAAACACCCTCCTGAGTTCATTGCATCATCCATTCAGGTTGTCAAGAGATATATTTCCAACTGGGCTTTGTTCTGTCATCTATCTGATATCCACTTTTTTGTCTCCATAATTTGCCCTTAAATGGCTCTGTCTTGGGTCGTGGTTTCTTTAGGAAACTAGGAAGTTTGGGGACACAACAGAGAACATTAGGAAGGTCAAGTTTGTTTGGCCTCTGCCAGTCACTCAGTCATGTTCCTCCAGAGCAGGATGCTGCAAGGGTTTATGGTAAAGACCAACCACTTACCAACCCCTTCTGAAGCTTTTCCTTTGAATTTGGTGGCAGCAGTACCACCAAAACCACCTCTCCAAGTAGCTTTGAGATGAGAGCATTTCACATCCCTATTTGACATCAAACATCTATCAGGGCACTGGAAAGGATTATATTGTTTCAGGGTGTTCCCGTAAGGTACAATGAGGGCAGGTGTAAGGTCACCTTGGCATGTAGGTCTCTGCATGCAGGACCTAACACCCAAACCATGTGAACACATTAAGAAAGACATAAAATGTGAGTTTCACTACCTAGTGGAGCTGATTTTACTTGCCCTCAGCATATGCTTTTGATCAGTCTGGCTTAAGTATGTGTCCCTCAACAGCATGTGTTCTGATGTATCTAAGAGGGAAATATCACTCCATAACCTTCCTAAGCATGGTCTGAATGTCATCCCAGGTAGGAAAAATTCTTTTGTCCATGCCCCTTTCATCTGACCCAAGACAGTCATTGCTGCATCTTCCTGAAATACCATCCGTAGGAACAAAACCTTCCAGCTCCCCAAGGGCTGCTTGAGGGTTGCGTCATCATGTTATTCCCCGATTCCCCTACAAATATGGAGGAAATTCAATTTGGTGGCAAGCAAGTCAGCCACCTCACATCTGCCTGACAGAGTCAGTCTGAACCAGTATGTGATAGTCTGACTATTAAGGCTCCCCCAGCTGTACCTTGGCAGTATTCCTCACATGAAAATACACTTGTTTGTCTTAAATGGCAGTTTGTAACAGAGATCATCAGAGCCTCGTTTTTAGCCAATTACCCAGCATTTGCTTTGCCCAATTTGCATGGAGAACAACCTATTATTGCTCTCAATCTGGAGGGAATTGTTTGCCTTTCCCTGCCTCACAAGCTGCAGATGGAACTTATTTTTTTTTTGTAAATATGTAAAACAAGAACGCATGGAGGAAATAGGCTATCCAGGGATGTCAAGTAGGGAGAGAGCAGGGAGCACCTCGACACTGAAAGCGGTGGTATTGATTACTGATCATTAACTGTTAAAAAGATTGTGCTAGTGCCATGAAATCTTCTACAATCAGCATTGCGAAAGCAGACTTTTAATGCACTATATCCAGTCCAGAGATTCAAAGACATTTCCAAATGCCTGGATTCCTAGTGGATTTGAATGGACTCCACAACCTGCTGTTAATGTTTTGCATCAACACGATCCACACTCCAAAGTAACTTCTCCTCCTCTCCTCATTTAAACACCTACTTTCACTTTAATTAGATACATTACATTTCAATCTCTATCTTATACTGGAGATCCCCATCGGATATAGTTTCAGCACTGCTATCCCAAACAGGACTAGCATTTTCAGAGAAATGGCGAGTGATTTGAAGTGTCCTTATTGCTGCAGTGCTCAGCTTGATAAACTTTAAAAAGAATATTTTCTTCACAAAGTGGGATTTTTTTTTAATCTCAAATTATAACCCATAATTATCTATACTTAGAGACACAAAATTATTTAGGCCTCAAACTCACACTGACTTATTTCAACTGAGCTACTTTGGTGAGTCTGACTCCTCACTGTTTTCTTAAACTTTATTTCCTTCTCTGTTTCTGGCTGGTTTTGCTTGCATTAGCCAAGGAGGAATTTGTCTTTAATTAAATTGTTAAAAGCTAAAACAGAGAATAGTGATGGAAGACAGAATCGTGATTTTCTTATTATTTATTTTTATTTTTTTAAGGCAAGCCATTTTATAGGTATGACAGTGAATCAAACTGAATCTAGATCCCATCACACTGGCCCAGGGAAGGATAAAGAATTCACCTCCCACAGAAGAGAAAAAAGTATCTGGCCTTGCTCATAGGTCTGTGGTTATTCCATATAGAAAAACCAAGAGCACTAAATGTAGAGAAGAGAGGAGAGCTATTTAATTGAAAAGTCAGTACTAGCAGAGAGAGAAAAGTGTAGAAATAGGCCAAAAATAATTTTTGGCTGGAAATTCAAGTATGATTCCTAGCTGTGAGAGGAGAGAAATGTGGACTCCCGGTGGAAGCAAAATGTTGAATACTTGAAAAGTAAAAGCTGGTCAGTTGATAAAAAACAGCTTGTACAACATGATAGCAGAGAGCCCAGGAGACTGGAGACCGTGACCCAGGCTGGCACATCCAGTCTAATATTCCTCCCTGCAGGTCAGGACAGCAGCAGAAGAAGTAACAGAGAAATATATTTCAAGGGAAGTTGCTGAAAAATGCAGAGTCAGCCCTCCAGGTGCACACGTGCGTTTGCTTTTCAGTGCCTCTCTGTGCATTAGTTCTGCACCTTGCAGACCAAAGTGGGAATGCAAGGGGCAGATTTATGGCTTATCTTTTCTCGACCAGCAATCATGCGTGTGTTTCAGAGAGGGGTAATTTCTGGTCCCTGAGAGAACACGAACATAAAAGCAACGGACAGAGGGCATGAAGCTGTTTTTCTGCTGACTCCAATGCAGGTGCCACTTAGTTTGATGGTTAGTGATTATGGGCAACCTGTATTTAAACAGCATGAAAATAACCTCTCCCTGCAGGTCTCATTACTGAGGAAAGTTTTTGTCATGGCTTCCTCTCTGCTTGGAAATCCGCCTGGCCTAAGGATGCAGCAGAAATTTTTTAATGGGTGGGCAGAAGGTAGATGCAGGATTGAGGTACCAGGCCCAGGGATGGAAACCCCAGCAGGGACCCAGGGCATTTCGTATTCATATCTAGATGTATTCTGACAAAAAATGTCATTTAGCTGAATTGGCTCAATTCACTGTACAAATTCTGTGAATTTAAATATATATTGCAGCAGGATGCAAAGAGTCTTCAGGATCCATTAATACCAAGTCACAAGTAAGTGAGGTTAATTAAAACCTTCTGTTTAGAAAGGAAATAACTCTACAGGCTTCAAGCCATAAACCTAATGATAACTGGCAAGTCATGGGAAAGAAAAATGCACATTCTTTGCCGGTGAGTTAATTTAAAATTGCCCACAAGGCCTTTAATTTATGTCTTTCCTCTGCATGTATTATAAAGGAAGGGAGTCCAGGTTGGCATCTCACAGAGAGATTGCAGAAACAAGAACATTTCTGCATGAGAATCACTACCTCGGTCATGACTTTTAAGCTGATTGTCTGTTTCATGATTAAGCTGTTGAGAGGCTCCTGCAATGAGGAGTTGTGACAGATAGTTTGCTGTGGCTCAACTATTTCCTATGGAAAATCTGGAGTATGAAAAGTGGTCAGGAATCCACCAGAAGATTTCCAGCATTATTTTCTTAGAGCGACCAGAGGCCTCTTGGATAAACAAACTCTAGAGTAATAGCTTAAATCCGACTCCACCACTGGGAGGCATTTTACAGAGATAAAACAGGTGGACCTCTAATTTCTTTGACTCTCTTCTATTGATTTTCTAGAGAGAAAAGTGAACTCGATTCATCCCACAGATTTACGCACCAAGTCATGTCAGGGAGATGTGTTATGTTTTCAAGGGCTAGAAGAACACCCTGAAAAGAACTGTCTAGACTCAACTAGAAAGCCTGTCTATTTGGAAACATTTGGAAAATTTCCACAGCTGTCTCCGAGATGTATCTTGGCTTTTAGATTTTCAAAACTGCAGATACTTTTTATTGGTAGTTCTTCCAATGATCTGGCCTATAAGACCATTATAGCATTTCTCCTCCTATGACCTCCCCTTGGAAGAAGTTCTCAGCAGTGCAGTGCAAAGAAATCCCTTGCTAGGGCTAATTGATCGTAGAGACATCACACACCATGGGCAAGGCATGGGTTTTCTCATCTTTTTCTCTCATTCCTTGTAAAATCTACAGCAGATGGGAGATTTATCCAGTTGACTCATCCTTTGTAGGGATGAACATGATACACTTCATTCTGTCAATTCTCATGCCAGATGCCATTTTGGTTTTCATTTGTTTGTTTTTTAATTTGGGTATGAGTTGCAGTGGTCCATCAGAGAAGGAGAGAGGGCAGAATACTGCTGTACAGCTAAGAAAAAATGGACAAATCTGACTGTCACATGCCCGAGGGACCCTCAGAAAAAGATCCTTTCCAGACATTTCATTCCTGCACCTAACTGCAGCATGCTCCCTTTCGCCATCATGTCACTTGTCTTCTGTGTCATATAACATGTCCCAAAATCTAGCTCAGGATAGCATTAAGTATGGGGAACAGTCATTCTTCAAGACTTCTGTTTTTAGCCAATAATTACCCAAGTAATTATAACAGATTATGGCAAAGCTCCACCCATATTATCCCAGGAACATTCATGAACGTATTGCTTTCTAGACCTGGGTCTCCTTTTTCTATTACAAATGGCTTTTTTTTTTAATGAGAAGTTGGTCCATTCAAATGGAATGAGGAAGAAAAATAATATATAATTTCAAGTGACATTGATGACTTACATAAGTGTTTAATAATCCATCTGTAATATTCTCTGTGTGGATACAAATGACACAAATAACTCTTTAGTTAGTTGTTGGTAATGGGAAGCAAAATGTATTAGCAATGATGTGTGAGTTGTCATTTAAAATTATCTTAGGTCAGTGGTACATATTGAAGGTTTATATAGCAAGATTCCTCACAAATATATTAATTCCTAAGGACTGCCAGCTGTGGTTCAGTCTAATATAAAAAATACAGAATTACCATGTTGCAATACACTTCTTTGTTTTTAAAAATGATAAAAGCCCTTATTTATATGCTTATTTTCAAAATGGCAGACAACTTGCCTCTCTTAAGCAACGTGAGGCACCCTATAATCCAAAAGCTTAGGAGATGGATCATAATCGTTGGCTGATGAGACAAAAGGATGTGATTATAATTAGAGAGGGATGATGTCTTGAGACTGTGAAACGTTGTATTGAAAGGGTTTTATATTTTGATTCACATCTGTTTATGGGAATAGGTCTGTGTTTTATGAAAGGATATTTACTTTTTATCCTCCCTTTTATCCTTTTTTTCACTTCTTTATGTCTTTTATCTGCTTATAAAGGAGTTTTTTTTCTCAAATGATTGGCAAGATTAATATTTTTCTATAATGCCTTATAGTCTAGGCATAGGGCATCTCAAGTGACTTTGGAGAGATTTTGTGACACATATGATCGTTCATGAATTCACTCGGTATTGCTGTGGTGTCTCCATGTAGGCCATGCATTGCATACAGATGTTTCTTAACAGAATTGCATTAGCAAATCTGGGTTGTGCTATTTTCCTAAGGACATCTGTTCACAATAATGCAAAATTACACCATTGGTTTGGGAAAGAAAATCTGTCCTGAAAACAGGGTTGGGCAGCAGATGCCAAGGGTGTAACAACAGTGAGAGGCTGATAGGAAGATGCTGCCCTCTAGGGTTGGGGGTTATTGCATCTACCAATCCTCAGTAGATTTAGTTTTTTTTTTTCTGCATTATTTTGTCCAGATGTTAAAGATTTTCTGCTGTGCAAAATTATTTCCTTGTGCTCATTTTGAGTTCATGACCTACTCTTTTCATTCCAATACTCCAAACAACTCTTGGATAAAGAAAAAGAGTCAAAGAATAAAAACAGTTGTACCTTTTGTGGGACTGCTCAATACTTTGTTGGCCTCTGTTATTCTTTAACAGTTCCATTCTTTAGGATGATGAAAACTAATTTATTTACTCATTTTCTGACAGGAGATTGACCTATTTCTGTGATAATCCCCATTGCCCATTTCGATATCTTTTCCAGTTTTATTAGTTTTGTTAGAGGCAGGGCTATCAGAAAGGCACAGGGTAATTAGCGAGTGCATAGTGGTTATAAACTGTAGCTTGATGATGAAAGAAGATCACTACAATTGCTGATATAGGAACCATTGCAATGGCCAGTTTTGTTTCCTTAGGTTGCTCCAAAAGCATTTCAGTGTACTATTACAGTCCAATAAGTAAATACGTAAGTAAATAAGTAAATAAATATGGAAAGAAAAGTAACTCTTAGCTCCTATATATGTAGTTTTTATCTTTATCTCATTTCCATGAGAAATTCCTAGATCAAGATCTAGTTCAGTTCCTGCATTGACCTTCTGGGCTTCATCCAGCTTTGCCTTCCACCCAGCCTCATCCGGGCTGAGCCTAATGCTTTCTCTTGGCTGTCAGATTCAGTGACATTATATTGCATTCCTAATTGGAATTTGTCTGAATTAAGCTTCAAACCATCAGTTCTGGTTCTGCCTTTCTCTGACAGATTAAGCAGCCTCTTATTACAAAGTATTTTCTCCCCATGAAGGTATTTACACCGTCTAACGAATGTTCTTTTTATTAAGCTAAACAGACTGAGTTGTTTGGATTTTTTTTTTCCCACAATACAACATATTTTTCCAGCCTTCAAATCATTTTGCATCTCTTTTTCTCCATTTTTTTCCAGTATCTTGCTTATAGCCGTTGACAGCAGAACTGGACTAAGTCATAACTTATTGAACCATAATTGTTAATTCTAGATTGGTGTCATTTTTGATCAGCCAGTAGGACAAATCCCATCGGGATTGACATATTTTAGCATGGAGATTGTGCTGGCTTTGAGAAGACAATTAGCCTCTGATTCAGCATGAGTTATAGTGACAGAGATGGACAACAAATTCTATATGCAAAATGTAACCCAAACATAGACGCCCAAATCCAGCTTCTGGCCTACCAAGATACTATTGCAATAGCATCAAGCCTGGTCTGATGCTATTGCCTCAGTACTTTATGCTTATGGAAGGGATGTTTTTACCGAATTATGTGGAATTTGAAGATTAGTGCATCTCATACTTCATTTCCATCGCCAAAGCTACATTTAAAAGTGAAATGATCCTTCCAGCCCTTTTTCTCTGGGTTCTCCCAGGCGCCTTCTCTGTGGCAGTCAAGGGCTACATACTGGGTAGATATTGCTGTTATTTCAATAAGTGGCTGTGTGTTTTAGCTCTATTCAGAGGAGCCCTTTTACTTCAGGCTAAGGATATTTTGCTACTGATCCTGCCAAGCACCACTGGGATGGGATCCAGTAGCTTCACACACATGGTCCATGTGAATCACCTAGGCATTTCGGAAATCCCACTGAGACACAGAGAGATGCCAGCAATTTTTAACTTCAGTCTATAAAGAAACTAGTCCTTGCTCAGTAGATGAGGGAGATGTCTACTTCTACTCAGCTAATCAAAACAATCTTATAATGCAGGTTTACAAGCATAGACACCAAATAGCCAGGAAACGAGCAAAAGCATGTGCCCTTCCAAAAAATCCTTAGCTGGAAAGGGCAGGTATTGAGCTGATATTTAGCTGTAATTGGCTGACTCTGCTTGGTCCTTGGCTCAATACATGTAAGCTGTTGATTTTTTTTTTCCTGAGAAATTTCAACTAAGCTAAGACCATTTATTCCTCCAAAGTCCACTGTTTAGCAAGGACTTCTGCTGGCAGGACTCAGACACACTCAGATCTGCGGGAGTACATTTTAGAGGTCATGTTTTGCCCAGTCTTTGAGAGGATAGATGAAAAGTTTGGAGTCAAAAAGGTGGTGTCGTGACAACTGCATTCAGTTCTGTGAGTTAGCAGAAGTACACTGACATTGAATTCAGTTTTTATGTATTATGGGTTAATCAGTAGTAGCTGTAATTAATAATCACATTCTTTTATTCTGCTAGGCGTCTTCATTGGGTTTTGTCATCTGCATCTCCTGAAAGATTAGGGATACTGATAGGCAAAGCAGAGGAGAGGCATTGTGTCCTATGTCCCTTGCAACACCTTCTCCCACCCCTTCCTATATAGTGCTTTAAGCAAAAATGAAAAATAAGTAATATATGAAGTATGAAGTCTCTTAGGACTCACTGGTCTGGCTTCCTTCTTTCTTTACAGCCATTCACTTCTACAGCAGATGATTTAACACAGAGTGAAGGTCTTCAACCATAATGATTCTATGATTCTGTGATGATCTTCAGGCACAGAGAGATCATCTAACAAGTGTCTACATGGGACTAGACTTTGCACTCACGCTTCAGGCAAAGGCCTTTTGAAGCAAGGTGACCGTTAGATAATCATCTTTAAACAGGAAATTAAAAATGGCCAGATATTTGCCATTGCAAATTGTGCAGAAACTAGTCACATTCAATGTATAAGCACAATGAGCCATCTGTTCTTCAGATGGAGTTTTGGACTTCTGGCAGTAGTTTGCACAGGTATCTTCTTCTGACTGTATAGAGAAAATATTACCTGAAGACCAGATTATAATCTAGGAAGCAGGCAGATAACTTTGATGTGTCTGAAAGACCATGTTGTCACTCTGAAATTTATTTCAATTTCTGATTCTCAGAATTTCTATGAATTGAATTGAATTCATTGAACTCGTGAACTGAAACAAGGTGCATCACAAGGTAGTAGTCAGGGCAAGACAGAAATATTTAAACACAGGTGCCAACAAATAGCTTTCTACAAGTGCATCAGTATTTGATCTCCCAGTGGAGTGAAGAGTCAGTCAATACGTTCTGTGAGCTTGGTTTGATCATCAGGGACATCTTAGGATATCACAGATGCCACTAAGTAAGTGATCTATGTTTAGGCAAATGGATCTGACCTGTGGTGTCTTTTTTTAGGGTAAGCTGAATACTGTCTAGAATCCCCTGAATATTTTGATGATACCCCTACTGACCTGTATTGTAACTGAAGTTAGATATCTGACACACATGTTGATAACAACATACAGAAATTTAAATAGCAAGACTTGTCCTAGAGCTGAATCTCACTGGGCATATCTTCAAAATGCCATCAATGTTTCTTATATGGTGGGCTCAAGAATATCATAGACAATAACATTCAAGCAGCACATTGGTATATCAGTTTCTTCCCTGCCTGTCAGCACTTTTTGGGTACTAAAGCATATTCATCCTTCCAAGGACAAACACTTCCAGTCCTAACTTTTTTCAGACTATATCTTTGTGTGGAGGCAGGCAATGCTTTACCACATGCTTATAGCCTCTAAACTGAGACTTCTGGATTTAGCTCCCAGCTACCGTATCAATGACAAACCCTTTAACCTCCTTGTCCCTTACACATCTGTAGACAAAACGGAGGTTACTTTCCCTGAGGCAGCTGAGCTGAATGCATTAATGACCGTGAGATGCTGCAGTAAAGGAAGACTTAACAAATCTGAGGAATGATGCTTTTGTTATTAGTGTGATGGATCAAAACTTCCTTCAGGTTCATTAACTTCACCTTGATACATGCCAGTGTATAAACGCACTTTTTTTTTTTTTTTTGTCAGGTCAGATTCCAAAGAACTCATTATTGTTATTTAAAGTCTACCTAAAATCAAAAAAAGAAAAAATCAAGGTGATGTAAAGGGGTGAGGTATTTTTCCTGTTCTATGTAAAGTCTGATATTGATATTATTTGGCATGACTTCAGTAAGTAAACACTGAAATTTCATTCATTGTTAGGAAAGAGAAAAGGATCTTAAGAGATGCTGCAGAATTTGAGAGTAACAACAAATGTGAACTAACTTTGCCAAATATCTCTGACAGAACAGAACTTTGGATGATCCATGGCCAGAGCTGACGAGGAGCTAATAACATGGGCAGGCCGAGAGGATTCTGCTTTACCATCTAGGATGTCTCTGTGCAAACCAGCAAATGAAAGAGGATATTTGCTCTTGTGCAGTTGCCCTTGAGGTAGCATAGGGCCTTCCACAACCATAAAAACTCACGTTAAGTTTGCTAAGAGTTGGTCACAGAAGTGGCTTGTCCTCACTGAACCTCTGCTGAGCCTCCAGTAGAAGACATGGAGAACTAGAGACAGAAGTGCCCTGGACACAAGGTTTGCACTTATCACATATATGTCTCCTTTACCTGGCAATATCACCTACATGTAGCTGAGATTTAACTCTGAAGAGTTCTCACCAGTTCTCACATAATGCAAAGCATTTGGAGAAGTAAGTACTTCACAGCACCACATACACCAAATGCAACCCTTAGTTGCTGCTAACACAGGAGTGGGACTGAAGAGTTCCAGGTGAGCAACATCTTGCTTCCTAGCAGCAGGGAAGGGTTGAGTTTCATCCCAGTGGAGCGGAGCACTTCCCAGCTTCTCTTGTGGAGGGGAAAATTTGCTTTTTTGGTTGTTGAATTTGTTTATTTAACATCTGTCAGCAGCCTACCAGCTGCAGTAGAGTTTTAGAGGGACTTGGCTGACTTTGCCCAAAGTTGGATGGGGGATGTC
>NW_010578200.1:909111-935314 GCF_000705375.1 Tinamus guttatus | reverse complement strand
TCAGTGGTGGCAGCACCTCAGATTGATCCATCAGGATCTGCCAGGTCACATAACTGCATAGCTTTGGCCAGTCTGTTGTGGCAGAAGTGAAAATGCTGCTAAAAGTCCACCAAAGACAATACCATGAGGCAGAGAAAAGCAAGTTATAACAATAATGTGGATATTGCCCTGGCTAGTGGTGGTGATCTAACACAGACTCTCAGTGATGTAGGAAAGAACAGCATGGCCATTGCTTGGTGTTGACATATTGTTTTATTTAGCCTCTCTGGGCTACAATGAAATATCATTTTTGGGCTGGTTACCTCACGTGCTGAGGTGAATTTCCCACTGGACTAATTCCCACAAACTGTGATGCTCCTGTTGTTTTACCATAAATCATCCCAATAACACGGCAGGTGAGTGCAGAACTCAGAGCTTGTATTCCTGCAGGTTTGAGGAGGATAAGGCTGCCAAGTAATTGTGAAACTTGCTGATACAAACTGCTGTGGAAGAAGCATGTAATTAAAAACACTCTTTTAGGGAGAATATAATCTAATCTTTTTTTTACAACCTGCCACTATGACAAAAAAAAAAAAAAAAAGAGGTTAAGAGGGGGTTGAATCACAGAGAAAACAATACTGTTTTTTACTGTGTGATTCCCTGGTAATAATTTTATGATTGAAACTGAGCATATAAGAGTCAGTGATTGAGACTTGTAAGTGAGAATTACTAAGTTGTGTTTTGGCAAACATGACATTTCTGTTGTGAATACATACTTCCTGGACTTTGAATGTGCTCCTAAGCCTCAAAACTACAACATGGTTACAGACGCAACAGGAGACTAAAAGCACAACATTTTATTAAGGAACACAGGATTTATTAGACTCAGTTAAATCACTGGCCCATTTGTTCCTGTATCTTGTCTCAAGCAATGAGTGAATTCTAATATTTGAGAGGTGAGTGAAATTATAGTGAAAGAGGAGACATGGGAAATTTTCTTAATGAAATTTGAAAAAGTTTTCTTACGAACCTATAGAATTTCACTTTTGCAAAATGACAATTCCAGAGAGAGTTGAGTCTTGCAAGGCAATCTGAAATCAAGTTTTAACTAAGCTTGGGATGAAATTTCAAGTAATCTTGGGGCTCAAATGCAGGCTTAAATCTCTTTGACTTTTAAAGTTCTGATATTAGTAGCATTTATTACACAAATGATGGCAGTATCTTGAGGCATTAGCCTTGGTCAGAGCCTCTTTAGTCTCAGCATTGTATATAATAATGCACAATGTCTATGCTTAGTCTCCCTGTCCCATGACATTCTCAGAAATGAAGGGGAAAAGAGTCAATACAAAGAAATATTATTTTAGTTCATCCTTAATCCCTCATTATTCCATACTCCCTGAAAAAAATAAAATAAAATAAAATAAAATAAAATAAAATAAAATAAAATAAAATAAAATAAAATAAAATAAAATAAAATAAAATGAAACGAAACGAAATGAAACAAAATAAGATAAGATAAGATAAGATAAGATAAGATAAGATAAGATAAGATAAGATAAATCTTCGCAATACAAACTGGAGAATTACCTGCTGCAAATGCAAGTCCCTAAACAGGGATGGGATAGACACAAGAGCCATCTCGAATGTCATGCCAGGATTAGCATGGCTTTTCTTTGCATATTGTGCTCTACCTGAAGGGAGGCAAGTACTTGGTCAGTTAACTCCTTCCAGACACTTATAAAGGAGACACCAGAAACTGTGGTGTGGATCTTGAAGTTTCTGAGAGTGGGAGTCTCTTGTTCCCTTCTGCAGACACAGATACAGCTTTGGGACTGAGCCTGATTAATCCTTGATGAATAACTACATTCATAAATAAATTCAGATTCATCAGTTTGAGTTTCAAGGCTTTTAAGATTTAGGTAAACCATTTAAGGAAAAAAAGGGTTAGTAATTCTACAGATTCTACAACAGAGAGAGATGAAGTCTGAATCTGTCTCACTACGCACAGAGATTTACAATGTACAGATTTCCACCTGGGCTAGTCACCCTTCAGTTCTTTCATAGTTCGAGAAAGTTGTGTCTCAAAAGTGCCTGTTTGGTCTTTCTTACTTCAGTCATCTACTTTAAGACATAAGAGCTTCCAGTTCTCCTTCATAAATCCACCATGGGAGCAATTAAGTCTTACGAAATGATGTACACAGAAGTCTACAAATGTCTCCTAATGGAGCCTTATGGCTATTAAAACCTTCTGTAGGAGATTTGCTTTTGTCCCAGAGGGAACCTGTTGCAGTTAAGAAAAACCTGGAGCCACTGAAGTCTTTTGTGAAACCTCCTAGCCCAACAAGTGCTTCTAACAAAATTTTGCAGCATTGTCAACTGTGATGTCATGAGTGAAAACAGAGACATATCATCAGTCAGCAGTAATAGGTGAATTCCACGTGCTTTAGGTCTCATTAGAACCTGAAATTTAGGAAGAAACTATACAAAGTCAGAATAAACGAACCTCACTGAAAGTCCCCGCGGATGAGACTTGCTCTCTGAAAAGCAAGTCTCCCATAGAGTTGCAATGCTGACTTCTGCCAATCCAGTTTTTAAGGCAAATAGTGTTTTTTTTTTAGTGTGAAAACAGCTGGAGCAATTAGCTGAAGACTGGGGACTAGTGACCACCTGCGGATGATGCCGGGGGCTTGTGGGCACACTCACTCAAGATGTGACAGAGTCATAAATGATGTAAGTTTCATCTCAGACTATGTAGCTGTAAGGGAGTTTTTCCTACCAAGTGAGGAAAAACAAGATTTCTCTGTTTTAACTTCAAGACTAATAACCATGCTAATAGTGAAGCATATCTTTCTATGTAGGAAAAATCTGCTATAATAAGGGGAGAAAAAGAATGCTCTTGATATAAGAGTTCCAGGCATGGAGAATCCATCACAGCATTAATTAAGCAGATTTAGTAGTTAATAATTCACTGTTAAAAATCTATTCCTTATTTTCTCCTCCAAATTAGAGCTCTTCAAGTAATTGATATTTTGGTTCACTGGGCAAATTAAAAAAAAAAATGATAACGCAACAAAACATTCTGGCATGAATGAATTCTTCATTTTGGAGACTAAAACATTGCTATGGAGGTCTGAAAAATATGAAGTCTAATTATAGTAGCACTGCAACTGCTGTAATGAGGGGCTAGAGAGCGTGACTAGTAATCGGGAGATAACAGTTTAATAAGCACAATGCGCACAGCCCTTCTAAGATTAAAAAAGAACTACACGAGATGTCTGTGGGATTGTATAGGGGAAAGGCAACCCAGAAAATGTTTGAAAATATCATTTAAAGGTATAGAATACATGGTGAAATCATGGGTATGCTGGCCATTTCATGCATTTCATCTGTGTTTTGTGCATAGGGAAGGCAATTAATTGAACAAAGTGTGTGTTTTAGGGCAAGGCATAATGTTAAAAGGAGGACCAGATGCTGGCCCTGAGGGCATAATCAATGGTTGAACAAAGCATTTTGCTTGCTCTCTGTATAAAGTGCTGAATGAGAAAAGTGCATGGCAAATCCAACTTAGAGTCCAGTTGGTACATTAGGGAATAGGGAAAGACCTAGTCACAGCCCAGGAGAGAGGATTAGAAATAGTCCCTGGTTTAGAGAAGAATTTCCAGTAAGTGAAGCAGATCTTGCCTATTTGATGGCATGCATCTGTTTTATTTTATTTTATTCTATTTTAACTTCTAAAAAGGATACATGTTTCGGAATTCTTATACTTTGATCCCATTATTTTTCCAAGTAGATGTACCACAAGGACTAGTGGATGCTACTACTCCCTCATTCTTTACTCACTGATAGTATTCAACTTTCTGTGTGCTGCAGGTTGTATCCCAAAGAGCACAAGCACTAATTAATATTTCCTTCTGTACCTGTTTCTCCAACATTCACATCTTGCATGTGCCCTGGCCTGCCTATTTATGTACTTCCAAGGAGGAAAAGCAATATATTTCTTACAAAATGGCATATTTGTAATGATAATTCTCCTAAAAAAATTCAAAAATGTCATTATTTCAAAGTTTTCCTTTAGTCACTTCCAACCCCTCATCTCAAGCAGTTCAAAAAATGAAAGAAAACGAGGAGAAAAAAGTTCTTTATTTTATTCTGTGTCCTTACAGTTTCTGTTTCTGCAGCTGTTATTTCTTCCTGTTCTCTTGTGAAGGATCTTTAGGACTGCTTGCAGGTCGGTGAGAGGTACTCTATTTTCCCCCTTCTTTTAGACTTTCCTTCTAAAGTACCTCCATTTAGACTCTTTTATTGCCTTGAAAGTAAGTGGAAAACAGGTGCAAAAGACAATAGATGTAAAAATATTGAAAGATTCTCCAACATACATGCACACACACACTTTCCAGCATGCTCAAACTATGCCAAGACTAGGAACTTTCCCACTTTCAGAAAAAAATTGAAGATGATGCTCAGAGACAGAAACATTGCAGCCTCCTCCAAGCCATTTCTGTATTTATATTGAGGATGTTTAATCAATATCTTTTTGACCAACAGGACAAGATTGAATGCAATACCTCTGTAACAAATAGGGTGAGAAGTTATGACTTGAGCTGAAGGGCTGGAGATCCCCAGAAGATAGGATTATTATCTTTTGTGGATAGAGGAAGACCTGTAACATCGCCAAAATCCTCTTATGCTTTCCTGATGTACCAAGTTGTGCAGACTTTAGTGCTGTAACAAAAGATTAAAACTTGCATTAAAATCAGTGGATAAAGAGCCTCACAGTCACTAGGAATACCCTTGACATCATCACAGTTCTTTCAGCCACAGTAATATATTCATGGATTGCAAATTAATTTAAATTACATTCCCATGTACTGGATGTAGACATGACACTGTGCAGGTTTGTCTGATTTGGGGCATTTCCAGTGGCAAAGGAAGGATGAGGAAGGAAGGAAGGTAGGAACTAACTAGACATAGCACAAATAATAATAATGAAATCTAACATCATAGCATTATTGGAAGATATCTGCTGGGGCGGGAGATTGAGGAAAACTCCATGGAGAGGGATTTGGGAGTCCTGATTGACAACAAGGTAACCATGAGGCAGCAATGCGTCCTTGTGGCCAAGAAAGGCAAAGCAATCCTGGTCTGCATCGGTAGGAATGTTGCCAGCAGGTTGAGGGATAGGATCCTGATCCTTTCTCTCTACTCAGCTTTGGTGAGGCTGTACCCGGAGTATTGGGTGCAGTTCTGGGCTCCCCAGTACAAGAGGGACGTGGAGCTTCTAGAGAGGGTCCTGTGTAGAGCCACGAAGATGATTAAGGGACTGGAGCAACTATCTTATGAGGAAAGACTAAGTGAGCTGGGCCTGTTTAATCTGGAGAAGACTGAGAGGAGATCTGATAAATATGTAAGTAAGATCTGATCAATAATGTAAGTACCTGAGGGGTGAATATAGGCAGGGTGGAGCCAAATTCTTCTTTGTGGTGGCCAGTGACAGGACAAGGGGTAATGGGTACAAGTTGAAACACAGGAAGTTCCATCTCCATGTGAGGAAGAACTTCTTTCCTGTGAGGGTAACAGAGCCCTGGAACAGGCTGCCCAGAGAGGTCGTGGAGATCTCCTTCTCTGGAGATCTTCAAAACATGCCTGGATTTCACCCGGTGCCACGTGCTCTAGGTGTCCCTGCTTGAGCAGTGGGTTTGGACTAGATGATTTCAAGAGGTCCTTTCCAACCTCAACCATTCTGTGATTCTGTTATTCTGTGATTGTCTTACTCATTTTGCCAAGATACCTGAGCTACCAAAAGCTCTCTCATATTCTATTTACATCTTGATGAAGGACACAAAGATGACTTCAGTCAAGTGAAATAGAAAACTGAAAAGGGCTGCTGCATTTTTCCATATTTTTCTGTGCACATTGGTATTTCCAGGAGAAAAAATTTTGAAAGATCCCAGTATCAGCAATAGGATTCTCAAGGTTGGATGCCTGAGAATGACTCCAAGAAAAAAAAAATGACAATTTTAGGTTCATTGAAAGCAGAAAAAAGTATCTACGAAATAACAACATTTAAGCATTAAAATGTTGCTCTTGGAACATCTCAGAATGATATTATAAATGAAGATACAAACTACTGCTCCAGTAAGACCAAAAGCTCAGCCTAGTCGGGTGTTTTATCCCCTGCAGAGCAGCAGCAGAAGTTTGGGGAAGAGGGGAAGAGTACATATTGTGATAATTCCCTAGGATGCTTTTCTAGCCTCCAGCAATCTGCCTTATATGTCCTTTCCAAGCCATAGAGGGTTTTTGTTTGTTTGTTTCGAAAGCTTTTGGTTGAGTTCTTATTTCATGGCATTCTGCTGCTGCTGAGAAGAAATAACAGGCAGTGAGATTAAACCAGTTATTCCCAAATCATAACTCCTGGGCACCACGTTACCAATAAAATTTGCCAATGCTAGCCATTCTGTTGATAGAAGAAATATAAGTGTTAGAGGGATAAGGAAGAGGGAGCTGGAAAAGCCATAGAGCTTGTTTGTGACCAGTATGTCACAATCTGATCAGGGGCAAGGGAAGGATGGGTCCACATGGATATATGGTTATAATATTTTGGTTGATTCTCAAAATCTATTAAATTGACAAACAACTCTGAGAGGAAAGATGCTCTCCAAGGCTCCCCATTACCACACAGAATTTATAGAACATGCGAAAGATGCAAGTTACTCCTTTTTCCAGGGTAACACACAAAGGTCCTTGAAACTTTTTGTTTGGTTGATGAAAATTCACATATCTGAAATTTCTGGTCTTGAGCAAACCTATCATCTCACTTGTTTGAGCACTCTCAGCATAGAAATCCTTTAATTGATCAAAGAGTGGCACACTATGTCCTGTTTATACCCAGTTATTTATATTCTTCCAAAGGGGAAAAAAAAAAAAAAAAGAGGGAGACCAGGCAGACCTGCTGAAACATGCCAGCAACCTGCTGAAACATGCCAGATGCTTTGGATTTTTCACACTGCTGATGTTTGTCTTGATGTAGATTGGGCCAATATTGTTAATTCGCAACAAGAACATTTTGTTTATAGGGAGCATGCAGTGAATTCCAATAGGAATTTGACTGGCAGTGGCTGAGAAATTGCACAGTTCAGAGGAAGAGCTACTTTCATAGCTCAAAAACCTGTGGAGCTGGGTTCAGTACAGACTTCATCTCAGCAATTCCTTGGACAAGACTGAGAGGACCCTGAAAATATCTTGGTCCCTCTTGATTTCCAGGACTCTGGGTCTTCGTGGCTATAGAATGAGGTTTAAAAAAGCTTGTTATGTTATTCTTTATTGGCTAAAATTATGGGAGCTGTGGTAAAAAAAAAAAAAAAAGTGCAGTTGTGTGTTTGGTTTTAGGCAGGGGATACACAAGAACAACAAAATATTATGATTATTTCATCCAGAAAACTAAATGGGCAAAACTAGAAGAATTTCAACCATCTTCAGAAAAGCTCAGTGTGCTACCAGATAGCACTGGTACAAATCTCCTGACAAAGTAGCTCAGTGGTAAGTCAATCCTGAATGAGCTTATGAAGATTCCCACTCCTCCCTAAGGTGCTCAAAATAGTCCTACAAAGCTTATCTAAAGTAAATGAAAGAGCAGAACTTCTGTAATACTTGATGCATCTTCCTGACAGATGAAAAATCAAACACAGTGGAGCTCTGGATTTACCATATCAATCTACTGAAGCTACAGACTGAATGCACTGGAGGTGAAGCTTCCTATAAGTACCCAGTTAGGGAAGCAACCTAACTCATTCCACCCATGAGATGAGAAAAGAGCCTGTCCTCCTGACATCCTGTACAGAAGTAAAGGTGTGTTGCTGGTCAGAAATTTTTCTACACTGTTGGACAGGCTTTAGGTACTTTGGAAGATGAAAAGCTGATGCCTGAGGTGGTATCTGAGAGATACTCTGATGCTGCCAGGACTGGTGATTCTGCTCCACTATAGAGGTACAACAGCCAAACTCAACCCCTGCTGAGCTACTTAAGAGACTCGTGAAGGAATTAAGGAAACACCAGGAAATTAGTGCTAAATGCTCCTTGATTTCTGTGCTTATTTACAGATTCCTTGAGATGAAAATATTGTGTTATCGTCAGGACTGGTCCATGCTAATGCACCCTCAATATCAATGTTGTCTCTCTTTCCAAAGAATCACAGTCACCGAAGGGAGGGGAGGGGATTGATTGTTTTCTTTTCAAGGGAAGGGAGGGGATTGTTTGCTTTCTTTCTACTAGATGATGTCTTTTTTCCCTTCTCCCTTCATTAATCATTTCACTTTTTTTTTTTTTTCAATATATCCCAGGGCAGAAAGAGTTAGATGGTCATAAAGTAAGAGAACAATGTCCTGGCAAACTCCATTTACCCAAACACTTCTGGGAATTCTGGCAACTTCTTGATGGGTTTTCTTGCTTTCCCTCCGTATCAGTTCCTTTTTTGCATTTTCATGATGAAAAAAATGGGGTACGGTCTGTAAATGATTAGAGGATGCAACAGCTAATCATACACCACCTGGATTTCTGTCTCTCCCTCACTTATATCTTTGCCAGCCAAACTATTCTAGTCTGTTTACACTCAAAAGTAGAAAAAAAAAAAGAGTCTAAAGCTGATAGTGTATCTACCAGGGCTGACAAGGTTTTTCTTACAGCTTCAGTTCTTAAAAGTGATCTCCAAGTCACAACTGAACCCTTTAAATTCACGCAATTGCATGTAGAAACTGAGGGAAGTGAAAGATGCTGGATATATCCCAGCTGACAAAGGAAACTATTGACAAATTGATTTTTATTCTTCCATTATTGCAGAGCAATTATAAGAAGTAGCAGCTACAGTATAGGCTTTAAAAGTGATAAGTGTGACAATTCATATATATAACTTGACTTGCATGTAGAATTGAAGGAAGCCTCACATGAATGATTTTGCCTGCTCTATCACCAAGTCCTTGCTCTACCAACCAAGCAGCAAGAGCTCATATTGCTTCTATTTGCTAAATAATCACTCAGAATATTGATTTTTTTCCATATCAGTGCTTTTCAGACCCCCAAAGGTTTGGAGACTGGAAAGCCTCCATCTGCCTATATCATCTTCAGTTTCTGTTTCCGTATTAGATGCAGTATCCCTTGAGGTGACATACTTCCCTCAGCTAGTCCATTCAAAATTTTCTTGGTATTTACAGCATGTGGAAATCAACACAGTTGGATACAGGATCCAGGTTCTGCTCATCTGCATACCAGGCTTGCTTTTCATTTCCAAATGCCAATAAGCCAAAGACAAAACCATCTGATGAGATACTGGGGACAATTCCATTGGCTATAAAGTGGAACTTATCACACCCAGAGAATAACACTGAAACCACACACCAAAGACAAACAGAAAGAAACAAACAAAACCAACCAGGAAGAGAAATTCAGGTATTTTTTGCAGAATAGTTGTAAGTAGTGCACTTTCACATTTGCATAACCAAAGACTGAAGCAGCAGAGACACTAAAAGAGAATGTAGGTTGATTTCACAGAACCATTAGATTGGTTAGTCAGTTACTGGTGAATCTTTAATAATAGCGTGAGTGCTTTTTCCATCCATTGATCCCACAAATGCAAAGTGCAGGTGAGAGAGAGCAGTACTTTAAGAAGTTCACAATGGGATTTAAAACCATTGTCTTGTATCTATCGCTTCATGTTACAATTCATAACCCGACTGCACTTTGCCATCAAATCCTTGAATAATTTCTGCTAATAAGTGAATATCCTTCAGCTACAATTTTTGACTCATTTTTTACCCCTGCAATGAGCACCAAGGAATCAATTTTCTTCTTGCCCTTTTCTGTTTTTATCCTCAGTTTTAAGTGAGATCAGGTGCATCCATTCTGTTATTCTCTCCTGGTTCCAGAGAAATTGCATCTTATGCTTCAATCTGTGTTTTTTACAGCATATCACAGGTGAACCTGGAAATGTGAAACAAAATACTCTTCTGTTATAACAATTATTCTTTGAGGATTGATGGGAAGGGGCATCGAGACACTAAAATGGGAAGCATATCTAGTGTAGATCTTTATCACAAAACAGAGAAATTAAAAGCCACTTATTTCACATAACATTTAATCCGTATTCCATAAAAAAAAAAGTGTAAAAAAGAAAATAAGAGAAGTCATTAGGATGTGACTGTCTAAAAGGTATAGAATCCCCATCTAAATTCCAGGAACCACTGCATTCAGCAATATGGTGAGGGACCATGTAAACACCCCAAAGAACTTATTAGTCAAGCAGCAAGAGTGTCAATTAATCAGCACAGAAAAAGATCTAAACAAGTGATTTGCAAAGGCTGTTAAGACTTCTTTGCAACAGAGACAAAAAATTATATTTTACATAGTGCAGATCTATGGGAATATTAAAGCATTCTATCTTTCTTACCACAAAATCCTGTTATTAGCCCTATTGTTTTTGATGGAGGCCACTGCCCTGCACATTTTGCTTAATCTGATCTATGTATGTGCACCAGTGTTTTCCATTTTCATGGGAGATTCCTTCATCCTCCATTATATTCTTTTTCTTCACCTGTACTTTCTTTCTAAGAAGTGCTTTATTGATGATGCAGAAACCCTCTTTTAGCATTATTTATCCTCCAAAAAAGCAGATATTATGAAATAAACATCCTGCTTAATGTTGACAAATAAATTTAGTGTATCCTGTACATGGCAAAAAGGTTATTAACACCCATCAAGCAAAGGGATTTGTTTATTCTTTGAAATGCTCTTTTTTTTTTTCTAGAAACAACAGCATCTCCTCATCATTTCTAACATTTTCTTTGACCATCTGCAAATTTATTGAGATTAAGCAAGACTCAAATCCATTTGAAAGTCCAGCAATGATGTACTGAACATTTGGGCCAGAAGTTTTTTGATATACTGGGATCTGATTGTGACCTACATGACATTCATTTCCAGGAAAACCAATTCAAGCTACATATTTTTAATGGGTTATGCATATCCATTGCTGACTACTAGTCATAGTTAGGTAATATTTTTTTTTCTGTTTCCTGTGTAGGTGGTATCATGTCTTCTTTTTCAAAACAGTCAGAAATAATGAGCAGCATATCAAGAGTAAGTAAGTAGGACCAAGAGAAGAGTCAGGTATCTTAATGTTTGGACTTCCAAGTCTGTAAAGGGTGGTCTCTGCCACGCTCCTAGACGATATTGCTCTCCCATCACTACTGATGATCTTAACAAATCACCTGTAGGAGTGAAAATATGCAGAGGCAAACAGAAAATACATCTGCAGAGAAAGCAGCCAAGACAGTACAACTGTCTATTTGGCACCAACCACCAACAGATTCATTTAAGTGAAGACCTTTACTAATATTTGGAGCTATATATTACTTGTTCTGATTTCAGACTTGAAACAAATGAAAATAAAGATAGATTATGACATTACTGTGGCCCTGATTGGCCACTTCAAAACTGTCCTCTTCTTCCCATTAAGTGTCCTGATGCAAAGCCTGCTGCAATCAACAGGGACCTTTCCATCCAATTAACAACACTTTGTGGCAGACTCAAAGGTCTTTGTTACAGACAGGTCAGCACTTGGCAATAGTGTTAATATCCCTGGGCTGGCAGCCAATGATTCTTGCTTTTGCTGATGTTGTACTGAAACCTTTTCCCCTGCATTAGCAGATGTATTCCTTATTTCAGTGATTTTCTAAGCCCCTGTGCATGGAGTAACCATCTCTAGAAAAGTGCAAATACTCCTCCACCTCATCATCTAACTTTAAAGGTCTACCTGTGTGAAATGGCCTTCTTATGAGTAGCATGAAATCTCTGATGTTTTTTTAATATGTATGACAATGGGTCTGCAAGGTGAGATCAAGGCAGTATCTTCTCCACAGTGCCTGTATAGATAGAAATGGAGACAAATGCCCAGGTAGCTATCAGAAGATGGTGGTGGTCTCCATGAGCAAGCTAGGTTCTTGAAGGGAGCTGCACAAAGAGCTTTGGCCCTTTTATTTTCTTTTGTTCAGAAAACTCAGGCTGGAGTGAGCCCTAGGTGACCACTCTTCATCTGAAAATCTGTTTAGGCGTCAGGTACGCGTGAAGCCCTCATCTTACTTGTTTCTCTTGACCAAGTGGTGTCTCCTAGGAGGTAGATCACATCCAAAATGCAAGAATTCCAAGCCTTGCCTTGTGGGTATCTGATATTGCACAAGAAGTCTTTGGGGAAATGTAAGGCAACCTTTCTTCTCCAGTGCTTTATGATATTTTACATTGATTCCAAGACTTAAGCTTCAGCTCTCTTTGCAACTGGTGAGACTACCTGTAAAGATCAGGATCAGTAAATGAAACAACTGTCAGAAGAATCTTTCTTTGGGGCTGGCAACAGTGACTTGGCTGAGATTGGCTGTTTCCTGGCATGTCCTCCTATCTACCTGAGCAGTCATTTCCTTTGACTCACCTTGGGTTTTGGCAATTGAAACACTCCTATATATTAAGTAATAAAGCTCCATGCAGCTATTTCTTTTTAAGTATAAGCTCTGCTGAATGACCTTAACAGAAAACTGCCAACAAAAGCACACACACAAAAGAAGTTTAATCTAATTAAGTCTAAATAATATGATCTTGAAGTCTTAACACAGACTTATCTATTGACATTGTCTCAGTTATAGTCAAGGAATAGAGTCCTTGCTCTGCTAGTTTGCAGAGAAGGCAATTTATAATATGCAGCAAAATGTCTGAAAGGTAAAGTCTTCATATAATCTTTTTTTCCAGAGTTCTAAAGTGAGTATCAAAGGTACTGCTACTGATGTGTGGAAACACTGAAATTAATTATAAAGTCAGGAGTACAGAAAGGACACATGTTCTTTATTTCATATATGATAGAACTGAATCACAGAATCACAGAATTCTTAAGGTTAGAAGGGACCTCTAGAGATCATCTAGACCAACTCCCCTGCTCCAGAAGGGACACCTGGAGCATGTGGCACAGAGTGGCATCCAGGTGGGTTTTGAAGATCTCCAGAGAAGGAGACTCTACACCCCCCCGGGGCAGCCTGTTCCAGGGTTCTGTCACCCTCACAGTCAAGAAGTTTTTTCTCATCTGGAGGTGGAAACCATTACAACCATTACCCCTCGTCCTGTTATCGACTGCCACAGAGAAGAGCCTGGGCCCATGCTGCCTACAATCGCCTCTCAGGTACTTGAACATGTTAATCAAATCTCTTCTCAGCCTTCTTTTCTCCATACTAAACAGGCCCAGCTCACTTAGTCCTTCCTCTGCGTCATGCAGACCAGGATCCCATTGGCCTTTTTGGTCACAAGGGCACATTGCTGACTCATGGTTAACCTATTGTCAACCAGGACTCCCAAATCCCTCTCCACAGAGCTGCTTTCCAGCAGGTCAACCCCTAATCTGTCCTGGTGCCTGGAGTTATGCCTCCCCAGGTGCAGGACCCTGCCCTTGTCCTTGTTGAACCTCATGAGGTTCCTCTTTGCCCAACTCTCCAACCTGTCTAGGTCTCCCTGAATGGCAGCGCTGCCCTCGCGAGTGTCGGTCACTCCTCCCAATTTCGTGTCATCTGCAAACTTGCTGAAGGTGCACTCTGTGCTCTCCTCCAAGTCATTGATGAACAAGTTGAAGAGCATCCAGCCCAGTACTGACCCCTGCAGGACCCACTGGCCGCAGGCCTCCAACCAGATTCAGCCCCATTTATGACGACCCTCTGGTCTCTGCCATCCAGCCAGTCCTCAGTCCACTTCACTGTCCATTCATCCTGTCCACACTGGACTTTGATGGTGTTATGCGAGACTGCGTTGAAAGCTTTGCTGAAGTCAAGGTAGAAAATGCGCATTTAATTCTCCATGTACACATTTTGCAACTCTCAGAACATCTGGCATATATTTATATTTACATTTATTCAGTTATACAAGAGTCAGAAATATTTTGGACAGAGTGTTGTATGATGTAGTATGCATGGTAGATACTGCTCTGAACCATTTTAAACATTACATCACCTTCGACTATGCTCTTCAACTCCATACATCTCATCTTTCCATGAGGAGACATGTGTGTACCTCTTCTTGCTCACGAATAATCATAAAACATTTAAGGACTTGGTTAAGAATTGATTTTTCACCATCTCTTCTAGTATAAGAACTAGGAAAATAAATAAAATGACTGGAGGCCAAGTTCAGAACAAACAAAAGGAGACGATTCATTACAAACAAGACGTAGACTTACAGAACCTCTTGGCAAATGATTTTGCGCATATGAGATATCTCTAAGGGTTCAGGTCATCCTTTGAGACTCGACAAACAAACAGAAAAAGATCCATTTCAGATTAACAAACAGAAAAGTTACAACGGGCTCAGGGGTGGAGGATGGGAGAAAATTAAAAGTGTCTATCACCTCTGCTTGACCTGTTCTTACCTTCGTAACCATCCAGCTTTGTTGTGAGAAAAGGATGCTGTGTTTGGTCTGAATTAGTTCCTCTCTTCTTATCTTCTTGTGACTCCAATCAGGCTGATAGAAATATAACTATGTGATTACCATTACCCTAATGCAATAGTAAAACTTCTCCATTTTGATGATTATTTTCAATAGCAGTTGCTAGGAGCTGCTATTTGTTAATATACATATTCCCCCATGCCATTGCTTCAGAGATGAGAAAACTGGAAATCAAATAATAAAAGTTAACATGAAGGGATTATTATGGTCCTTATAAGGACTTAGGGGAAATTATTATGCAAACAGATGATATGCTGAAAAAGAGTTAAAAGCACTTTAAATTAGCGTGCCTGGAAGATGAAAAGAATATTAAAGGAATAGGGAAATGTAATGAAGTTAAAGAGAGAAGAACCAATTGTCTGAAATTCCTTATGGAGCTGCAGCACTCGCAGCTTCTGCTTTCTGCTCTTTGCTATATACTTTTTTTTTTTTTTCATTTAAGCCCCCAGTCTCTACTAGCAATGAAAAAACTACCAGAGTTTTATTATACAGTGGGGAACTCAACTGTCAGAACAGACTCTGCTTACTTTTCCTTTCTGCAGTTTCAGCCCTTAGGTTTTGCATGTTTTCTGCCCTCTGTGCTTTTCCATAAATAGATTTCCCTATTTGCCATTCTCTTGCAAGAAGCTTGACTCATCTGTAAAACAAGTTATGATAATAATTTACCATCAGGCTAAAATCTTTTGTTACAACTCATGGATATGATGTCAAACTACAAAAGGGCATCCCTGGCTCCAGTTGTAATATGGGACTCTTGATTTCCCGCCTCCAATTTTCATCTCTTAATTGGGAAAACTGGACAGCAGAGGACAGAGGTCTTCTTCTCCAATCCAGAGTGTATCAAGGATGTGACACACAGAAGGAAGACCAACTGGCCAGGGAGATTCCCCTTGTACTGATTTCCTAGTGGCAAAAGCTTAAATGGAAAAAAATTACATGTGTACACAAGGGCTATAAAAGTATAAATAGAGATATTTGACCAGACTGTCTTCTTTTATCATCGAGGAAGAGGTCAGAAGGCCAAAGTCAGGACAACTTTTCCTGCTTGTTGTGAGAAACCCCAAGTCACAGCCAAACTTGCATCCCATAAGAGCATTCGAGTTGGCTCAATCAGTTCTAATCTTTTAGTCTTATCAAATTATCTGCCTTGCTGCATGGTGCTGATGAACTTATTTTCCTTTCATGTAACCATCATTTCATTCCTTTTCCTTCCTCTCCTTGGCAAGGCTCACCTCCTTGGCCTGCCCCTGACAACTCAGCTCAGGAAGAGGTGATATCAATGCATCCTTATTCACCCTATGATGCCACCAGATGTCATAGACGGTTACTTTAATGGGCAAAAAATGTCCAACTTTAATCAATTTCCACAGAATTAATTTTTACAAGTGTTGCGTTATTACCAGGGAGGGAGATGAACAAAGGGAACAAATATAGGCATGAACTCCCAGGACACTGGTTCTTGGCTCAGAGAGGCAAATGTAATTAATTATAGTAGCTTAATTTTTGCACTTTCTGTTTGTTCCCATGTCAAAGCCCAGGTGTCTTAAGGGGCTTGTTAATTAGTTCAGCATTAGCAAATGGAAATATTGCAGTTGTTGAAGGTGCAGAACGGCATACTCAAGGTTGCCACTCCAGGCCAAATGACATTATCCACCATATTTCAGCAGCCATATCAATAATGCGGAGATCTAATAAGAATAAATGTCATAAGTCCACAACTTATTTGTTCCTGTGGTTTCATATCATAATTCAAAATGCATTATCTGGTTATTCCTCAGAAGAACAGGGGGAACTTCCCTATCATCGAAGTGTATTTTATTCAACCGGTTGCTGTTTCCTAAAACCACATAGTCTGAGTGCAATAGAATGAAACATGACCAATGTGTGGGAATTAGAAAATTAGCTTGTTTTTTAATTAAAAAAGCATGGTCTACTCTGGTTGATGGATTCACCTAGTACCATTTTGAATCCCCCTCAGGGTCTAGCAGATATATAAAAAAAAGGAGAGGTATTTCTGCAATTCTCTTCATCTGCAATTGTATCTTCACCATAACATCATATGTTGGAGAAATGCCATTTCTGTAAATAGCTGGCAGTAAGATTTTCAGTGTTTTTTTTTTTTTTTTTTTTGACACTGATCCCACAAAAACTCTCTGGCAGAGCAATGAACTGAATCTGTAAACCATTTACTCTTGATGCTATCTGAAATACAATCTATTGATTCTCCTTCACATTGGAAGAGCAGGTCCCTACCGCATCCTGTCCTAAGCATAGGTTTATGAAAAAAAATGGTTAAGGATGAAAACAACAAACTGAAGTTTTGCTCTAATTCAAGAGGACTGGACACTAGCAAGTAATAAGAGTACCTAATCCAATGTTAAAAGACATTTTCCTAAAGTTTTGTTTTAATTAGAAAAGTTAAAGAGGAGTATGTGATATGAAGGCCTTAATCATTTTCCAAGTATATAGGATAAGTAAAATAAACTTAAATGCTTATTCATATTTTTACATGTCTTTGCTTTTCATGCAACTCACTGATCATTCTTCGAATAAAAATATAATTGAAAAGGGGCAGGTTCTTTCTATTTTCATACAGATGATGGAATAAAAGCTATAGAATTTTTAAGGCACCCTATACTCAGATCCTACAGACTTTTTCATGGTGAACTCTCCCATCAATATGGAAATGCAAACTTTAAATTCATTTTGTTTCCACAATGGGAAAGGCAGCCTGGTGATATTGAGGCTTTATGAAGTATGCAGAAATTTACTAGCTGAAAGCAAAAATGGAGTGATATTATATATGTTCCAAGGATACGACATCCTCTCAGAAATGAGCAATTCAACCCTTTGAAAATCTGAGCAAGGGCACCAAGTATAATATGAAAACCTAACATTGCAGTGAAAATGGAGAAAATGCTAGTGCCATCTATTGGTATGAAAGAATAATGATGAAAAGAAAACTGAGCTCATCTGCATGTAGCCAAATAAGGTTAGAGCGAGGTTGTTTGTTTTAATCATATCAAGTTAAGATATTTGTAAATATGCAGTTTTATGTTTAGTCTTTTTAATGATGTTGTATTTTGGGTAAATATGTTGACTTTAAAATTAATCACCGTTGTAATCAAGCTGCAGCAAAAGATGGGGATTTGAATGTAATGGGAATTAAGAGTCATTGCTGAGTGGATAAATGCTGGCATACTGTCTAATGCTCTTAAGCAGGTTTGCAATGCCACCACAAACTGTACCCAGGCCAGTAAGCAGGTTTAAATTTCTCATGAAGTAAAGGATGGAGGACTGTAGTTCCTATAGGTTTCCTGGCTTCCTAGATCAATTGCAAGTGAAAAATATTTTCATGTCCGTGGACAGCAGAAGAGGAGAGGGATTTCTATTCTCAGAGAGTTAGCAGGAGGCAGCCAGCCAAAATTGGCATCTGACATTGATATTCACAGCAGGTACGAATACCACTTTTTAGCATCAGAGAGGCCAGATTAGTGTCAAACATAGAAGGGTGAGATTCTCTGCAGGCATATACCCAAATCTTCAGATTCATCCCTCCCCCTGCGTTCCTCTCTTGACAACGAGGTAAACCAGAGAGCTTGTGTGCATTAGTAGCATTTGGCAAACCATTAGCTTCTGAAACTATAATGAAGGACCTTTCTTTATAGGTGTTCAGAATGCCCCCAGGGCAAATAAGTAAAAAAAAAAAAAAGGCAATACAGTAGTATACAGACCACCAAAACCCCCGGAAGAACTAGAAACCCAAGAAATCTCAAAGTAGGAAGACTGGCATGCAAGACTATATATGCATATCCATAGAAGGAAGTCCTTGCAACCAGTAAATTATTTCAGGGATTATCAGATAACTTCTTTCTGTAGGAAATTACACCACTGAATCAAAATGTTTAACATTCATTCTGTATGTTGTTAGTAAAAGCTTCATTAAATATTACTTCTTAAAACCAGAATGGACATTGTGACAGTGCATGGAGCACTGAATTTCACCCCTGAGTTCCTATATGTAGCCCATACCTTCAGAGGATTGAGTTATGTGTCAGATGAGCACTGCAGACTTCTCAGTCTGAACCATCCTCAACATCCATTCCCTATTTAGGCTTTTGCAATCAATAGCTGCCCTCATATGGAAAAATAAGAAACTTATCTCTATGCTGCACAAAACCAGCTTCAATATCATCTATTTCTGTGGCAGAAGCAACGTTCAATCTTTGTTAAGTATTAAAGAGCTTTTTTTTTTTTTTTTTTTTTTCTAGACAGCATTTAGAGCTCCCTATTGCATGCTTAGCTTCATATAAAGCTGATCTTTTGGGTCACCTGGCATGAACCTTATTAGAAGTGCAACCCTCTGAGTGAAGAGTTGAGCATTATCTGTGAGTCTTCATCTGAGAAAGGTTCACCTTAAGGCATCCTTACAGAGACTGTTCAGGTAACTTCTTGACCATTGGCTAAAAATCTAAAACCTCAAAATCTCTTACTCTGAAGGGATGCTCAGAGCTTTCCAGAGGCTCTTTCCAGAAGCCAAGCTTCTCAAAGGTTTGCACTCTCTTCTACAACAAGCATTTTATGTGCCTTTGAGATAGGACCCTCACAGATATTTCCACTCCTCCGAAGCCTGTGGTGGAGACAAGCCCTTCTGAAAAATTATTCTAGAATTTCACCAAACAGCACACCAAGAAGAATGCAAAGGATGTGCAATGTATCTTGCTCCAAACATTTTCAAAACTTTGTAGAACAGCAAGGCTTTGGTGAAAAAAATCTAGTTTTGAACTGCTCCAAGATGAGGAGAAGATGGTGCACCAGTTACATGACATGAAGTTGTAGTATGGGACATCTGGAAAATATCTTTCGCTTTTACAGCCTTCAAGTTATTTCTGCTGTCATCTCAATACTTATTAAATTGGAACATTTCTCTCCTATGCTGATAACGAAGGTGTCATGGTGAAAGAAGAGCTCACACAGGTAAGGTGTCCTGCCTTCTATGAAAGCAGATTAAAGTTCAGTAAAGAAAACTGCTGTCTCTCGAATTCTGGTCTAGAGCACTAGTGATGGGACCCTATGCTTGTCCTGATGCAGGGGGAATCCTAGTATGAAGATATTTATGTTTGTAATTGGAGTTATTTCAGACACAGATTGCTTTCTCTGTCTTTAGAACTCCAGTGCTTCATTTTCAGAGGCCTCATAAATTTGAGTTCTATATGAGCCCTCCACCGAGGAAAAGACAGTTTATATGTCCAAAAGGTAAACCATTTTTTTCAATATTAATTTGTTTTTGACTCATGCCTTTCTTATACAATTCTCCCTTGTTTCCAGCTTTACATTATTTTCTTTCATTTCAAGATGAAAAGGTAATAAACTTCAGTGATTGATATGCACAATAGGAAATGAAATATCTGCAGAGATCCTTATTTGCTACTTCTCAAACTAAACCACATGGATTTTTTTTTCTTCTTGCCTCTAAGTACATGTAAGTGTACTCACATAAACAAGGGAACTAGCTTGCTAAGTACATGTAAGTGTACTCACATAAGGGAACTAGCTTCGAAAATGGGGTAGATCAAATGAATGCCAATAAAAATCATTCTTTGGCATTAAAAAGCAAACCAAAAACAACAGAGAAAAAGAAGAACACAGCACAAAAGGGGAACACTGCAAGGGAGAGATTTGAGCCCCCCTGTTCTACACCCTTCCTGTTCCCCAGCACAGGGACCTTTTACTCCACCCCCAAAGAGAGTTTTACAAGCTGAAAGATGTGAGTTCAAATCCCTTTAAGATAAGCAATAACTGGGAATGGGTTTCCTTCCCTCTCATTCAAAAGCTTAGTAATCACAGGATACCACATCTCTTTGGAAATGGTGGTTAATCTTATTACATAGAATGGAGCTTTTCCATGGGGTAAGTTTTCAATGATACTTCTGTGAAGTTTCACATGCGTCTATCTGAAAAAAAACATTCATTTTACAGTAAGTGACAGAAGTAGGAGAACCGTAGCTCTTTCTTCTGATGCCAGTCAGCTACATGCATGTGGTCACTGCTCTTGAGAGTCTCTTCCTTTCTTTTCAGTCCCACCACACACAGAAGCAAGTTGTTCAACTCTTTCATATAGGTTTATACTATGCCTATAGAGAACCCCAACCCCTTTGGTCTCATTCCAAACTCTTAGTTGCCTGATGCATCTTTATACCTAAGGAGTGACCCCTGTGCTGAGCTGAGAAACATCTATACCTCAGGAAACTGTTCAAAAGCCTTATGATCAGGCAATAGCAAAACTATGCTGTGCATTGACACCTGCACCAATCCCAGTGTTGGTTTAAGGCAATTGTCTTCAGTTATGTCAATAGTATATTCCAAACCAGAAATATTCTTTTTCAGCAAGGAAAATAATATGGCCACCCTGCAGACATAACATGACAGATGTTTTCTTTTTGTTGGGTGCCTTTTGGGCGCAGGGGGGATATCTTTTATTCCTATTCTCAGTTTTTATTCATTCCCAATGGCTGCTGTGGGTGCTTGGTTCCAGAGAAAGCACATCATCACCACACAGCACTTCCTTCTGCACATTGCACTCCTACTGATCTTAATTTTCTCACTGTATTTTTTCTTTCCCATTCTACTTTTGTATTTCTTCCTTTACCTCCTTCTCCCTTCCTCTTTCTGAGGAGAGATGTTACACATAAGACCTTGGTGTGAGGCTCATTCAAGTCTGACAAATGAGTTCTTCAATTCTATCCCCTTATTTAACGTTCTGAAGGAGGAAATTAGTCTTAAAATGAATGCATGTAAAGCTCATTTCTCCTCCTCTCTCTCTTTTTTAAATATTAATTTATCCCAGTGGAAAAATCTTACAAGAGAATCTCTTCCATTGAAGAATAGTAATTAAATATATAAATATATACACACACATAAATAAATAATTCAGTTGCATGCTTTCTTTGATCAAAGCTTATCACTGGGAGGAGAATGAGAATACAGGGAACAAGTTTTGCAGAGACTTTAGATAATTCTAAAGAGATTTACAGCACAGAACCCTGAATGTTATCATAGTCCATGCCACAATTTTTCACTGCAGGTTGGTCTGACACATGCTAGTCAACACTGGGGAATCCCAGTTAATGTTGGATCCTTCCTGAATGAATATCCTGTCTATTTTGAGTGGTTTATGTTTTAATGAATAACTTCCCATAGCCATTTCTTAATAAATAAGAATAAAAGCCTATTACTTACATCAGCTTGTGTGATGAAGTCCTTTCCTTTCTGAGGGCACTAGGGCCCTAAAAATCTGGGGCACTAACTTTTTCTACAAGTCCTTTTGCAGGAACATAGAAACACAGAAACATGGATCCAGGGATAATGCTGAAAATTGAAATCAGAGTTGTAGCTGAAGGGGTAATATCTATGCAATCAGTCAAAGTTTCCACTGAGAAGTCAAAAAATTGAGTTAAAACCCATCTCAGGTGGAGCCTCAAACTTGGTCTGAAGCTCTCACAGCAATGAGCCTCATTATATATTTTGAGTCCATCCTGTGAAAATCATTTTTAATTTTCCCAGCAGCTGCTGCAATACAGTTAAATGGCATTTTTGTGAGAGGAGTAGATGTCTCCCTCACTTGGTTTATTTAAACAGGATTTGATCAATCCTTTTAGAAAAATTCTGGTACATGGCTCAAGTGCCAGAATTTCTGTCTGTCCTGGCTGCTCTGGAATTTCTGAGGACCAGCTGAGGAGTGATGATCCTCTGGAGTGAGCAGAAACAAATACTTTTTCTCTATCAAGTTTCTTACCGGCATTATATACCTCAAGATACTTCTCAGACAAGTCCATGTACAGACTGAGAGTCCTCTTCTCCTCCTCCACTGCTTCCCTGGACCATTTCTGACCTACCATGTTTTCTCTTCCACTGATGAAGTGCCAAGGTTCATTGGAACACAGGAGACTCTTTCAGTTCTCATGCATGAAGGCAAAATCTTACAATCAAAAAAGAAAACTGGTAGGAAGGAAAACTTGTAGGAAAATCCTCTGTACAGGCAGTCTTGGAGCAGAGGAGCTCTGTCTGCATGAAGAGAATGTGTACAAATTTTTATTGCTCTTCCCTTATAGTTCCCTTATAGCAGTAAAACACTTAACCTATTCTAATAAATAAATTCTGCCAGTTTAGTTGATTTTTCTTTTTTTTGATAAAACAAATGGATCTTTGGCAATAGAGAAAAGAAGAAAGAAAATATTAAAATAAAAAGAGAGAGAAAAAGAAGCCCAAGGCAAAAACTTATCAACAAAGACTGCCTGTTACTTCGGTATTGACATTATTTTAAAACCACATCCTTCAAATTATTACTTGAAAGAGTTGAAATTTCTCTGTAAGTATATTGTGAAAGGAAATTTGGGACTCCTTGGTTCCATGGAACTATACACATTAGTGTTATAATCTTGAGGTGGTTGCTTTGAACCAGTCTGAAACCCCCCTTTTCCAGCCCAGAAATGGTTGCAATAATTATTTGCTTCGTAGGAGTGATGTGGGGTTTGCTATCCTTTGCATTCTGCTTTGCCAGAGGGCCCAATGGAAGGACAAAGATTTGATTCCACCAAAATGCTAAGATATTTCCACATTGTTAAAGTACACTCTGCTTAGGATCTACAACTTCGGTGCATATTTCAAGAAAACCATAAAATTAACCTTGCAGAGATACTTGAGTCCATCCCTCAGCATCCTCCACCCCTTTACTCTGCTGTTACAGCCCCAGGATCACCACCCTCTGATATTTATTCCTCTCTGAGTACTGTATTTTGCAAATCTAAGTTGCAGTATTACTGTTTCCCAGCAAGTGGGAATACAAAAGTGAGGCTCTGAACACTAGCCACCTACACATAAAAAGCCACACGGTCTTTTGCCTCCTGAAAGTCAATATTCTTCATCCAGCTAAAGAGGGCTAAAGTTTTTTCTCTCCTACCGGCACTCTTTCTTGTCATATCAATCCAACTCCAAATGTCTTAGAAGAAATGATGAAGGAGGTCACAATGCAGAGCTGCAAATAAATAGCCTTCAAAATGAAGGACATATAAAGAAGTGTATGTGTCATTGCCCAAGTAGCAACAGTAAATCAGAGTCAAAGAGGGAAAAAATAAGGGTCAATCAAAAGAAATCCTGGCAAAAGTATAAGGGAATATATATATATATATATATATTTTTTTTTCCTGCAAGTGAGGTGGAAGCAGAGCTAGAAAGATGATGGATCTCTCCCTTGAACTGGGGAAAAATACCTCCATCCTAGCTGGAACTGTATGTTTTGGGGATCTCTGCCTCTTTATTAATAAGGCATCTGCCCACTAGGATTATTCATGAAAGTTTTGAAGGTTTGTAGTCTCATTTCTTTCCCTGTTCCCCCACAATAGGTTGCATGTTTGAAGTGGTAGAAAAGCAGGCAGAGAATTACATAAAGGACAGAAAATATCCTGGAGCAGAACAGCTGTGGCAGATGCGGGCGAGCATTTTGGGAGAAACCGTTAGCCTGGCTTCAGGTCACCTGCTTTGGGTCCAAATAACCACATCGTGGATCAGCTCTTTCTCACTTCTGCAACTTGGTATCTTGGTCTCTCCATCTCAGCTTGCATCCTGTACATATATGCCTATCTCACTCCACGTCCAGTGAGCACCTAAGCAGGAATTATCTCTGAAGACAGCTGGGATGCAGGTTGCTGGTGTTTACACAATGCTGCCTAAGTGACCTTTCAAAATATGCGGACAAGAATTTTCTAGTTCATTTCCCATGGGAAAATATTTACATAGTGTTGAATGAGTCGAGCTTGTTGTTATCATGTTGCTGCTGCGATTTACAGAACATTGTGGGAAATAAAATCATAATAGTAACAGCAACAAACTCCAGGATTTTTCTGAATTGGACACTAGAAGATAAGCTAGCCTGGGGCATTAATGTCACAGCGCAGCATGAAGGCATGCAGGTGGCATCCACCTCCCACTCTGCTGCTCACTCCATCTCAGCCGGTGGTAATTTATCCATGCACCTTCAGAAAACAATATTAATCCTCACAGTAGCTGGTACACATCCACTTTTAAATGAGGCAAGCGATAAGGAAAGGAGGAGACTGGTAAATAACAGCTCTTAATTTATGGATGAGGGAGAAATTTCTAATGCATTTCTGGGGACAGAGGTGGAGGTGGGAGAGAGGAAGGGAGGACTGTGTTTCCCACACCATAAAATTTCATACCCTCACAGCATCAAAGTGGGCTGAACAGCGTCTTGTTTTTCTGTCCTCATCTTCACCGTGGTTTCTGTCAAACATTAAAAAGGAAAGAGATAACATGGAAATTGGGAGGCAAGTTAGAAACACAGCACATTCAATGGTCCTCGGTCTGCTGCTCTCAATAAGATCTCTCAGATCAGTGCACGCTTGCTCAGTTGTGCTAAATGGAGGAAAGAAAAAGGTGGCAAGATTTTTTTTCCTGAATAGGAAAGGAATAGGGACTGTATTAGTAACAGAAGAGTTGAATTAACCATGGAATTTGAGATTAATATGTGGAACACAGCACTGGAACATAGAGAGGTCTTCTGCTAAGGTGTCTATAAAAAAACAGCAGTCAGTGCTGACCCATTCTGCTAACAGTGTTTTGCTGCTTCTTTTCTTTGCACCGCTCTGACAGCGAGTTCATTGCTGCAACTTTAAGGCAAGAGTATGTTCATATTTTACATTGCACCTACAGAGCACATTGAAACACTGGAAATGAAAGATGCTGCTGCATTATCTGTATTAAATACCAATTTGTTGACAAATATATATATATATATATTTATATATATATGTATCAGCAGTGATTATTTACAAATGCTGTTAAACCTGAGTGATCTGGAAACTTCGAGCTCATAGCACTATTCAGAACAGGGGAGTCTGTGCTACAGCAATAAAATATCTCTTGTACCCAGGGTATATTACTTGTGAATGCTCTTTTTTTTCCCTTGCCTTTTTACTCCATTGAAAATTTACATTTTAGCATAGCATAAAAAGGGGTAAAAAGGAAAAAAAAAGTGCCCTTGATATGCAGGTTCTGAACACAAAATTTTGAGGTAGTAGGTTAATAATCCATAAATTCAGATTATTCAGAATCTGGGGGAAAAAGAAAAAAAAAAAAGGAGGGCCCCACTTGAATAAGGTCACATCTGCTGTTAGTGAACCACAAATTGCAGAGAATTCTCCGTGGCAGGGCATAAATTACTGTCACACAGGAGCTCCTACTTCATCTGACCAACAGATCCTCATGCTATGGCCTGTGTAAAATAGCCTCTGCTTCTCATTTCCTTTCTTTCCCTGGATGCTCCTGGAATGAGGATATGCATGTGTTCTGTGTCCTTTGGTTTCTGGGAATTCTGCTCTCTTTGCATTCCAGTTCACAAGGACAAGAGCAGGCTTTGGGAATTGTCTGCATCTGAGATCTTATGTAAGCAGGTGACCTAACCCACATATCAGAGGCACAAATAGAGCAACTTAGAGAAGACCACACACTGCCTTCTTTATTTGGCAGTACCCACAAGTATCTCAAGCTAATCTAATTCCCCAAATTTCAGGCTTGATTCCTTCTTATTGAAAAAGAATACTTAAACATTTATTATTTGCCACTGAAGGCAGTGAGTACATCGTAGGCAGTCACTCAAAGTTACAAATAAGTGTAAGCACACCAGTACAT
>NW_010578200.1:780141-907889 GCF_000705375.1 Tinamus guttatus | reverse complement strand
AGAGAAAGGCGCGCTATAGTCACTTACCACAAATCTGTAGTGGGAAGGATCTCTTAACCTCGAGGAGTATCCTTGAGAGGCGTCCCTGCTCAAGGGGAGATCCCAGCGTGCAGCCCGCTGCCATGCAAGGAGAGCTCAGTGGGCTCTTGGGCTGTCTCCGTATTTATGGGATAAGATGATTGACTGATAGTCATTCTTTCAATTCAGAAATGACTGTTGGCTGGTGTACTCACAGTTAGCCTTATCTCCCCATCAGGATAGGGCCATCAGGACTGTTATTGATGGTTGATGTCTGGGTGGGGGAAGAAATCAGGGAGGCAACTACCAGGAATGTGGTAGTTAGCACCTGAACAGGGCTACAGTGAGAAGTCAGGATGAGCTGGGGAAGGAGCATATCCGTCACAAAACTCCAGAGCTACCTTCCAAATAACTGCAGCAGTGCTGCTTCCCAGTGCTCTCTTTCATTTCTGCTCCACCACCCTGAACCTGCCTTCAGCATGCAGGAAGGTTCTCTGAAAGCAGATGTGTTTCTAGGCAGCACACTAGAGTTGTTAGGATCTTTTACGCTGCTATTTTACTCCTGCTCCTTGTCAGAACAGTGCTGGAACATGGACGAGGATTTTGCTCTTCTGAAAGGTCTGAATTCACCTGCTAAAATTGCTTCTTTTTTCTCCTTTTATTTACATAGAGACTGAATGAAGCCTTGCCTAACTCAGCAATTCCTATTCAGCATGGCAAATACTCCTGTTTCTATTCCCTTCCCCTGTCCTTTGGTTGACTTCTAAAGGCCATACAGCTCCCTGCTCACCACACTGGGTACCAGGCATGAAGTGAGGCAGTAGTGGTTCATTCCTGGCTTTCCTCCAATCTCCTGATGTCCATCCAGTTCACATCTCCTATTTGCTTCATGTTTCCTCTTAAACCAAACAGTGGCGTTTTCACTATCTTTTGCTAGCTCCTGATAGTTGAAACATCCCTAATCCTTCTTTCTTTTGTGTCTTCCTGTTGTTTTTACATCAACTCATATACCATTTGTTTTTATTCTCAGTAGTCTCTCCCCTAAGTTATATTATTTTACACCTTCTCACCTTGTTACTTCTGTTTTCATACCTTGCTCACAAATTAATGTTTTATGTTTAGATACTTCCATGTAACCCAACAGTTTACAGGGTAGAATTTTTTTTTTTTTTTGCATAATTTCATAAATGAAAGAATTGGTGCATGTCTACGATGTGACATTCTCTATCTTGCCCTATGCAAACAATCATATTAGCTGATTAGGATACCTCTGTGGAGCAGATCTTCATTAGAGATAAGTCTATACAGCCAGCCACAGTGCTAGTCAAAGTGTTTCATCTCCAAAAGGCTTCATTTTGAGCACTTACTGCTGTTTCTGTCCCATAGGAGACTCGATCTCATGCATTGTAATTGTTCTTGGACAGTTTTATCCCTTGTCTGCAACTCTGCAAATGATTTATAAAAAAAGAAAATGGGATTTGCTTTTGCACTTAAAATTATCGGTCCGTCCTCTGTAACACCTAGATAAACGTGCTTCATTACTTCTCTGTCTCCAACCAGGAGAAGATAGTGAATCAAAACTGTTGCACGCCCTGTGTCAGTAGTTTGTGTCCACTGATTCACTCTTATTCGGTTCAAAGTATGAGAAACAGGAGTGGAACTGAAGGGAGCTGTTGCTGAGACTGATGCCCTACCTGCAGGTTTGGGCAGTGTTGTTTAAAAATATATCCCTTAGAAATAATTATTTTTAAGAAGGCACAGTAGACTTCCACTTTATTATTCAAGGGGAATAATAGAAGATATTATTTTAATAGTTTCTATTAAAACAATAGAAACTATGGGCTAACTAGAAATATGCCAAACATTACACATTGACCTGCAAATTCAGAGGATCTCAAATTCAGCATATGAAATATGAAACTCAGACTTGACCCTCCAGCAGGGGAATGCAACAGCTCAGAAAGATGCAAATCTCAAGCTTTAATATAGAGAGAAATTGAGAAAAAAGAATTTCTCACAGATCTCAGTGCCAGACTTGGTGGTGTCTCTGTTGTTATTCCTATTGCACCACAGCAGTGCCTGAAGGACCTACTGTGTTAGAAGCTGTACAGTTCCTCAAAATCCTATAGGCTAAAGAAATAGTTGGCAAGAGGCAAGATGCTGGAACAGAAACATATTAATTAAGTATCTTGCTCATTCTCATACTGCAGAATTTGCTGAAGTCTGAACATGAGTTTTCCCCAAACTCGGTCTTTATCCACAGCTGTATATCAACCTTCTTCTTGTATTGGCTCCTTTACTACTTTTCCACTATATTGTTATTTCTTGACTCGATATTTCTTGAAGACTTATGGGAAATAAGGGTCCTTATCTCTTTCTACCAGTCCAGACATCCAGTCCTTTGAATTCTGCAGCCTCAGTAGAAAGCCATTCAATCTCATTCCTGCGATATATACCAAACAAACGCGAACACAGAGGATATCTGGCTGGCCCCCAGCATATTTCAGATGACGAGACACATGCAGAAGTCATGGTGACCATGCAGGACAGTGTAGAATAGCCACACTCTCTGCTTGTACCATCTGTGCAACTTCACTGAAACTTGAGGATGCTTATTCCTTGCTAGTTGAATGGGGTCAAACCAGCTGAACTGGTTGCTGAACTGGTTGAATGTTTATTTTAACTTCATGTCACATGCCCACAGAGGGCAAACTTGAGGAAATGATTTTAATCACCTATCCTAGTTCCAGCAATTCAGAAGGTAGAAAGTTTATTTATATCTCCATGTCCTCCACAGGATTATCAGAGTGTATGTGTATTGGTTTAACTCATGGAGTTCTCATGGAGTTTTCCCCTCAAAATCATGATAATTTCATAAAGAAAAGCAAAAGGTGTCAGTGACCTTCAGCAGAGGCCTCTTCAAGGGTGATTGAGCATATTTGCTTGGAGTCCTCCTTCTGCATCTCTCCTCCTCCACTTTTCAGGATAACAGACCTACAGTCTGTCTAGACTTGGACATTCATACTTCTGAAGAGCCTATCCTATCTTCACTAACTCTGAGATAACTTCAGCATCCTTCATAGCTGAAGTCCCCCATAAAAGGGTCCTCTTTCTCTTGCAGATTGTGCGGAAAATCTCGCTGTCAAGAACTGAATGTCCAAAAGGAGACAGAGGAGTCCTAAAACTTTATTCGAATAAAGGGAGAGTCCACCAGGCATATCCCTGTGGGGTCTCTCAGATTGCTGGGAGACGCAGCCCCCCTTTTATCCTAATTTCCCGACCGAGGGACGCCCTCTCCTTTTCCCCATTGGCCAAGGTACTCAGAAGTTACAGCCTTCCCGGCCCGCCTACACCGAACTGCGGCCTCCCGCCATCTGTTCTCACCTGAGCTCACCAACTCCTTTGTCCCCCTTGCTGAAGAATGGGGCAATTGCCCTATTTCCCTCCTTTGTAAAGGCCCCCAGATGGCTCCTTTTGTCCTTCTGGGCTCATGGCTCCACTCAGTCTCCCCTCCCTTTGTCCTGCTCTTCAGCCAAACTGTGGAGAAACCCCCTTATTGATGAATACAGAAACTTGAGCATTCCGCTCAAGATGGAATAATATGACAGTATTGGACACACTTATCAAAACTGCTGTGCACGTGGTTCTGCTCCTTTAGTTCTGAGGCTTACCTGGGCTTTCTATGGCAATGCTGACTACCAAGGTGCTCCCAGGAGGCTTTGTCATTCCTCAGTGTTTCAGACAGGTCAGCACTCTCCAATCCCGTACAACCTACTTTTTCCCTAAATGTGTCCATGAATGCTGGCAGTTGCAAGTCTAGTTGCACCCACCGTTTCTAAAAGCATGACCTTCATCTGTTCTCCAAATGCCTTTGTGATCTCTCTATCTCTACTTCTGATATATACATATTTTTCTCCTCCTCTTCACTACCAGGAATAGATTTCCTTTTTCTGTCTTCTGCTTCTTAACTAGTCACTAGTTTCTTATTCTGACCGCAAGCTCTAAATGACTCTTGCCTTTCCCATAGCTACTCCTGTTTTAAGTAACAGTATTGTACTAAACTCTTCCAGCACCTGTAACTGCTTTGATTATACTCTCTGTTACAGGTCAGTGCTTTCCTTTTAGATGCAAAAGGCTTTAAAGGTGCTTACAATATGCAATGTTTGCTCGGTCTTTGCACTATAGATCTTGGAATAGAGTCCTCCTGAGAAAAAAATCTTAGTAATCACAGCACTAAATGCAGGATTATTAGCTGTACACCATAGATATTGAAGGGAACATTGCAATTTGCATTGTGTGTATAGAACAAACCAAAGGTTTCTACTCAGAACACCTTGCAAACCAGCTCCATGACAATAAAGGTGACAGATACTGGTAGATGGCTAAAGATCATAGTAGAAGAAAAATATTGGCCAGCCATGAACCACTCTTCCAAGGACATCAGCTGCTAATCCCGATAGCAAGTCCCATTTCCTGTGGAAGAACAAACATTTCTTCAGCAATTTCATACACTTTAAATAGCTGAAACAGAAGCTGAATTTAGATGCAAAATTCTCCTTGTTCCCAACTCACTTTTATTCAAGGTCCCATCAAAGAAAAGTCATTTGGGGAGAAATGTGCATTTTAAAAGATGCCTTAATAGCCTGCACTAGTGTGCTGCCTAAGGCATGCTTTGAATGGAGCCGGCGTAATGTTCATTTTAAGAAGCAAGCCAGGGAATTTTTACTAGCTGTTGCAAGCTGTTGATGCCAAGGTGACATTTCTCCATTCTATTCTAACATGATACTCCTTGCCTTTCCTTGGTTACACCTTTACAGCTCAGTAGCACTCTCTGAAAATCCTCTTTTGTGGAAGCTACTTCAAAATTTGGTGTTAGGTTGCATATTTTTTATTCAGAGCACTTTGCAGGATTTTATTCTAGTACAGAAAGACTTCTGCTCAGAGCAACTGATAGCTCTGCCTTTGTTCATTCTTGAAAGAATCATGGTCACCTAAGCTCAGTATTTACCTAAATACCCAAGCAGCAAGGAAGAGGTCTTGCTAAGAAAAAGAAAAATAAATGTTTAGATGGAAATTAAAAAGCTGATAGGCTCTTCTGTCCATTTTAAAAGGCAGTTCGGCTGTTACACTTATCACATTTCAAGGTAACTTTTGCTACAGTTCAGTGTAGATACCTTGAGCAACCTCATGTCTTGCTCAAAACACGGAAGAACAGATTGAATCTTGGAGCGGTCGAGCAACCTCATGTCTTGCTCAAAACACGGAAGAACAGATTGAATCTTGGAGCGGTCTTGGAAGGCATTGTCATGTTCACTATGAACAGTTCAAGAATAAATAGTTGCAAACAGTTGCAAATAATCACTATTGTAAATATGTCAGTATGGTTTTCACAACAGCAGAGAACCCGTACGCGCTGAACAAATCACCAGTCTATCTGGTAGAATAACATCTCAGTCTGAGAAGTCTGGATGGGAAGAAATCTCTATTTTTCTTGTAATATTAGAACTATATTTTGGCTTACTGAGTCCATTTCATCATTTTTCCTTATGATCATTTCCCATTATGGTGTTCACCTCCAGAACTCATGTTTCCCAACAGTTAGGATACCTGTACAGGCATGGTGTTGAAGGGCTTATGGTTGGACTCGATGATCTTGAAGGTCTTTTCCAGTCATAATGATTCCATGATTCTATGAAATCATTTTAAATGTGGCTTAAATAGATAAATATGGATTTTGCCTCAGCTGGTCTGAGACTTATCCTCGGGATTCAGTCAGAATGAGCTATAGTTGACTGCGGGGTACTGAATGACTTCCAGTGTCATTTAGCTACCTGTAGAGGTTCACAGAATGGTTGAGGTTGGAAGGTACCTCTAGAGATCATCTAGTCCAACTCCCGTGATCAAGCAGGGACATCTAGAGCATGTGGCACAGTGTGGCATCCAGGCGTATTTCTCTGGATAGCCTGTCCTAGATTCTTCATTCGATTAAGACTATCAAAACAGCTTCTTTGTGACTCCCTTCAAAATTCCTTTCATGTTCCGTTTCAGTGAGGAATTTGACCGAATGAAGCCCAACCTTCCCCACTTTAAACCAAGTTCTCTAGCGCCTTCATACCTCCATGCAAGGTTTCCGATGTGGAGGTTGAAGGAGGAGGAAGAGGGCCATGCAACAGAAAGACAATGCACACATTATTTCTGGCATTATGAGGAGCGTGGCAGCACCAACTTAAGCATGTATTGACTAGCCTACAATACATAAACCATTCTCATTTTAAGACAACTCAAGGAAATTTGATCAGCTGTCCATTTCTGCAGCAACTGTCTGAGCAGCCTGTTCAATAGCTCTTGGGGTATGGTTCATCAGACTAACTGCCATCCTCATGAAGGAAAGAGACTGTTTAAATCCCAGCTCAAGCACCTATCAGGTTTCTGACAAAGCAGCCCAAAATGCTTCTCTCTTTTCATTTCTCGGTTTTCTCCAGTGCAGGAGAAAAGCAGCCGAGAAACTTAATTCCTGGGGGGGGGGAAAAAAAAAAAAAGTCTTTGCAACAAGGTAGCAACTAAATCAACAGGTTTTTAGCACACCTGCAGATGGAAAAGCTCCAGCTATTGACAGCTATAATTATGTAATGAAGCAAGGAGTTTCTATTGATCTTTTTACTCTGGCTGGAAATTAGAAAGCCTGTTATAATTAGCCCTAAAGTCTCCTATTTATTACTGAAAACAGCCCTGTGATTTAGAATCTATATGGTTGGTAATCATTGTGCAGCAGCAGCCTTTCACTCTGCAGGTTAATAATTCAGGTTCAAACCCGAACCAGTGTAATGGGATAGAGTAGAGGAATCCCTTTTCATCTTCCCAAATGCTTTTGTCATGAGGGAAGCATATGCCTTATCTGGGGATATTTTAACTGATTAGACTGCAGCACTAAATGTGCATAGGGTGAAGTGCAGTAAAACTGGTGCAAATGGTTGTTTCAAGGGACCGAACCCAGATCCACAGAAGGATTCAAAAGAACTTATTGCATCACCTGTGGAGGAATCGAGATTTAAAAGGGATTTGACATGGCATAGGGTAGACCAAGGCATTAATTTGTAGCCAAGTGCTGAACTGTGCAAGCTGGAATTAAACATCAATGGACAATGAAGCAGAAAACACAGAAAGACCCAGCCTGGGAGTTGAATGGTGTATAAACTATGGTTTCAAAACATGTGAATAATTTATTATCTAGCCAAATGCTGTACCCTAACATAAATCTACTTAGGATCTCCTCTGAAATTTTCAGGATTATCTGTCTCAAAAGCACTATTTGGACAGGAAATCTGGAGGTCCCTTGTCCAGACTCCCACTTGATGCAGGACTTCCCAATGCTAGTTCAGGGCAGTTGCATTCCTTTTGAGTCAAATCTTTAAAACCTCCAAAAGATGGAAATTTCAGTCTCTCTAGGTGAACTGTTCCAGTGCTTCATTACCCTCCTGGCAAAAAGATTTCCATAATATTCATCCTGGACCTTTCTAGTGTAGAAATATGAGCTATTGATGCTCTTTGGAGTGTAAGGCTTGAATCTTCTGAAATTAGTTTTAGCTCGTATACAGGGCATAAAGAAAGAGAACAGTTGCGAAACTCTAAGTACAGTTAGTTTTTCTTATGATATTAAGGTTAAGTACTAACAATCTGTTGCCAGAAAGATGCAACAGTAGAATCTGGCCAAGTTCAGAGAACATGTAAATTAAATTATGTGCTAGAAATGATTATTAAAAAAGGGAGAAAAGAAGAGGAAAAGCCTTCATTCGATGTGTTAGTGTGTGATATCCAAGTGTCCACCACTTGGGAAGAAAGGTCAGGTGAGCAGAACAGTGAGATAGAAGGCAGTCATGTCATCTTGAGCTAGAGGAAGTGCTGTTGCAGAACCTTTTATTTTATTTATTTTTTTTGGTAAGGAGAAGACGAAGTTGCAGATCTAAGAAATCTCCAGAGCGTTCCAATAGGTCACACAGGCTAATTACATGGTCTCAGGAAGTAGCTGAGTTATTGTAGAAACAGAATGTTGAATTTCTGATAAATACATTTTCACAGAGTTGCTTTACTGTTTTAGTTTTTCTTTAACTCTTCCTTTATTCCAAACTTGATTCATTAAGTCTTTTCTGATGATAAAACTTACTTTAAGCAAAGTGACTGCACAAGCAATGTTCCCCTTTGACAGTGACAAATCCATATTCATGGCTCAGTTATCCTCTTTTTGGACCATCTAGATGGGTGCACTGAATCTGTAATGAAGCCACCATTGAACAGCCAGAGTGTTTTGCAACAAATGGCTGAACCTCTTGGTTAAGCAGCAGAATGATGGTGAGAGAAGAACCTCACTTTTGCACTCCCCTCAAGCTCCTCTTGCCTGGGATCATCAAGGTCTCCTGCTACTATGACATCTTCAAGCAACCTAAATTCAAGCCTGAGGACAGACTTGCACACCCAAATCATGTTCTTGTTCTCGGTGGTCTGAGTCGTCCTCAGTTCATCCTGTGGTATCCCCAGTCTCCCAGACACTGTGACAGTATCTTGATGGGCAAGAAAATGGGTAATTGTACAGAACATCTTGGACATGTAGCTAGACAGCAAGATGAAAAGTGCAATTACGCAGACACAATTTAATACTGAACTCTATTTAATCACTTATTTTTTGGATGCATGCACGCATAAATGCTGAAGAATTCTGATATTATACAGTGAGATTAGGATTTAATTACTTTGGAGAGAAAAAAAAAAAAAAGATTTGATCAAATTCCATTGATTTATACTTCCAGATGAGTGACCTGGATAGGGGCACTATTCTAGGCAGCACAGAATATGTCCTAGGTGCTCAGGAGGAGAGAAATAAGGCTTATTCAAGAGATGTGCCAGATGAGACTGTAAAAGGGCCACTTCTTAAGCCTTCAGCAAAGAACCTGGAAAAAAAAAAAAGAAGAAGAAGAATCTGGGAAAAGGTAGGTTGTGACCTCATGGTAGGAGGATGTTTCCCAGCTCCCTTCATTCTTGAGTACCCTGTGCTCAATGATTTCTGTTTAGGTCATAGACTGTCATTAGGAAGTGCTAACCCATCTTCTTCTCCTTTCAGCAAAAGTGTGTACTTTCTTTCCTGCCTTTCAAGAAAATTTTAAGTCTCGGATTGTGGAATAGAAAATAGGGAGATAGAAAATATACCAATAAAGTTTTTGAACCAATAGTTTTTGAAATATAACCAAAATATTTGTTTTATTTGCTTATATATGTATTATTCTGCATTTCTATTCTGAATTTAACATTTTAACATGTTGATTTTTCTTGACTCTACTGAAATCCAATATTAGAATGGCATGGCAATTTTGAATGGAAAAGTTGGTTACAGGGTGTTAGTGATATTGAGCAATTGTCCAGAAAATGGTATTTGTAGAAAAATTGTTCAAGAAAAGGGAAATTAGAAAAGAAAACAGGGCCTAATAGAAGTTAGGGCATTATAGAGGCTTGCCTGAGGTGAGAGACATTTATCACTTCCATGATGGTTGGTATGTATGGAATCTACTTCTCCATGATTCCCTTGGCAACACAATCTTCCCTCCTAGCACACACTAATAAGAGTAAACAAAGTGTGGAGCAGAATGGAGACACTATGGCCAAACTTTGCTGGATTCCCTATGGAGTTGGTAATCTGATGGTGCCATGCAGCCGATGAATGAATGGAGGGTGGAGCGTACTGAAGACACCACAGCCAAACTCTGTTCTATTCCCTACAGAGGTGACAACCTGGTTGTACCATGCAATTGATAAGCCACATAGTATGATAAGATGCTCTCTAGAGTTTTGATTAACTTGAGAGACTTTTCAAACCATTCAAAAATGAAAGTAAGTAGGACTCGAGTCACTCAAGCTCCATCTAAATGTAAAAGAAAATATATGAAAGGTAAACTAAGGAGGGATATAGTAGGAAGACAGAAGGTGGGTAGGAAGAAGGAAGAAGAAAGAAGGAAGAAAGAGTGAAGAAGGAAGAAGGGAGAGGAAAGACTCCATCGTAACTTTTGGATCAGTCAACAGACTGAACCCCTTTCCTCCCCTTGGGTCAGGATGCCGCCTGAGCATACTTCTCGAGGTTGAGAGTCCTCTTCCATCTTCTGGGGTGAGTGATGACTGCTCATTTGTACCGTAGGCATTAGCTAAGAACCCCACACTGTACTAGAGAATTTCCTGTACTGACATCCAAAACCTGCTTTGTAAATGTTGCACTTGAATAAATCATGCTATTTGTGAAATCAACTACTTGTTTTGAAGGTATTCAGACCTACAGTCACTAGACTGTTTGTGAACCCAATATAACCAGAGTCAGGCCTATCGCTGATCATACTATTTGTGAACTTGATGCACTGTTTTGAAGGCGATCGGACCTACAGTCGACAGATTGTTTGTGAATCCGGTACTGCCAGAGTCAGGCCTATAGTTACCGCAGTACTTGGTATCATAGAATCATAGAATCATAGAATGCTTAGGGTTGGAAGGGACCTCTAGAGATCATCTAGTCCAACCCCCCTGCATACGCAGGGACACCTAGAGCACGTGGCACAGGACTGCATCCAAGCGGGTTTGGAAGATCTCCAGAGCCACCACTGAAAAGAGGCCAGCACCATCCTCTTCACTGCCTCCCTTGAGGTACTTATAGACACTGATCAGGTCCCCTCTCAGCCGTCTCTTCTCCAGGCTGAACAGGCCCAGCTCCCTCAGCCTCTCCTCATAGGGCTGATGTTCCAGGCCCCTGATCATCCTTGTAGCCCTGCGCTGGACTCTCTCCAGCAGCTCCACATTCCTCTTGTACTGTGGAGCCCAGAACTGGACACAGTACTCCAGATGCGGCCTCACCAGGGCTGAGTAGAGGGGCAGGATCACCTCCCTCGACCAAGGGGGTCCCTAGTAAGAGATGAGTCCAGCTGCCCCCAGCCCCTCTAACATTTGAGGATCAGCTGGAACACAAGGAGATTCATTTTTTACCAATTTTTTTCCCCTCCTCCCCTCTTCAAACCGCAACAGTATTTCATGATTAAAATTTCATGGAAAGAACAAGCTGTGAAAATGAGCTAACAAGCCAGAGAAGCTATGCTCATCTATCAATCACTGTCCTGGGATTACCACTTAGTTTTTCAAAGAGACAATGGTAGGAGCAGAGTAGGGTGGAAGCAGATTTCATGAACAAAGATAGAAAAAAAATAGGTCAGGAGGAAAAAGGAATGGAAGTGGAATAATCCCTGCCAGGAAGTTACACACACACAAAAAGCAAAGGACTAGCCATTTTCTCAACTAACCTGTCTCTGTTGTGTTTGTAAATCACTTTTTGCTAAAGTAAGCTACTCTCATAAATCCAGAAAAGTACCTGCACACCTATTTCCTATATAAAGATAATATAAAGGAAAATATTGAACATTCCTAAAGCCTTTTCATGTGCTTTTGGACAGGTTTTATTGAACAAGTTTTGGACAGATTTTGGACAACAAGTCAAAAGGAGAGCACACCTTCTGCTGTGCATTGGCCAAACAGGCTGACAGTGATCCATGGGACTACATTTAGTGTTGCTTTCTGGAAACATGTATCTTTCACCTTTAACTTACTTGTACTATATTTTTGTTGGTGGTGGTGTTTTCTTTTAGTATTGTGTTTGTATAGTACTTCGCACAACAGAAAACTTGTCCAGGGTCTCCTTGTCTCAATATCATATTAATCCTTTCTGTACCTGCCACATCTTTCTTACTACAGCACAGCTCCTTATGAGTAGCCAAATACTAATAGCTTTCTAACTAAGAATGACTTACATTGATAATGAGACTCTCACGTCTCTTTTGGACTGACGAGGAGAGTTGAACAGGATTTACAATCTATCTAGACTTGATCCCATAAAGTGAGACCTTATCAACAGACAACATTTCTCCCTGCTTTGGTACACGTGTAGTATACAATTAAAAGATTTCACATGAACCCTCAAAATCTTTTTAATTTGTCCTATTTGGTCAGAATAAATCTGAATATATATAATTGCCCTTAATATTTTGACAGTTGCTATGAAAAAAAAAAACACTTTTCTATCACATGAGAATCTAATAAAACAAGTACATTTTAACCTTATTTCCTTATTTCATTTTGGATGGTGCAATGCTGAGTCTACTAATTTGAAAACCTAATGAGTACAGTCAGTCAAGAGTTACTTTTTTTTAAAAAAAATAAGCTACAAACCAAAGGATTTCTGAAATCTGCAAATGTATAATTTGTTTTCCAAAGTCAAAGAGTTACAGGAAATTCCTTTTATTTCCTCTTCCCACCACCCCTTCTTCTAAAAGGCACACTGTTTAGTTAATTTAAGTGCTAGCTTTATAAGTTTATATTCAATAGAGAGAGAGGGAAGGGGAAGAAAGCAAGCAAAGCCTACACATAAGAAAGGAAAAACTAAAGCAAACAACAAAGACAATCCTCAATTTTTCTTCCCAAGTGAGTCATCAGAAAGCCTATCTCCTAACCTAAAGCAGAGTTGAGTTCCCTTTTTGCCTTCCCTGGGTAAATCCCTTTTTCGTGTACTGCCATGTATACCTCCTATGTTCACCTCAGGGAGAGTAAAAAGATGATGAATACCATCATCCTGGCAGATGTCAAGCTTGCCTCTGCAAAGCCTTCTCTCATGGCTGACTTGGAAACCTTCCCACCACAACAGCTTTTCTCTTGCAGGAATATTTCCTAAGGACCATGATAGTTTATTTCTGAAATATAAAAAGAGCATCCTGCAGCGTGGCATTTCCTCTCTGTGCATAAGCCCCTTTGGCAGCAAGAAGCAGACTGCAAGAAGACAGCACCAACAGTATTGATGCTTGCAATTATTTCTAGCATTTGTGCACCAGTTTTGGAGCAAAGTTGTGCCACACGTCATATGCAACCTACCTTTCCTGTTTTTTTTCCCTGCTGTATGATAACCTCATGAGCTGGTAGCAGGGACCCTAATACGGATGAAGGAATCAAAGAGACCAGAGAGAGAGGAAATCTTATAGCTTCTGGTCTCACCTATTTTATTCCTTTATTTTATTTTATTTTATTTTATTTTATTTTATTTTATTTTATTTTAGAGCTCCTTCAAAGTCTGGGAAATGGGGAAGTCATTTTTATAGTTGCATCATCACTCAGTAGGCCGCTTTCTCCCTTTTGCCATCATGTGACACAGGCCTTTTCCTTCAACTTTTTTTTATAATGTTTAGGAAAGATGCTCTTTGTGGTACTGTTCTGTCAGAGCACTGTAAGTGAAGCTACTTGAAGAAAATTTGATTTGAGTAATTCCCATCTGAATCTGTTGTTTCATCAGTATTGAAGTGCTTTGCAAGAGCATCTTATTTATTTTTAACTAATTTTAGTGATTTAAAAAAAATAATCAAGTTCAGATGGAATTATTTTCTTTCTGGTGCATTCAGATGTTCCCATTTTTGTTTTAGTTGTGCATTACACTATATTAATCATATCATAATATACATAATACAGATCTAAAGTCTTTCCATTAGGCTCTTTAGTGCTTCTGAATTAAGTTTTTCAATGTCTGGCCCAGTTAGAGAAGAAAAAAATAAATGAAAAAAAAAAACACATAAATTAGAATTTATGGAATTATGGCAACTGGACCTTTCAACCAGCTCTAAGTGGGAATATAATGAAAATTTTACATCCAGAATACAATTCACTTTGTGAACTTTAACATCTCACCTAGTTTTCTATCTCAGTGGAGAGAAATAAGCCTTTTCTGGACTGCCCATCTGCCCATCATTGGGTTATTTTCCATATCTAATTTCAGGTAATGCAAATAATTCACAAATAAACACCTATGTGAGACAAGTAGTATGAGTTTCATTTCTAAATATGCTAATGAACAAATTCACAGATTAATCTCTCTGGAGTTGCACCAGCTGGAACCCCAAATGGTACAAGTATAAACCCAACCTGTTACCCTCCCTAGAAAGTATGAGCAAGACCATTACTTTCTATAAATGAGCTCACATGCACAAGTAGAGGGAGTGAGATTTCTCTGTGTTAGCAGTGAAATAGCTGAAAAAAATCCCTGAGAAATGATGCTCTATTGACAGGGTACTAATTTCAGCCTAGACTGATTTTCAAAATGTTGGAATAAACTTTCCTGCTATCCTCATCTCTGCTCTTAAAAAGGGGTAAAAATAACAGTGGCAGGTGAGCAGAGCTCTGATCACTGGGAAGCCAACCCAGCAGTATCTTGAAGGTCTTCACTGATCTGAACACTTAAGTTGGATTTGGCAATCATTGCTGAATTCAATTTCTTCCTACATTGTTCACAGCAGCTCAAGAAAGCAATTTCAGGCAATAGGCTATCAAGACACAAAGAATTGCAAACATAAGAACATGGGGATGAAAGTAACCTTGTGGGTCAACACGTGTAAAACGTCTCTTTCAACAGCAATATGTGGGAGGAAAATGATGCATCAGAGGTAGCATTCCAAAGAGAAGTATAGCAAAGGCTACTAATTTGTTCCAGACAAAAATACATTCAAGTAAGCTAAATAAAATATCTCTGGCACTAATTAAGCTTTGCTCTGATTTTCAGGGGTGAATTTTAATTGGAATACATTGCATTGCTTTGATTTAATTTCCTTCTGTTGAATGCAATTGCATTTAACCAAATCACATTGCATCGATTGTTGCTTCTTTTGAGTGAATACTATTTGTTTCCTCTGCAGCAAATTGTTTTTAATGAAATTCCTGGAATTGCATACAACTGTGTTGCAGTTAGTCGAAATAGATTGAATTAGGGCAAGTTGAATGAAAGATCACAGAAAACAGAGCTGAATTAAGTTGCACTGAATTTTGTTAAATTTAATGGGACAGTGAATTGCATTTCCACTGAAGCAAGAACAAGGAAGCAAGAAGAATAAAATAAAATTTGAAGAAAAATCATCAGAGAAGTTAGCAAGCTGGTGGCACCTGGGCAACAGGCAATAAGGAACTGAAGACAGGGACATTTGAATACTGGGCCCTTGGCGTATATTAGAGATAAATGCCACACAAGACTACAGTAACTCCTCTAAACACATCCATGACTGTGTTCATTAGACTTTTTTGTACTTAGGAGGATGTTTTTAATAACTGTGTTAATTACTAAAGGAGTGCTATTATTCTCATTTCTGTCAGAGGAAACTAATGCAATTAAAAAAAACAATGGTCCTGCTTCAATGCTATGTCAACAAGTAGCTGTCTAATGGGATTTTTATAATGGCTAAAACTCCAATAAGTTTAGGGGGGTCCTGCCAGGAGTGGGATTGCTTTTGTTCAACCATCTGTAAGAGAAAGGGAGGTTTATTCTAAACTAGTGTCGCCGTCATAAATGAAGGGAGATCCACACCTCTAAAGGCTGTTTGGCCACCCAGCTTGAGCCGTCTCTTCATGGAGGGCTGAAGGACATCCTGAATGTAGTCATCTCTTGGTTGGCAAGAGAAAGTCATCATACCCAGCTAAGATTAGACAAATAAGTTTCCAGTAGTTAAAGACAAGGGAATTCAGGGCTAAAAGTTATACCCAGGCAGTCTTGAGAAACTCAATATTCAGCTGATGCTCTTGATTATGAGTAAACAAGGCCAAGGCCTTGAGCTCTGAACTACTTGTCATTGTCTAAACCATTGATCTTGTGATAACCACAGTGCTTTTAGCCAGGCAGCTATGGCAGCTGGTCTCTGTTTTCTCTTTTTTCCCTAAATATTTGAGAATCCCTCTATTTTTCCATCTGTTTCTGCGGGTATCTGTATCGTTGGTCACGAACCACTGCAGATGAGGCCTCAGGGTGTCATCAAAGAATGCCAGGGTTTCTCAATCGATAAACCTGGTGGGAGAACAGTTCTTTGATTTGCTGAGAGTGTACCTGAGTGTCCTGTATGCATTAGAGCTATAAATTCTGTGATTCTGTGAAATTAATTAAAGCAGTGTCCCTAAGCTCTTCAGAAGAATAAGTCAAATGAAGCAGTTTGCTAAGTCTTATTGAAGAGTCTATCTTGTTGGTCAATAGGCATGACAGTATTTAGGAATACTTTGAGTACTTTGAGGTCAAAAAATTGAAATAATTCCCCCTTAACTATATTAACTAGAATTGGAAAGTTCCTTGAAACTCCATGGCCATTGTTTGGGTGAACTATCTTCAACCTCTCCTCACAGGTATTTGTCTAGTCAGAACTAACAAGAAAACTAATTTCTAGCTTCCCTGGTGTCTCATTGCCCTACCTGACAGTGGGTCCCTTTAAAGCCCCATTGGTGTCATTGGAGGTCTTTGATGAAGTGGCACAGAAACCTTTATCTCTTCTTTATATATATGTCCCAAACCACCTGTATCCACTGTTTGAGGGTACCTCCCTCTCCTTCGTGGGCCCTTCAGGATGCAGTCATGTGATGCTGCTCAACATTTTGTTGTGGATGGCAACTTTTACTGTGTCCTCACTGATGTGCTATGCTTGACTATACTCCAGTCAAGATGAAAGATGGGCTGGATCTTTGCATGTCTATCTCCACATCCAGAATCCACTGTTGCAAGGCTGGACTTCAGTAGAATAGTGCTGAGGATGAATCACACTTTTCATCTGCAACATGAAAGAGAGGGAGATGTCAAGAAAAGGATGGAAATAAAAGCATTTCTTTTTATACAGGGAAATCAGTAAAGAGAAGTGATAAGACTAAGGTCACATAAAAGCTAGCAGCAGAATTGTAAAGAGAATTCAAGGATGTCTAAACACAGGGTTAAATTTGATCATTTACTATTATTGCTTTACACAGTTGTTTTTTCCTGTACTTTCTGGAATCAGACTTAATTGCCAATTTCAGAGGGTAGGGTTTAATGATCTTGTCAATCCCTGCCAATCTATCATAGGAATATGGCATATATCCTGAATGCATAGTCTCTGGAGAGCTCAACCTCTTTAAACAAATTAAAATCTGCATCTAATTGCTAGCGTTTGGTGGTGAAACTATGATGCATGAGCACTTGTCACGTTACTATGTGGGGCACTGGGAATGTGGATTATGTTCTATGGAGGACTGGACTTTTGCTGTTTATTTGAAGAAGTGCCTCCATCCCTTCCATTCAGTCTTGGAGCACAGGCTTCATTCTCTTCTGTGACCTTCCATGTATGCCTGGATGGACACAAGGGAATTCTCCAGGAATGGCAGGGAGTGTTTGGAGTTGTTGTGGAGCTGTGGAAGAGGCACAAATACTCAACATGAGTTTTAGTGTCAACTGAATGTAGAATCTTTCTTTCTGTGGTGGAAGCTCTTATCCATCAGCTGGAGAAATGACTCTGCTCACAGGAAATTGCCTGGGACCAATCTCAGAGGAACCATGAATATTGCAGGCATGGGTGTTGGTTTTGGAGCTGCTTCCTGTTTCCACATCTGAACAATACCCAAACATTTGTCTCAAGAGACTGTGCCTTCCAGAGCTGGTAAAAGAGAAGGTGTAATACTACCTTGATATACAAAATTGGCAGACCATGTTTTTCTCCCATCAGCCAGTGTCAGGTGAGAACTGGGCATCTCTGCCAGGATCTACAGACACATTTCACATGCAGAGAGCTTGCAAGCAAGCAGCTAAACTGAAAGCTATGTGATAACATTTCAAAAGCTTCAAGGCTTTTCTGTTTGGGGCTTTTCTGTTTGGGGCTTTTCTGTTTTGGGGCTTTAGTTTAGGGTTTGTTTCTGCTGCTGTTTCATTCCATTTCTTCAAATTAATTGCTTTAAAGGGGAGTTAGAGGAGAAAAAAAAAAGTCTGCATTTTCTACAGATCCATGTGAACTATATGATTCCTGAGCAGGAATACTTAGAGCTTTCTCATGGAAGATTTATTTAGTCAGTTTTTTTTTTTTTTTTCTTAAAGTAAATGACATCTTCTCCTTCTTTAGCCTTCTCTCTCACTGTGGAGGTGTCTCTGCTTAAAACCTGCCGGTTCTGACAAGCCATACTTCACAAGCAGACAGAGAAAAAGTTCAGCCAGCCTCCCTTGTCAGCAAAGGATGATTTCCCTGACTCCTTGTCCAAGCATCTCTCATTAGTTTCTCTGTGTTTAATTCTCCCATTTTGCACATTGTGCCAATTTTGGAGTACTCTAAATGTCAGCATAATATAACAGTAGCAGTTAATATCATAATTAACTGTGAGGCTTAAGGGAATACGAATTGTAGAGCAGCAGTTCATTAGCAACGGTTCTTTATTTCTTGCTGGTAAACAGAGTTCTTCTCCGTACAGCTGAATTTAATGATGAAGAGCATGGTTTTCAAAAAGATACACATTTAAATATAAAAATCATGGATTCTGTTATGGGAGCACTCTCTCACACCTTTCAGAAACAGTGTCCTAGCTGTTCTTGAAGATGGTTTCTCCAAAGGCCCTTAAACAGAAAGTGCACTCTTTGTCCTCACACTTAATGCCAGATATAGCTTAAAGACAAAACGCCTTCAAATCCATTTACATTCAAAGAAGTGGTCAAGGCTGGTCAGAAAGTCTTGCTTATTTGCAGCATTTTTTAAAAAGCCTTAAAAGTCCCTGAAAGTTATTCTTTATGCAGGAAGCTCATTAGGAGAACAGCAACACCAACTTTCGGAGTCAAATCCCAGTGGAACACACAGGCAGGAGAACAGATGGTAGGAACTCATTTTGTTTAAATAATTACGAGTATTAACAGGTAAGTTGAAAGGATGAGAACAAGAATGTTTGAGTGTATGGATAGATGGATGGGTTGGGATGATAGGTAGGATGATAAGATGATAGATATTTCTAAAAGAAAGATGTCATCTTGTTTCTGAAGCATGAACCACTGCCTTATGCAAATTATATATATATTTTTTCAAATTATCACGGTCTGTTTGGTCTCACACAAACTCTGCATGCAATGTCACCTTGGTCACACGTGGCAGTTTTTGCCTGTCATTTTAAGTAATGAAGTGGGGAGCTGCTTAAATAGTCATTTTTTAAAAGTCTTGGATTGCACAACTGTGGGAGTATGAGGAAGAAACCAGGTTTGTGTGCACGGATCTCACAGCACATTACACAAGATTTGCTTTTCCAGCCCTGTGGTGGAGCTGCAGCTGGTGCGAGGAGAGTCCCTTTTGATATAAATGTGGTTTGGTGGGAACTGTCTAAATTGCTTTTTTGGTGCAGGCAGCAGCTCTTTTCCACTTCTCACCTCTGATGATGTGCCTGCAAGTTTCATCAAGTCGATTTGGCTCTCTACACCTGCATTCCCTTCTGCACATATGCATCACTGTGACCGAATGGGCGGTGTGGGTCCACATGCATGTCACCATCCCAGTATCACCATTGGCATCCGTGTGCACGCACACATTTTCATACAGCTTCATGATCTGAGGTTAAGCAAAGCTCCTAGTGAAGTTTCCTGCTAGTAACTGTTTCCTGTTAGCAAAAAGTTTTCTGTTAGCTATTGCTCACAGAAGCAGCACTATGTAAACTAGTTCTGATGTTTAATCTCCTTAGGAGTTCTATCAGGGCCTCAGTGATAATTAGAATATAAATATATTCTATGGAGGATGAGAAGTATTGGTGGGGGGAGTATATGTAAAAATTGAGTTAGCGATGCAGGGAAAATCAAGGAATTGGTTATACAACGAGGAGGAAACATGGAAAGCATGCAAATGAAAGGGCTCTGCTTCTAAGTTAATCATGCTGACGGATGAAATATCACTGGTCCAACACATCCCATTTTGTTATGCCTCTGCTGCAAGGCAAGTGGAGCTTCAACAGCTTCCCTCCCCCAGAGAATAAATAAAAGAGATTTAATTCAAACAAAAGCTGCTGAGGACAAACAAGAGAAGAGATACTATGGAAAGTGGGGAAGGAGAAACAAAAGGAGAAAGGCAGACAGTGTTAAAGGTACAAATATCAACCTGGCAGTGGGACGCATGTAGGGGGCAATCACCAGGATCACAGAGAAGAAAACTCTGAACTGGAAAGGCAGCCAAGGGTTGACTTTGCTGGCAGATATGCTGTCCTTGGCCATCCAGCATTTGATTTCAGCATGATGATAAAACCAGGATCATCATCTGTGGCCAACCAGTATCTTGCTCCTCTGTCTCTACCCGCTGGCCATCTATCTTTTGCTTAAACTTAGGCTGCAACCTGTCTGTCCAGGTGTGGTTGAAAGGTGGCATGGCACATTTACACAATGGCAAATGGACGAGGTTATACTGGTTATGCTTCTCTTTTTCTAGGAGAAGGCAATCTTCTCTCACAGTGCTTGACTGTGTCCTCATGAATGCAAGCAGACAGAGCTTCATATTTTTGACACCTGTGCAGTTTTGAGCATATCTCCCCAAAACATGGGGAAAATACAGAAATGGAGGTAGATAACTCAAAGACCATGAATTAAACTGACAGAAAAATACTTTGAAGGTCAGGAACAGGTCTTTGTTTTTCCATTGTGATGGGGGTTGTGGGGGAACAGTAGGAGGTCAGTTGGGGAAGTGTGGTTTTTGAGGAGCGCTTGTTTTCTACAGTTTTAATTTCTGGGATACTTAGACACAACAGAAACTCAGATACACAGGATAAGAACCATCTTTTTTCCCATTCAGCTTTATTCCAGTTTTTAGCATGCTCCATTTTCTTTTCTTTTTTCCTCACTAAAAGCAACTACAAATTTTGCTATTGCCTCAGAAAAAAAAAGTACATAGTTCAGACTCTTTTGTTGACCTGCCTTTGTCTCTTGCAGAGCCTAGAATTACTGCAGGCTCAATAATATCCTTCTTTTTAATTGTAAAATGACAACAGTTTCAGTAGAAATGAACATAACCCAGAGGGCTTCTCCCTGTGTGACTGTAAGGGACTTACAGACCAGGGCACTTCATGTCACCAGAACCCACAAGGTGTTTTCATTGCAGACAGATCTGTGTCCAGGCAAACTGTAAACAGTAGCTAATTTGGCACTGTTAACTCAAACGCAAATATATCCCAGGAAACCAGCATGGAGTCTGTCAACAGTATTAATAAGGGTGAAAGATGCTTTGATATCAGCTTAGAGCAACACTGCAGATGCCAGAGTCTTTTTACTACTATTATTTTCTTTTTTCTCTCTCTTTTTTTTTTCTATCTATCTCCTTTATCAAATTCCCTCTCAGATCCCGTCTCCTGTTATTCTTTTGGTATTTTACACACAGCCTTTGGTTTTAATTTGAACAACCCGCCTACAGAGCTTCTGCCCCCTTCCACCACAGTTTGCATTTAAATAAGATGCTAGTGTTTTGTCCTCTTGGACCTCTGCACCTGGGAAGAGAGATTAATTCAAACCTCAGCTCTCAGAGGCATAACCCTGGGTTTAAAGATGAAGTTTTTCCTGGTGCAAAGGCAATAAGCACTTCACAGCCCATGTTTCCATTCAAGGGGTCAGGGAAAAGGACTCTCTGCAGGGTAGAAATTCAAGCTGTGATGCAGCAGGGAACCATCAGGTCAAGGAATATTTTCCAAGAGGTAATTTTAAAATGTTACAAGCAGTGAATTTTTCTCCCTTTCCTCTCTGGCAACCCTTTCCAGGCCAAGGCTGCAGCACTCTACTCTGGGCAGTTAAGAAGATTCAAGCATCAGCAGCATCTTTGCTTCGTTTGTGGAAGGTGGTGGCCCACAAAATGTTGGGAGAAACCCAGAGAGGGCAAAGCACAAGAAGGCCAATGTACTCTGATGCTTCACGGTGCAAGCATGCAGGATGGGAGCTATCCAGAGAGGGCATCTTCAACTCAAAGGGTCTTGGACTGCTGCTGATGCCATTTAATTCTTCTTCAGCAGCAAAATCTTACAGGAGAGTAGACCACTGTCCACTTGCTTCTGCCTATCCGTCTTTAGACAACGCATCAGCATTGCCACCAGCTGCAAGCTCAGTTCTGCAGTGAACAAAGGAACATGGATTGAAGTTACTACATTCATCTTTCATAGGCCTACACCCACTTTTGGGTAAGACACCCAGCAGGGAGAAGGTGATTTGAGTGCTAGAAGAGAAGTTGAGGTCCTTCTGTCTCCCTTGGTTGATGTTCCACCTTAAACACTTAACTAATAACTCACAGGGAGTAGTTGCTTCTTTCTTCCTCCCCTCTTGTGGTTTTGATAGAGAAGGGCTAGCTGGACAATACCAAAAGAAAAGTAACATTCTTAAGTTACTTATCTTTGTTAAGGCTTAAAAAAAGGTGAGAGCAACAGCTAATTTCCCACTTTGTTGGGTGTTCACCAACTCTGGTTACACCTCTGTTTCACCCATGATACCAGTTGCTTTCCTCTTTCTCTTGCAGCATCATTCACTGTATACTGAGCAACCAAGCACTTTGCAGATGTGCAGTTTATTTCCACAATGAAACATTAGAAAAAGTACCAGAATACAAAAGAGGGAAAAAAAATGCAGAGGGATGCTTGTCTGCATAGGGTGTCTTTCAAAGAACTAAAAAATGGAGCCATGTCCATAAATCTCAGCACACTCGAGGTGTATTCAAGTTTATTTTAAATTCATTAACTCAAGTATCTGTGTATCAACTGAGACAGGATGGAGTGAAGCATGAGCTAATTTATCCTTCTTGAGGGATTTTGCTGATACTGTTGGCTCTGTGCTGCATGGCTAGTTTAAGCTAGCTCTGATATCTCTGTGACAATGCTGCAGCACATATCTATTGCTCTGTCCAGTATTCTTCTTCAAGGCAGTGTTGTGACCTATTGTCACAATACAAATTGTGAAAATTCATTCTGTTTAGGACATTTCTTGACACTTTTTTTAGAGCTGTTATTACTGCTTCATCAGAATATCCCTCACCTTTCTGAGGTATCAAGGAGTTTTATCCAAAAAAATCAGGAAAAGGATAGAATTATAAGAAAAGAAAAGAAAATGACAGAGGAGAGTTTTAAATTACCATTACATACTTAAGAAGACTGAGGATGAAAGAATTACCCCACCATCCCCCAAGAAAGGAAAAATCCAAGTAATATGCTTCTATTTTTCTACATTATGAAATGTAAAATATTATGGTGATATCTATTTTTAAAAAAGTGCTACCAATTAATCTAATTATTATAATATCTCGATTTTTAACTAAGCAATTATTAAAAGCAAGTCAATCTTAAAAATAATTTATTTTTTTTTTAAATGAAGATAACCGTTGGCAAATTTGAAGTAGATTTCTTCCAATTAACTTCCACCTTTGTGATTTTAAGTTAAAATCCTGTTAAATGCAGGACTAAAAAAAGATTTTCACCAAGCCAACATTTTAATGAGGAATACTGTACATCTAAAAATACTGTAGGATTCAGAGGAGATTCATAGCTGTAAAGCAATCTGACATACAGAGGCAGACATCACCATACAGCTGTTTTAGCAAATAAGGAGGAGGTATATCCAAAATATGTAGACAGCTACACAGTTTTGAAAAGACTGATTTCCAGTCCGCAAAGTAAACAGCTTTTGTTTACAAATTCTCTGGAGAAGGAAGTCATTAGGAAAAGCCCACATGTCTCTTCTTGTACACAAGACTTGTTTCCACGTCTCAGGTGGGACATTGCCCTGATCCTCTGACAAGTGGAGAAATTCACTGTAATATGTCAACTGTGAACTCCCACTAAGGCTGGAGAAGCAGTAAATCAAAGAGAATCTGTTTGGAATCCCCCTCTTAATGATGCTGGACTGAATCCAAAACCTGCTGAAGTTGGTGGGAATCTCTCCAGATCCTTCAGATTGCTCTGTTTTCAATCCACTCAAAAGCTCACCTAAGAACTAAACTTTTCCATGAGAGCAGGAAAGTGTTAGCTCCCTCTTTTACTTCCACAGTTTTTAAAGTTAGCAGTGGTCATAAATATAATCTGACCTGCCGAGAAACCCCTCTCGCTCTTTCTTTCTCTATCCATATACATAAACTCTTATATACTCATACTTAACCAAGCCCGTAACTTCTGATATACTACCGCAAATCATTTCTTTTTTTTCTTTCGCTCTTTCGGTTTTTAGCTATTATCTTCTGATGAAGTCAAATGATAAGAGACATTGCCGTCTCCTTGTGTAATCTGTTCTAATATCTAATTACTTTATCTGCAAAATGAAAAGAAATACGCATTCTGAGCTTACATAAATGGATTTTGCCTGAGATAAGTACCATTCTAGCATCAGAGAAAAGCCATTGCAATTCCAGTGTGGTCAGGAGAGATGTGCCACTTTTACCTGAGTGCAAGCAATAGGAGGATCTCACCCAGTGAAGTGTATTCCCATCACAAGGTAGTTTTGACTTCATTCATACTTGCCCTGGGATATAAACTGAATGTGTAAACACTTACATTTAATGAATCAGATAGCAAAAGCTAGTTTCAGTGTTATCTTTACATGAAGTGCATCTTCTTATTAACTCAACACCTACTATGCAATAGCTCTGGCATGCCTCAGATGCACTTTAAAATATATATGTTTTCATTCCATGCTCTGTTATTTATTGCAGGTAACAATTGCTGGTGTTTTGTGACCACGGATGCCTGATATATTTTGATATAATTTATAAACAGCAAATAAAACTAAAAGGTTTATAGAGGCTGCCTGGGAGGAATCTGAGGTCTAACAACTGCTCTCAATCAGCTGATCAGTGGGAGAAGACAAACAGTGCAGTTGGATAAGTCATTAAGAAGCAATTTTGCACATACATAGCTTGATTATATTAGCACATGCAATTTCACGCAGTATTTCCAGCTTTCTGTTCTGTGTGCAATGCAGACAGTGTCAAGAAATAAAAACAGCTTCCACCTCATCGGAGCAAAGTGACCTCAGGACACCGGACCTTTCATTTTCTTGAATATTGACAGGTGAATTTCAGAATAGGCTTAGATCTACCTCCAGCTCCCTGTTTCTTCCTTGAAATTCACCCCTTTGAAGTTTTTCTTTAAACTCTCATAAGACAGAAGATACTTTGGTGTTTCCTTACATGAAAACCAAGAAGTGGAAATGCAAGTTTTGGCCCCACTGCCCTGGGTGCCCCTCCAGAGCAATAGAAAAGGTAAAATGCTTTGATATTAGTATGAAGATGGGACAAACCCAGAGGCTGATTTGGCTGATTTCTTCCTCAAGACAAACACTCTGTTGCATGCAAATGGTTAAAACTAGAGAAATTTCAGCAGCGGGGATTTCTCCCATCCTCTCAAGCTTTCATCTTATCACTATTTTTTTTTCTTTTCTCTGTGATTTAATCACACAGAGAGGAAGGCATTCACCCTTTGCTGGTCAGTAACAGGGTTTGACAGAAGGGCCACGCGTAACGTCTTGAGCTCTTGTGATCAAGCCATCATGGATGGGAGTTAGCCAAGCTTGGAATAAACAAGCAGATAGTTCAGACTGGGTGAAAGAGCAACACAGATGTGCCGTTTTCTGTTCCACTGGGGAATAGACAAGCTATTCTTCTTCCCTGAGTGCGAATGAGAGAAGATGCAGTTGCCTTTGAAGTCACAGCAAAAACACTGATTGACGTCAGTGGAGTCAGGCTATCACCTCAAGGACGTGGTATTTGGAAACAGAGCATGGCCAAAACTTTGACAGATCCTTTTATTAGTCATTTGATTTCAGGAAGAAAACACACACACACACATCTATTAACATATATAAAGGTGAAGAAAAAAAACAAGAGGAAACGTCTCTTGATTACATAATGACTTGGGGATATGTACCTTGAAATATGAAATCAGATTATTTTGTTTTGCATTAAAGTTTCAAGCTAAGTTCCTAGTTTAATGAATATGAGTAATTCTGCAAAAATTCAGGCACATTACCAATCTACTGCTGCATATGGATTATATGGTGACCCTTCAAATGAACCGCTTAGGCAATAGCAGTAATGAAGTATTTCAACGTGTTTTATGCTATAGAGAAAGAAGATGATTTTAAAGTAGAAGTGTCCATCTGAACTGGTCAGTAAAGTCTTTCTTTGGAGCCAATGAATACAAGTTTTTCTACAAAAGCTCTTGCTGCACTGAATAGCTCTACACTGTGACTGCAGACCTTTTATTCAAATGGATACACAAGGACAAAACAGAAGACACAACATATTGAGGGAGCAAGATCCCAATCTTTATTTTCCTATTCCCCCTACCTCTATCCCTCTACCATTCTTTAATTTTTCCAGGGATTCTCAGCAGCATCTCTCTCCTCATCCTGACCACCAGCTCTGTCATACTCTACGGAAGTGTTTAGACTCTTGTTGTCCCACTGTTAACATATTTTCAGCCTTTGGGGTCGAAGACATGCACACATGTTAACAAATCTGCTTGCTATTGCCCTTCCTAGAAGGATTTCCCGACAGATCAGTTTAGGTAAAATCAGATGTTTACTATCCTGATAATATTGTCTCCCTGCTACTGAGAAAATGCCTCTTTCTGGACCAATTTACCTGCAGAAATTGTGTTCTGTCTGAGCAGAGATAGGGAGAGTAAAACTGAAATGCCCCTCAAGCTGAGTGTGTGAGGATGATGAAATAGCTGAATATCTTCTATCTGCTGAATCTTATACTCAGGGTGTTCTCACAAATAGTCATTTTGATCTATGCAGCCATGACACACAGAAAAAGTTATATTATACATTGATCTCATTCTCTTAGTCTTTGAGGACCCTGACATTTGTATTTAGCCTTACTAAACAGGAAAGTGCTATTCATCTCCTTTTATTAGTAGGAAAATGGGGTCCCGACAGACTAAGGCTACAATTCATCTTTCTAACTGAGCACCTCTAGCTCTCTTGTCTCCATTTGACTAATTATCTTAGTTCTCATTATAGTTAAAGACAATTCTGTCAATATTTTTAATGGATTTTAGGGAATGAATCACCTTATTGAGAGTACATGTTTTGTTTAGTATGAGATAAATACCGCCATGAGTCCCACTGAGTGTGATTCAGTTGCCCAGACTGGGGTGTCTAAGGAAGTTTTAGGCAGCCTTGGATTTCCAAGACATCTATATGTTGCTAGTTTGTAGTACACAGAAACAACAGCAGACCTATTTCCTTCTAGAGCCCATGTAGGATACTTAAAGACAACTATATAACACCAGGAAACTATGATCAGACAAACTAGCTGGCTCAACAGGCCACCACTATGCAAGTCTAAAGAAAGCCCAGGTATACCAAATGCATGTTAAAATTTTCCATATGTTTCCACCCTAAATAACCTTCCCAAGGTTAACTATCATACTAGAGGAATATGAAACCCTGTCTTGTAGCATGGAGTATAATGTCCTATACATTGACTCCTGCAATACTTTATGGCTCTATGAAAAGAAAAATAGACATCTGAAGAAGGAATTGCTCATCTCTTATACACTCTTTACTGTGCTGCCTTGAGGAAGGCCTTGAGAATAAAATTGGTCAAAAACCTCCAGCTTCCTGGTAGGCTGTCACTCAGTGTGTGTCTTCTAGCACCAAGCACTTGGGTAGCTGTTTATTTGTATTATTTAATAAGCAAATGATTTCTATGCATGGCATCTAGAAAAACACCATAAATAAAACACAGTGGAGTCTTAAATTTAACTACTGTCCACAGACAGCCATACAAACAGGCCTCAGCCTTCCCCATGCTGCCATAACCAATCTCCATAAATAACATCCGAAGCCAAATGTCAGTGCCAAAGAACAGATGCATTGCATAGCAATTCCTGCCTCCTGCTGTCTTCTGGAGGAGCCTGCACAGAAATTCTTGACACAAGAAAAATAACTCTGCACTGCTGGGGCCAAAAAATACATCTGTGATGGGGGCAGTGGTAATAACAGGTTGCTATTCTGCATAAATGTAAGTGCTAAAGAGAATAAGAAGCCCCTGCTAAGTTAAATTTGTGCTAAATATCACCAAAGTTCAAGACTATGAATGATTATTGCAAAGAGCTTTATATTCTCCAGGGATAGGAAAAGATGTTGTAGGATAAAAATTGCAGCCAGACACAGGTTAGGGCTTGAAGAAAATCTTTTGAATCACAGAATCGTAGAATCATTAAGGTTGGAAGGGGCCTCTAGAGATCATCTAGTCCAATCTGTCTTCACACGCAGGGTCACCTAGAGCATATGGCACAGGATTGTGTCCAAGCAGGTTTTGAAGATCTCCAGAGAAGGAGATTCTACAACCTCTCTTGGCAACCTGTTCCAGTGCTCTGTCACCTTCACTGCCAAGAATTTGCTCCTTAAGGTCCTGTGGAACTTTTGGTGCTTCATTTTGTGGCCATTTCCTCTTGTCCTATCACTGGCCACCACTGAAAAGAGGTCGGCCTCATCCTCTTCACTCCCTCCCTTGGGGTCTTTATATACACTGATCAGGTCCCCTCTCAGCCTTATCCTCTTCAGGCTGAACAAGCCCAGCTCCCTCAGCCTTAATGGTGAGGAGACTGAAGCACAGGTAGATCCTGTCCTGCCTGGGAAGAAGTTGTTGACCAGTTGACATCTTAATCTACTGTCTTTATGAATCTGTCTTCCAACTGGCACTGAGAAAGGCTCTGAAACTAAGCTCTTCTGGTAAGGACTTTTTCCTGAGGAACTGAAATGTCTCACCTCCTAGGATGCAAAGTCTACTTTAAAAGCACATGTGAGATCAGGCTGGGTATAGTTCAAGACTGAAGCCCACACTCATTCACTTTCCGCCAGCATGGACTGGATCATGCAGTAGTTAGATCTATGCAGAACTCCCCAGAAAGGAGAGAACTTAAATATTTTGCAGTACCACAAAGTGAGCCCAAGCTTAAAATTCATGTATTCTGGATAAATCAAGTACAGCCACCAAACAGACTAATTTGTCCCAAGCTCTGCTGCCTAAAAGTAATTTCAGGTGATGTTCCCAAACTCTAGAAATCCATTTTGCATTTTTCTGAGTGGTCTATCTCATGGTTTTGGTCTCCACTACCTAGCACTCTCTCAGACAATTCCAGGTATGGTTTGGGGGAAGGAAATTTGAACACAATCAGCTTGTTTTGCAGGATAAGGGCCAGGGAACAACGCTGGGCCAGTGGTTCTCCATGCCAGAGAACAGACCTAGGAATTTTTAAATGACCAGAATAGATTTAATACCTGAACTTGCTGTGAGGGTGGAACACATATACCTTATGAAGCCTTTTAAACATGCTCCAAAACCATTCCTCACCTCATAGTGGAGCCATCACATAGGAAACACAAACCTAAACAGAGTGATACAGCAAAAAGCAAGGCATTTGCCAAAATATCCTTGATTTATTGACTCACTGAGCAAATTCTTCAAAAGTTTTGGTATAGTATGACACAAAAGGTCATTGCTGAGATTAGGTGACACAATAGGCCAGATATCAAATGGTCACCGGAATTGCTATATGAGACATCTCATCTGAAATAGTGTGCAAGATCAGTACCATGGTGAAAGCAGTAACTGCGAACTTCATTATGAAGGCTCAAATTATACCTTGGATCAATTTATGGGACAAATAGCATCCTGCATTTTAGTACAGCAGAATGTTTGGTTAAGAAAAGGGATGAACATGTCATTTTATGCTAATGCTTCAACCATCCTCTGCCATTGCAGCTGTATATGAAGCTGAAAAGTGGCATGGGCTGGAGCCCCGTACTAAATCATTCTGAGTTTATGTGGCAGGCAACTTGGGCAGTGGCCCTCATAACCTATGAGGACACTTGCTCTAGCTCAGTCATACCTTCTTCTAAACTGTGCATTGTCCTTTTTTCACTGCCTCTCCTCTTCCTCCAGGGAGGGATCATTCATCCTGGAGCTCATTATGTTCTGGTATAGTTCAATGGGCTCCATAATTAACGACCCTCTGAGGAAGCAAGGCTACAGGCAGACTAAGACTCCTAGTCCATGCAGGAGTGCCAGGGATTGAAGTGGCAGGTTTTGTAATTAATGTCCATTTATGTCTGCTCATCTGCCTAATTTGTGTATGGTTTAAAGGAGAAAGTATGCATTTATGTCCCCTCCCTCGCAGAAAATCTCTACGATTCAGAAAACCTGGAACAGAAGCAACTCTGGGGAACCAGATACGAATTCTCTTTTGCACTGAGGTGCAGCACTTGTACAAACAGTGCCTCCTATTTCTTATGGTAAAGTGTGCTGAGAGGGTATTGGATTGGTGCTCATGGTTGAAGAATAGCAAAATATACACCATGAAAAACAGGGGATAATTACAATCTGGACAGATTCTCTTTGTCCCAAAATCTTTGTAGGAGACTGCAGACTGGAGTAACTGCCTGAATAGGAAAGTTTTATTGTGAGGATGAAATTGGTGCTAAACTATTAAAAAGAAGTGAGAGAGACCCAGCCAGCCTGAGCCATGGCTACCTCCAATGTTAGTGATAGTCTCACTCTAACAGAGAGGTTGGGTTAGAGACCTCCAGTTGTCCCATCCCACCAGCACTTGTGGGATCCTGTGTGGCTGAGGATTTTTGTTTGTTTCTTTCTTTTCTTGACTGGATCTCTGCATTCCTTTTTTTTCTTAAGTGCACATAACTTTTTGGAATCCTTTGCAAAAAAATGTGCCTATTTTTGGCTTTTTTTTTTCCTGTCACATAGCTGTGAAGCACTAAACCGCAAATCTGATGATGCTGCTTGTAAATCCATGAAGTGAGCATGATCCTGGGAGCTGAAGGCAGCTGGGCTACAAGGACTTATTTCTAGCAAAGTAGAACAGAGAGAGATCTGTGTTTTAAGCCATGTGTTAGGGAAGTCCTGTGTTTCATCACCAGCCTCAGACCCTGGGAATTTGAAGAAATAGAAGGGCTATTGTTTAGGGAGGGGAGTTAAACACAGCTGCCTGCTTAGCAACTATCCAAGAGTGTGCAAGGAATATGATGTTCAAGCTCAGGGATGCCTCCCTGCTATATGGAAAGACACCTGGAACAGACTCTCAAATTTAAGCTTGAGCTACAACTTTGAGTTCACTCAAACCAGTCTGACACCTTTTCCCACAAATTAGGTCTTTGTTTTCTCTAAATGAGGGAAGCTTCTTAGAAGTCTGCAAAACTCTACAAATTTGCTCTATTAGGAGCGAAGTAAGCCTTAACTGAGAGCATCAGGTTTGGGTTTTCTGCCCTCTGTTCCACCATGAAACACCAAGGAACTGCAAATCTATACTTGCATTTGACAGTTTCCTTTACCATCTATTGAGGCAGCAAACAGTTCAGTGAAAGATAACTCGGCCCTAGGATAAAGCCTGCAAAGACCCTAAGCATGTAGGACTGGTCACTCTAGTCTCTTGAGATGGGTTTCATCTAGCCAGATGTTATCATACTCACCTGAATTAATTATCATAGGCTTCTATTGCAGGAAATGGAGAGAATTGGACACTCGTGGAACACCTGATCCTAAGGTAGCAATCTAAAATAGGACAAACAAACCCACAATGGTGATAAATGGCTCTGAGTAGGCACATGAGTAGAGTTTTTCTTTTGTCTTTAGTAGTGGACACTGGAACATTACACACTTTGATGAAATTCTCTGCTGTCACATGTTTCAGTAGATAACAAGCCTGGTTTCTTTCTCTGATTAGGCAAAATAGATCAATAAGTCTCTTCTAGGAACATTCCCTCTTTCTCCGGCACCTGGCCATGATGAAATGTTTCATAGGAGACCTCTGTTTTTCCCCATATCAGGAGGCAGGCAGACTGCTCAAGAGGGCTCAGATTGGATGTTGAAAGCCTTGATTGGCATCCAAAACCCACCTGGATGCCACCCTGTGCCATGTGCTCTAGGTATCCCTGCTTATGCACAGGGGTTAGACTAGATGATCTCTAGAGGCCCCTTCCAACCTTAACTATTCTGTGATTCTGTGATTGCCTCTTTGGCTCTACCAAGTCAGCCTGCTGCAGTTCACTCATGCAGTTCACTCTCTTCTTGCTCCTCTGCTGCGTGCACCTGGAGGGGCTACTGAGGTTGCAAACACCTTCATGAAAGCAATAATTGATTTTTCTAGGTGCTGTTACAGAAATGACCTTGTATTACCAAATCTGCTTTTCTCCAGGTCCAGTTTGCTGTCCCATGTGTTTCTACAATAAATTGCTTTCCACACAGATCACTTTTCCTGGCTTGCCCACTAGATGTCATGAAATCATGAGTTCTTAGAGCAGTGAAATGAGGCACTTAACTGCAGTTAGGAAATTGATGGAGTTCCTCTGTGGCCATCTGCTTTCAGTAGCTAGCCCACTCACTTAGGAACTGTGAGCAAAAGCATCAGCTCCTGCCAACATTGGCCTATTTTCAGCTCTTAGGAATCACGATTGTTGGCCAGGCTGCAAGGAACAGAAAATGCTCAGCACTTTCTGTGTTGCAGTGGATCAAAGAAAAACCTAGAGATCAGGGTTTTGCCTGCACCACCTCACTAGTAGGCATGGACAGTTAAGCATACTGCCCAAGTCTGCATATCTGCTGCAGAAAGAAATTTTTCTCCCCTTGGATGCAAACTGCTTGGAGAAGCAGTTTCTGGAAGCAAAAGTGATACTTGAATTATTTGGTAGGAAAACTGCTACTTTCCTGAAAAGACCAAAATAAAATAATAAATAACAATAAAAAAGATAAGTTTGGAAGTTATGGAGATGACTCATACTTGCATCAAGATAAGAAGGCTCTATACAATTTCATACACAGAAGTTTCCAGTGTCTGAGTGTTTCTTAATAGCTTTTGGATGCCTCCATTGGCTTTCAGATCTGCCCTTCCATTTTTATTTAATTCTTTGTGTGATTAGCTATCATTTTCCTCTTACCTCTTCTCCTTTATATAGCTGCCTTCTCTTTCTGCTGGCCTTCAGTCAGGGAGGTTCAAGTGTGTGTGGGATGCTTTGCTTTAGCTTCTTCACCTAAGGTAAAATGATTTTTAGTATATCTGGCTGCTTATCTCCAAAATCAATTTTTTTCAATTCCTTCCCTTGTAAAGAAAGAAAGAAAAAAAAAAAAAGAAAAGAGGGGAGGAGGATTTCAACTCTCTAGTTTCACGATGGAGTTAATCAGATAGATAGCTTTCAGCTCTGAAGAGCTTCATTAAGATGAAAACTCTCTTAGTGAAGATCAAAACATCACCATGATAATGTCATCAAGTGAATACCAAGGGAAAGCCCGGCACCATGATAGGACACTTCCAATCCCCTTCCTTTTGCTGCACTGTCACATGTCCATGCATGGGATAACCTTGCTCACTTGGGCATGTCCACGTGGCTGGAGAGATCTTCTAGAAATGTTAGTGCATAATCTAGAGAGCAAGCATGTTCCCCTGAACGGGTCCAACCCAAGGAACAGAAAAGAAAATGTATGATATTTGAGAACTTGCCTGATCCAAAGAAGTTTTCCACATTTCCCTTTTCATTTTTAAAATAAATTTCTGTGACTGTTTTGAAAAGGTTTGGTTTGTTTGTTTGTCTGTTTGACGGTTGTTTCCACCATGTAGACAGTTAGAAGTGCCAGCCAAGGCCTGGACCCCGATGTTCAGGCTGTACACTCAGTCCGTGTGTAGAGTATGTCTGTAATGTCAAATTAAACAAGAGCAGTGACTGTACCAAGTGTTCTCTCCTAATCCTCAATGCTGTGAAACGGAACAATCCTGCCATGGCTTCTCTTTGGCACCCTTTCTCCACTAATGTGTCAGATTAGTTTGTGCATCAGTGCAGGCCAGATACTAGTCCCTGGAGATGCGAGGGATGAGGCCCTCTGGATGAAGGATGAAAAGGAGGGTGAGAGTTTGGCTGTATGGACTGAAGTTGCATTCTGGCATTTGGCTTCAGGGAGAGAGAATAGACCCTGCCTCGATTTATTTGTGCTTGCAGCCTAAGAAGAAGAGATGCTCAGAATAGACCCTGCCTCGATTTATTTGTGCTTACAGCCTAAGAAGAAGAGATGCTCAGAGAGAGAGGAGTGGAGAGGAGAGGAGAGGAGAGGAGAGAGGAGAGGAGACACATCCCAAGGCAGACCAATTTTTAGAAGAAGTAATTCTTACATCCCTTCTTTTACACTCGTAATGTCATTACAAAGTGCCAGAGCTTAGCAACTGTGCAAAACCCATCCTGTACTCAAAGCAAAAGCGTCGTATCATAAGAAACCTAACTCCGAAGGGGGTGCATCCCTGCACAGCTCCCTACCACCATCCTCCACTGTGGACAGATTTCACTGTCTCATCCGTGTTGCAGCCAGGAGAGGGCAGCAATGCATGCAGACAGATGGGGACGGGACTGCTCCTGTCCCTGCACCAGACACGAGCTCTTGCAGAGGCATCCCAGCACCAAAAGCAGGGGTGCACATGTGGGCATGAAGGTGGGCACCTCAGTCGGACACTTCTGGCTTAGGTGGAGTCATGGGCACAAGCCCCATGTTGCAAAGGGAAACTTCTCCTCTGCAGCTGAGCATGCAATAGACAGTGATTTAAATGCCCAGCCAGCATAATGGTTGGTGTCCAAGCACCCTGTTCATTCTCCTTTTCTGTAGAAAAGGCTCCAGAGACCTCTAAGATGGCATCTTTGACTTAATCTCACCTTCCTATTAAAGCTCAAAAATCTTTATAACCTAGAAATTAAATAAATAACCCCCTGCCTCTCACCCCCATGCTGAGGGAGAAAAAAAAAAAAAAAAAAAAAGAAAGAACAGTGGAGCCTTATGTTGAAAAGACTTTATCCAAACATCTGAATAAGAAATAACTGATTTATTCGGAGAGTGTCATATATCTTAGCCTTTGAGGTGGAATAGCAGTTGTAGATGGCTGAACTTGTCTGCAAGAAGAACATGCCTAAGTACATTACTTTGGCCTGTCACCTTTGAACCGGTTTCCTCAAAAACGGTTTGCTCAAGCTTATATCTGAAACTCTGTTCCAGGTCCCTTTCCATATAGCAGAGATGAATCACTGAGCTTCAGCATCATATTTCTTATAGTCTTAAAAATGGTTTTCTCTTACAGCTGATTCATCATTGAGATGCTACTAGCAGCTGGACAGCTTGGTTGAAGAATTTTCTACAAGCAGAAATAGGACATTATCAACCAACAAGATCACTTGGAGACCAGCACATTCAGAAGTATGTGGCATGATGCTGGTGCAGTATGTGGGATTCCTACAAATGTGCTTTCCAACAGACCTTATAGCTAAAGGCTTGCATTACCAGCAGACAGATGCCTTGGACTGGGCCTCAGACTTGCCAATTTTGAGGCACTGGATGGGAGTCCCCAGGCAGCTGCTGCCTCCTGGCTTGTACAACCGTGATGGATCTCAAATGGGATATGAGTGCTGTGCCTCTATCCCACCCCACAGTGCTACCTTCTGGGCACAGGATGTGTGATTAGCGCATCATCTAGCATAGGGACTGGCGAGTGTGATGCGTAAGGTCCTGAAGATGTCTCTCTGAATGACTACCCTTACTTGCAGAAGGATGCTTTACCTCCAGGGTGTTCTGCCCTTGCTTTTGGTTCATGGTGTCTGGTCAATATCTTTTGTCCTTACACTCTCTCCTACCTATCCTATCAAAGTCTCCAGAGCTTGTGACTCATATGTCAGGGTGGGCATCAGAGATTTCCCTGACCCCTCTCCTTCCTCCAGACAGAATGAGCCAAGGTGGCATTTGTGCTTGTGACTGAACAAGGCGGATTCAGAAATGTCATACCTGAGCTTTGTCAACCCAAAGGCAGGCAAGGTGAGACAGAAATGGCAGATGTCTCATTGATTTACAAAACAGCTACACAGTCCTGCTTGGGAGCATGTGAAAGTATTAAAAAAAAAAAAAAAGTGAAGCTTTAAAAGGAGATAGTATTGATGGGGAGTTGGCAGATTGTTTTGTGCTGGCTGTTTATTCTCATGCAAAGCAAACCAAATGCAGACTGTTTGCCCAATGGAAACTCCTTGGCGTAGTATCTGCTTTTTATAGCCTCACGCAGCACATTCCTCACCAGCTATAGCTCTGAAAAACACCTTTCTTAGTCACCAGTATCCACCCACATCCAGATGCTGCGATATCTCACAGAAGAGGAGGAGAAGGAATTGCTAGCACACCTTTCAAGAGAACCTTGAAGAGTCCTGGGTTGTCCTTCTGCTCTGTACCTCCATATCTGCCTTCAGACAGGAAGAACATTAATTTGATGGAACCTTGGAAACCTGGAACTAACTTTCCTGGTGTTTGATTCCCTTCCCTATCTTTTTTGACCCCCTTGACAACAGGTCATGTCTTTAAGGATGGATAGGATGGATAAGACCATGCCTCCAGGATGGATAACGGTGAAATGGTGCTTTGCATCCTTCAGAAATGTGAGGCTTGTAGTGCCAAGCCTGGGCGAGTCCTCTCTGTCTCTCAATACAGACCATGGCCAGAGGACAGGGTCACATGAAGCACAACCCTGTAACATTTTTCTCATCAGCGAAGAGTGTGATCAGAGACAGCGGATGATGACAGAAACCCTGAACTTATTTCCTTCACATTTTGGAGGATGAGGGAAATTCTTTAGCAGGATAAAGGTGTTAAGGGTGGTGAAGTGTTCCTCTGTAGAGGTGTGCATATATCGGTATAATTGCGTATCATCTATAATAGATTATATATACCTAGCATTGTGGGCTTTTTTCTCTAAATATCATCTTGATTTAACCCTCCTTGCACCAAGCTGTAAACATCCTCACAGATGCCTTGAATACATGGTAGTTTCTTACTTCTGAACCTTGGGAAAGCACAGGATGTAAAGGGGAATACTTTTCTGGATGACTTTTTCTCTCACACATAGACTGTGTTAGATAGGACAGCCTTGTTATTCTTAGACATTCATCGCTTACCTCAATTTCCTGTTTCTTGGGAATAAAACCTCTTCTCACTTCATTTCTCAGCCCCTCTCTGGTCCCTGCTAAGCCCTATGGTTCCCATACTGCTGCTTCTGATCTTCCTCAGAAGATTACTAGGGAGATGCTTATTGCTGCCCTGAGTTTGAGACGAAAGGCAAATAACTTCATTTCACACAGACACCAGCTATTACATATGTCAGTGTTGATTCATCCAAAATGTGCTGGGCAAATTCCAGTATTTTATATATGAAAAAAAAATGAAGTGTCAGAGGGAGAAGGAAATGCACTTCTCTCTTATTTTCTCTGTCTCTGATACGTTTTTCTCTTCATGCTTCATGCTGCCTTTTATAAGTTTGAAGATGGATATGCAGGCAAGGGACCGAAGAACAGCCTCATGCTGTCATTTTGTGGTGTTGCATTGGTCAATCTCATGCTAATCTAAAGGTTAATCTATCATTCCACCAACTATAGTGCAGATGAGCATAGAACTGATCTTTAGGCCTGCCAAGCAAGATGTTTGGCACTGATTTTACCACCTGGTTCATATAACCAGGTTCATCTGATTATAGGAACATATGGTTCATATCACTATCACAGTGACTACTGTATCTCCCATTTCCTTTTTCTCTAGTTATATGCATTGACCAGCTCTTTGCCTCCCCTCAAAAAATCTGCAACTTTCCACATCCCCTTACTTCCTCCCTTTGCTCTTACAGCATCCTTTGAGCTGGCTATGGTCCTCTGCTGGCCTCTTAGGGATCTGATTTAGCAGAAGAAACCTGACCCATCAAAACAACTGTTTTTTTTTTGTTTTTTTTTTTTTTTTACAGGATAAGAAAGCTGAATCTGTTCACTTTGTCTGGATGTGATCAGAGCAATGTTAGAGTGGTAGGAAACATACCTGTTCACTTGGCTAAGCTGAGATATGCATTTGTTGGGAAGTACAAATAAGTAATATAAGCCATTCAGAAAGTTTTCTTTGCAATGTCAAGAAAAACAGGTGTTCAGTTGGACAGCTACTGTGTCTTAGGTGAAAGGTGGCAACGAGCTTAGAAGTGACCGCTTTTTAATAGTTCTCATAGTCACAAATTCCTTTCTGATCATAGCTTACTACTCTTGCAATCAAACCCCATGTCCTGGGTTTCTTTCACCTTTCATTTTAACAATCAGTAGCAAGTTCTTCAACTCTGAGGAGATACCTCACCCAAAGTTAAAAGGCATCCAGCAAACAAAGGTCATCACAGCTTCATAGGCAGAGGAGGAAAACTAGTTTGCTTTGAATGCTATGACCTGCTAACCCATCAGTCCTAACAAGGACATCTGCTTTGGTTTTAAGACTGGAAAAAAACTCACATCAGTTAATTTTTTTCTGCTCTAATTTACTTACTGCAAACCTCTCAGGATGCATTTTCCTATCTAGCTTTTCGCTGCATATCAGTAAGCGTGGGGATTCCTTGCATTTTTCTTAAAATATTTCAAATCAAACCATCGAGACTCGATTCCTCTTCATACACTAGAGAGGCATCAACTCAGTATGAGATTGCTTCCTTGTCTTGCTAGATGGGCTTTACCCAGTGACTGTAGACAGATGGAACCTATGTGATAAATTCAGATAAGCGAAGAAAACTGGACCCGATATCACTCAATATATTTGTTTTACATTTTTAAGAAATGCAATGCACCAATGCCTTGAGCAATCTCAAATATGCATCCCATCAGCTAGTGTCACCAAAAGACCTTTCTGCTAAGAAGTGCGGGAAAAAACAGTCCAGATTTGATATTAGAACAATATTGTTCTGCTGAGTTTTGAGCTTTGAAGTCAAATAAGTCTTTGTTAAACCAAAGATATTACTTGTACAAGGATAAACTTTCAGTTTCTTGCAGTACTCTAAGTCAAACTGCTAATACAGAGAAAAACGTATATGATTTGTTCAGTCTGTGCCAACCATACTATTTTTATCTTCACTTTCTTTTCTGATGACATGTCTAGACATATAGTATCCATCTGTTTGCAAACAGAGGGGCCAGAACAATCAGTTGATCCTCCCCTTTGCAGACATCTAGATGAAAACACCAGCTCTTTGGCATCACCAATGTTTCCAATTAGTGGTTAAAGCAAGGAAGTCTTGTACTTGCAATAGATCCCTCAGAACTGTGTTGATGCAACCACCAAAGAGATACGTGGACCACTCCTAAACAAAGAGGGTTGCATGAACCCATGCAATCTGATCCCACTGGGGAATCGCGCTCATTCTGCACATCAACATACCAGGGAAGTGCTGGTAAACTGCAGAGGATGTGATGTAGAAATTAAAACTTAAAAAGTCAGGAGGGAGAAAAGATTAAAAGGAAACAATATTCACAGTTTGTCTAATCTATGACTAAGGGGACCAGAACTGTCTATAAGTATTTGCTGAATGCAAAAACAACAAAGAATGGCAGAGATTGGTTTAGAATGGAACAAAAAGTATTATTAGGAGTAGTGTGAAGTGAAAGAAAATATAGTTTGAAATGCCGAACAGTTTAATGTATTCAGCTGAAGACATTCTTATTATATAATGGTCTTTTTAAACACTATCTTTTTGTAAAGAACCCTGGTCTTTTCCAGAAATAGCTATTTTTGCAGAATTTCTGATCATAATTTATCATCCTTTTTTAATAGAAATGATAAAAACAAAATAATCCCTGTCTCTCTCTCACAAGAAAGTGGCTGGCTTCGAAAGCAATGCCATCTGTAGTCTTCTTTTTAACAAAAAAGATTGAAGATTTGTTGCTGGAACCCACCTTCCTACTTGGGTTCCTGGAAAGGAAGGAAGATTCCAAGATTTCCACTACAGTAATAGGTCTATTCAGGGACTCTCATTAGGTTTTTTTAAGGAAATATTAGAAACAGACTCTTGAAGGCCAAACATGATAGTTTATGGCAGAGGAGAAAATAGCTGAACTTCCCAAAACAATCTTTGCTGCAAGAGAAAACCATTCTCCCAAAACTTCGTATTCAGTGCCCTAACTGTCTTTTGCTTTGCTTTCTATGAGGAACTGGTGCCATTTATAGGGAATTTTATAGGATATAAAATATTCATAGTTGCCATGTCTGGGATTAGGATGGTTGGAAAGTAAAGTGTTTCTTCTTGAATGCTGTGAGATTCACCCCATAACATGGTGCAAAGTGTTCTGGGAGGCTTTCTTATGGATTCAAAGAAAAATTAAATATCTCCATACAGCTGTATGTTGCCTGTTCCAACACCTTTTAAATGGATGTCCCTTTGAAATGCTTCACAGAAAATGTCAGTCCATTTCTGATTAGCTTTGGCATTTGAAGTCAGAACTTACTTCTTTTTTTTTTTTTTTTTTTTTACCAGAAGTCATAATAATGGTTCCTGTACCAATATCATTGCTTCCACCGGACTCAAAATATCTTGCTGAAAGAGACCTTTTATCTTGACCAAAAGTCTTTGGGAGACAGACTGTCTGCCACTGCTGCTCAAGTATCTCTGCCTCGTGGAATCTTCTCTTTCAGCCCTTCCAGGTGGTATCCAGACAGATCACCTCCCACACATACTGACTAATTACTGTTCTTTCCCAATTACCACATGCCAATCCTCCTAGCAAAAGCAAAATACCTGCACCCACTAAAATGATGGTCATGAGCTGAATCCAGAATGTATCTCTAATTTCTTGTTCTCCTTATAGTAAATTCATGCTAGTCAGAGCTGTGCTTTCTTGCTCAAGCATGTAATCAAACATGAGCACACAATAAACACAACCAACTGTGTTTCAGCCCCCTGAAACACAGTGTGGAACAGAGAGGGTAAGACAAAAAGCCAACATTATTTTAGTCCCAAAGTTTATTATATGCCCTGCTTAATTGCTTATAATTCACAGGAGGAAAATAATAATTTCTCCTTTCTTTCTTGATTGCATTCAAGTATTAGGAATTCAACTCCATTTTTCCCTCTTTCAATCTTTTAACTCAACTGTTGTTATGACAGGGCTTTTTCAGCACCGTTCTGCTATTGGTTTGCCTGGTGGATGGTTTATATTGCTATTAGTGTCTATTAATGCTGGTATTCCATTCAAGTCTTGATAAATGGAGATGAAAAGGAATAAGTCATCAGAATAAAGGAGAACATGAGAAGCTGAGCTTTGTTTCACTGATCATTGGAACTTATCTCAGCTTGAAATGCACAAATTCATCTTTTGAGCATATATACATATACTGATATATAGATCGTATTGTTGTTATTGCTGTTAAAATTCTTCTTAAACTTGTCATCAATGTCTAGGTAGTATAAGGGCATAAGAGTGGTCATATTCATCTAAATCCAGAACTGATCAAAAATATAAGTAAATGAAAATATTAGCTATAACCTATTAATTAAGTAATAGGTAAAGTATTAATAATATATAGAATATACAAAATAAAAAACTAAAAATAGGTAAAATATTACCTATTAATTTGTGACCCAGAATTTTTTCCAAGTTAGAGCCCTTAACGGTCCTTGATAGAAGTCCTGTTAGTACAGTCAGTCAGCCAAGACTTTATGGAAGGCAAAGCATTTGCAACCTATCTAAATGGAAAAAGAAAAGGAAAAGCTCTTTTGCCCCCTCATAGAGATGAGTAATAGAGTCTCAGACAGACTAGTGCCTCATCAAGTGGGTGAACTCTGAGAAGCCCCACAGCACTGATCTAGGAGAAGTAGAAGAACATTTAATTTATCGTCTCTAGAATACGAATGGCTTAAGTAAGTGACTCACTGCCATATATTTAGCCCCATTAAAAGAGACTTTGCTGTATGCATAGGAGCAGGATATCAGAGATTTGCAAGTCCAGAACACATGATGCCTGCAGACATCAGCAGCCTCCAGGACAAGCTCTGAGAATTGTCTCAGGCACCTTAGTTCCCCTTCCTATCTAGGTTTCGATAGAAAGATATTTTAATGGCCTTCAGTAGCTGGCTGTAAGAGATGTGCTCAACTTACACGGAAATGTGTATGTAAGGAGGAGACTGAATCCCAACCTGGATATTTTCTTCCAACTTTCTTGCACTAAGTTATGTTTTCCACACGACCTGTGTGTTCTACTTTCTTCAGTAGGTAAGAAGAAATTTGAACAAGCTGTTGTTAAGTGCAATTATATTCTTTTTCCTTACTAATGTTACTTGCCAGCTGTTATTTCTCTGATTCCATTGCTACCTTTTGATGTAAGTAAACTCTAATTTGGGCATATCAGATTATTATTTCTAAAAAACATTCTGAAAGTCAGCTTTCTACATAGCAAAGGCTTTCAATTTATCTCCTTGCTAAGGGCAGCTGACTAACATTTCTCCAATGGCAAAAAAAGGTGATCAAAAGCATTTGCCATACTTGGACGGATAATGGTCATTCTATTTTGATTGGTTGAAATGAAAGCTTGGAAAGGGGTGAAAAGTGCCTATATCTGACAGAAAGAGATAAAATCATTTCAATGATTAGTGAGCCACAGAGCATGCAAAGTGTAGCTTAATGGTGCATGGTAGGCTCTGAGAAAAGACTTAAAAATTTCCACCCTCCAGTTAATGTTACAGCCAGCACAAGGATTTTATAATTGTGCAAGTTTCAGATTGTCCTTTTATAACATCATTTTATCTCTTTATCTCTTGAAGAGCAAATACTTTGTACAGGGTAAATTGACAAGATGAGAGTTACAATCTGGACTCACCCTTGGTCCACTCTAAAATATCTGAAGGAGATCTGTCCATACTTTCACCAGCATAACCTGCTGTCAGCAGCTGTCCATCTAGCTATGGAATGTCCCTGGAGCAGGTGGAGAGGGATCGTGCTTGCAAGCAAAGTCTAATAACTTGGAAAAACCATGGGCTTTATTCAATCAGCTACTTAACACACATTTTAGCTGAGCATTACTGCAGGAGTATCTTCTAAATATTACAATCTGATTTAAGGTAGCTACTGAAATATCCTAAAAATTTAATTGAGATGTAGGTGTCCTCTACAACACCAGTCTGATGCCCTGGAGGCCATGAAGATAGGGCATATAACTCCCAAAAGCCCTAGGCCCCTGACATTTGGATGAGAGGCTTTGGCTGTTACAATGCAACACCCTTTACTCTCCTTCCAAGCTTTAGCATGAAGAGTTGCCTGATGGTGAATGTTAAAATATGGAGAAATGTGAAGGGAGATATTCAGGGAAACTGAATGCTAAATCATACTGATGATGCTTTTTGGCATGTGAAAACTTGTGACAGTAGTAAACATGAATAAGACCTGGTATAAAAATCTTTCCCCATAAAAACAGTGAATCAGAGATTTCTGCTTATCGAGATGTTTGGAATGAAAACCAAGGGAAGGGTTTTCACCTTCTGTCTTGATATCCTCACCTCTGGGGTGCACAGTCCTAAAAGATCTTTTCTTCTTGCTATGTATAAGATACCATAAAACCCAGCAGGTCTTTTACATACATCTTAGGACAGAATAAGTTACTTTTGTAATTTTGTACCATGGAGAAAAATCAATTCCAACATCTTTTCTTTTTTCTTTAACTCTGTGTCCTCCTGCTAGGTTACGTTAAAAATGAGTTTTCCTCACAGCTCCATGCAGCGAGGTTTTCTAACTTTATCTGAACAACATATTTCCGTGTTTTCACGTGGAGGAAGACTCCATATGTCGTGTAAGCTGGTGTAGCTGCAACAGACCTTGGGAGCTAGGCCATCAAAGCTGAGCTCTGTCCCTTGAGTGGTCTTCCCTTTGGTTGAAATTTTCCTGCATGACCCTACAGAAGAGATAATTGCAAAAGAACTGATGAATGCAATGAAGGTAAAAGTCTAGAGGAGGAATATAGTAACATGATCAGGGCATACAAGGTTTAGGAAAGTCAAAGCCCATCTTGAAACTGCTGACGGATGTGAAGGGCAACAAGAAACGTTTCTCAAAGTACGTAGTCAGCAAAATTAGATCTCTCTATATCCGTAGACAGTTATTACCTTCATCTTTGCAGAAACATTTTGCATTTTAGAAGATTATTGCAATCCTTGCAAGTCCTTTTTCTTCCCCATACATTAAATCAAGAACAGTCAAAATCACAAAAAGATTCAAGTGCAAAGTAGATACAAAAGAGCTGGAACAAATGATCTTGGAGATCACATCAGTGACAATGTTATAAATAGTAAATTTGTACATAAGGATGTCAGATTGCAGACATTTAAATCTGCAGATGAACTCCCCTCCTGGACACACCAGCAAAGATGGTCAGATGGCCAAACAACAGCTAAATCCACCTGGAGGGACAGCAGACAAAACAGGAAGTCACCTGTGCTCATGACCTGCTCCAAAAAAGCTCTTTAAGACTGTTGTTGAGGGTCTGATCTGTACAGAGGTGTTTCCTAAATAGGTTTCCTATGGGTTGATGTGTTGTGTGTCTGTAAACCTCCTGTGTGTCCTACACATAACTTTTCAACTCATAGTCCAAGAAAACCCATTTGGCAAAAGAGCAAAAACTGTCAAAGATTGCATTCCCATAAGCCTCAAAATCAGCAGGACACAAGCCCACAAGGAAGTAAGTTCCTCTTTTCTTCCCCTGCTAATTCACAGAAAGGTAAGTAAAACCACATATATCTTCAAATACAGATTAAAAAAAAATCTTCTTTTGCACTCTGCAGGCCAAAGGTTTGAAGAGAAAGTCTCTGACCACTACTTATTCCCACTCAATAGTGGACTGTATTTTCCATAGTCCACTATTTTCTCCAATAGTCCATATTTTCTCTGATAGACGTATTCCTAAGATAACTGACTCATTTATTTTTGAAAGCCTAATTTATTTTTGGAAATCCTATTAAAGACATAACTGCATGGTACTTGGGAAACACTTGTAAGAAACCCCATTAATGAGCAGAAAAAGTGATACACCGGTACTCACAGAGGTGAGTAAGTCAAAATATAGGGATATAAAAACAAAACATGGGTAGTCAAACTGAGGCTCAGTCTGAAATGAAAAGAAACAAAAGCCCCTGCAGCAACACTGTGAAAAACTTCCTTTCTGAAAAGCTAGATAGTTGTTGTATTAAAGTAGGTAATGAGTCCCTGGCGTGAAAGTGCAATTATTTTGTTCCGTTGTTCATAGTGCTTGTGCTTCCTTGAAAGCTTGGGGCTGAGAAGCTGGAAGAAAACCATTTTGTTTGCCTTATCCTCTGCTAATGCTGTGTGTTCATGCCCTTTTGGTGCCATCTTCACATTGAAAACAGATTAAAAACAGGGGAGACCTGGTCAGATGGGAAAGTCAGATATAAGGAGAAATTGAGAAACTCCACGAGAAAGACATGCAACCAAGCCTCACAAAATTTGCAAAGAAAGAGGCTTGCTCCTAGAGACCCTGAGGTGCAGCTTTGTTGCAAACCAGAAGATATGGGGAAGTGTTGGGCTAAGCACAGAAGAAAAGGATAGCATGCAATAAACATACTTACTTTCAAATCTTAAATTTTATTCTCTTTTCCTCAGCAGAATCAAAACTCTTTCTTCAAATGACACATTTCTCTAGTGTTCAAAGAAAGTTCACCTTTGGTGATGCAAAGGCATTTTAATGCTTTTGCTGGGCTCACTTCAAAGCCAAGTTTCAGACAGATCCACTACAAAACCTAGAGTAACTCTGTGTCCAATCACCCATACACTGAATATCCTCTTCAAAAGTCCCTCAAAACCATCTTGTCAACATTTCTTCCATCTCCTAGCAGATAGCAGATTCCTTCTCCTTGTTCAGCTGGAGAAGCCTCCCCGCCAGAGATGTGATCAGCATGAGCGACATCTGCCTATCACCACTCAAGCCATCAATACCAAGGCTCTTCATTATGTCTGTGAGAGAAGGGGGGGGGCTAAAACACGTGGGAGGTATGCAGGCTCTCTAAATAAGTGGTAGGTAGCTCGAAGGTAATTCTCATAATTGTGGAACAGGGAAGACTAAGACTGGAAAAGCTTGCAGTATTGGTGTTGATATATGTACTAGACTGTGTATAAAAGAGAGCAGAAATAAAGATGCATGCTTGGTATGTGTGTGCATATTTATATAAATATTTCCATGGATCCCAAATCATTTCTATAGCTTGCTACATTTATGTTGACTCTTGTTTGATAGTTTTTCTGAGTTTTGCTTCATCTTTTTTTTTTAAATTTCTTTCCTTTTTTTTCCTTTTTTTTTTCTTTTTGTGTTCTGATAGAGAATCATCTGTTATGTTCTCCTGCCCCTGTGAGACTCCAGCAGGCAAAAATTGCCCTTTGGTCAAATGTGAAAATAATGATTCACTAGAATAATTGCTTTCATTCCTGCAGTATTACAGAGACAGCCTTTCATTTTAGTACATGGAGCTTTACTCTTTCATTTCTTTCCTTCCTCTCTTACTCCCTTCTTTCCTTCCTTCTATGCTCCCTTTTCCTTCCTTTTACTTCCTTTCCCCTCTTTCCTTCCTCTTCCTGCTCCTTTTTTTTTTCCCCCTGCTATTATTGAAATTTTTTGGACTCAGAAGAACTCAAGCCCACCTCCATTAACACTCTCTATGCTGATTGTTGGGGACTGAGCTCGCTGGTCTGTCCCAGTTTAGTTTTCTTACATTTTTCATCTACAAAAGGCAATCTTAAAAAGATATAATCTGACTGAACATAGGATTTAAAGGCAAATTATTTCACTGGTATAATTCAGCACAGCAGCATAGGTCACACTTGGGCTTATAAAGTGAATTTATGAAGTGAACTATGGAGCTGTTCATAATCTACCTTCTTTAAGTTTACATATACCGTACTATCTCTGAAGGAAAGGAAGAAAGATCATGTTATTTTCAAGTATAGCAGTCCTTGTTCTTTGACAACCAAAGACCACATTCAAGAATGAGTCACCCAACAGATAACAGTATGTCCCAAGAAACATCTTCTTCTCATGTTCTTTTTTTCCTGCATCTTCTCTCTAACCATGCCTCTCATCAAAGCCAGCAGCAAGGTTCCTGCTCCTAGTTCATTATGTTCTTCCAATGGTCCATTAAAACAAATAGTCCAACAGGTTGCTTTGCACAACAAAATAAAGAGAGTAACATAGAGTCTTGCTGTGTGCCTCCTACAAAGAAAATAAATTTGGCATTTATGGGAGACTGCTATTTTCTAGTAATCCCAGTGGTGTTTCCTTTTCTTTGTGTGTCATTGACATCCCTGGGACACTATCACTAAGTGGAATATCTGAATATTTGCACACCAATCTAAGAAATATAGCCATGTTAAATGTTATACCTAAAGAGGCCTTGGTTTACCAGTTCTACATGTATTTGGTTGCTTTCTCCATATTCAGTGCACCCAGAGATGTGCATTCAAGAGTGACTGCTCACAGAAAATGAATTCTTGTATTTTTTTAAGTTAATTGATGCCTTATGGTCTTCTCTGCTTTATGCCAATTATTATGAGGCAGAACTGCCTGAATTAAGCATAGACAGTCTAGGAAATGTGCCAGTTAATAAATGCTACAGTAAACAGGGAATCCCACCTGCTTGCAGGTGTCTCTCCTGTTTCATGGGACAAGAGCAATGTGTTAGTCATATTATAAAAGTCATTTATATTAATTCCCAAAGTAGAAAATTGCCAGGGTGCAATCAATATTGGCAGACATATCTCCAGTAGAGTTCAACATGGAACAGAAGGATATGAATAGTGGTTCATATAAGCCAAGAATCTCAGGTTAGATTGTTCTTTGGAACAAATTCAACATCTAAGAAATGTCATTCTCTGAACTATGATATTTCTTTTCATGGTAATAGATAAATAAATAGATAAAGGAGTCTATTCTTAACATCTTTGAGGGAGATATAGGGGGAGAATTTTCTACCCACTGGCAGATTCCAGGAAAATGAGACGTGCAAAATAATTGTTGTTTGGAAACTTCTTTTTTTTTTTTTCTCATTTTCACCAAGGGAGATTTTGAGGGTGATCCAGAGCCAGATAATTCTAACTGCCAAAAAATGTAACTACAAATACTGGGAAACGCTAACACTCTTGAGGCTGATTGAGAACAAGTTGATAGAAATCTTGCTGATGGTGGATAAGCTACACTAAAATATTTCATCTGCAACAATCCCCCACCATTTCTTAATTTCTTAATGAAAATGAGCCATTTTAGAATTTCCCAGACTTGAATTATTTTGTCTTAGGCAGGGAAAGTCAAAATTATAAAACATTTTAGCTATATTATACCTTTGTGATTGGTTTGCTGTCACCTGGACCACACCATGTTTACCCTGGACAGTGACTTTGGATGGATTCCTCTGCAGAAATAAGAACAATGGAAGTGGGAAAATTCCATAGTCCAGAGCCTTAGCAAACAAGAAATTGGATGAACATCCCTGGCTTTGAGGAGGAAAGCAGGAAAAAGGAGAGCTTGTTTGTACATCCTTCGTGCCTATCAACCTTGCATGGTGAAAGACAGAAGGAAGAGCTCCCAGCTGTTACACAGCGGCACAGTGTGGATATGCATTTCATAAAACTGGAAGTATTTAAAACTTCAGAGATATTTAAAGTAGAATTTGGTGAGAATATCCACAGAGACAGAAGGAGTTTCCTGAGGTTCAGTTCCTCCATGATTTGTCATGAAGCACAATCATCTCCAACCAAGTCAACATAGAAGGAAATATGTACAATTTGAAATGTCTTCCAGTACTGAGCACATCCCATCCTTTCCCAGCATCGATTCCTGAACTTTATTAGTCTTCCTGACAAAAAGGCTTTGATAACATCCAAAATAATCTCTCTTTCTGCCAGAAAAAAATACTGAAGGTTGTTTTCCCCTCCAGTTTTTAATAGGTCTTGCCACCATCAATGATACATCTGAGTACCTTTTTCTATCCATTTATAAACTGTGATTTTGGTGAGATTTTGAACTGACGATGACTATAGGTGGCAGTCAGCATATTCTGATGTACATTTTATCCAAATGTACCTTTTCTACACTTGGTTCCAAATTTATACCAGAGGCCAGTCTTTGTGACTCCACTTCACATAAATTGCTGATGGTGTGGACTAGGCATTCAAATACATTCTAAATTTTGTTAGCCACTATACTCTCTTGTGAGCCGAAGTGATACAAAATTAAGTTTGGGCCAGCAATACTCAGATCTTGGATGGACTTCTGACACCTATCTCAGATGCCAAAAAAAAAAAAAACAGAACTATCAAACGGGAAAATGGGTCAAACTATAGCTTTTGATCGGCCAAGGGCCCTTTGTAATGACGCATCCATTATAAGCTCCCAAAACCTGATATATGCATCCTACCTTAAAGATAATACCTCTAAGGGAGATCACTGCATATAGCAGAACTATATTTTTAGGATAAGGAAGGAGGCAATTATGTTCTATGTTGAATCAGTTGATCTTTTTTTTTCACATGAAAGCAAAAAGATGTTATTAGAAAAAAAGGCCATTGTTGCTAGTTAACCAGGTGCTCAGATGTCCTAAAACTGCTATGATGGATAATATTACCTCCACCTTCCACTCACTTCCTATTGTATCTTTCTTATTTTTATCTTTGTAACCTCTGAAGATATTTATCAAGTTATTAATGCTTTCACCATTCAGAAAACTCATCGCTCTCCAATTTCAATGAGAGAATTTCTCTTCCAATGTTGTTTCCAGACACTTCACATTAATATTCCATGATAACGCTCATCCGAGAGGTAGTCTCTTAAATGGCAATGTGTGCTAGCGACATTTCAACATGACTGCTCTTCATTAACACACAGGGAATTCTCAAATTCTAATTAGGAGCCAGAAGAGGAACCAGTCCCAGTCTTTGCCAGGTTGCCCTTCCCCCACAACTTCTGCCATATTTTTAAAATACCCCTTCCTCTGCCATTTTATCCTACACAAGTGGACCATGTCAGATGCTCCAGACATCTCTGCTAGGTTCAGAGCTAGGTTTACCATGGAAGAAGCTAAACAATTTTCCAAGCGGTCAAGAAGTGAAATATATTCTCAGAAGGCTGAGGGATCAGCATGTGAATTTAGGTTCTACACATAGCAGACACAAGTTTTGCAATGTGTCCTTACTTCTTTGTATCTATCTCATGAACTATATACAGATAGAGGGGAGCTTCAGCAACAGAGGATAGGAGCTAGAGCCTGGAGCTGGAATTGGGAAAACTGTCATTCTCCCCAAACATAAACAGTAATCTCTTTTGTATGGTGTTTTGTGTCATAGTTTATATGTCATCATTACATTGTAGCAAATTGCATCACATCCAACTGTATTGTATCATAGTGTGTTCTTTGGACTCTTGGATTAGAAAGTCATTTATCATATGGCTTTATGTTATTTCATAACTTACCTCTCATCTCACATATCAGACTGTGTTACACCCTGTCTGAACCGGTTCAATAGTTTTTGTAATGTCGCAATAAAAAGTAGCATTAATTTGTAGGCAACGCCAGCAACTCACTTGTCTCATGGTCTGGTATTTTCATAGCTTCTATGATTCTATGATTCTATGGTCTGGTATTTTCATAGGTGAAAGTGTTGTGAGAAAGGTGGGTAGTAGGTAGTGCTGGTGGGACTGTAGGCACTGTAGTTCTGTCCATTCTGGCAGACAGTTATGGTTTGGAGAAAATCAAAGAAAGAATATTCCATGCTTAGAAAATATATGCATATATTTTTCTTCTGGTGATGCTTTGGAAAGAGAAATTATATTCCTTGCCAAATAACAAAAATTGCATGAGCTCTACATCGACCAAGTTAGAAATAAATAAACAGCATCTACTCTTAACCACAGCCTCATGCATAACAAATAAGGTAGTTCTGACTGCTTTCTGTACAGAGGAAAAGGTTAAGAACTGATTTGAGCATTGTGTACAGAGTAGAGTCTCCAGGGAGCAAGCTTTGAATAGCAAGAAGCTCTTTAATTTTGTGGCAAAGTTTGTGCAATATCCAGTAACGAGCCTTTCTCCTACCTCAGCTGTCTTGCACTAGGTGCAATCACTCAGAAAAGGTGAGAAACAGCAGTACAGGGCAATTTGGAGATGTGCCAGTTATATGCCCTGCCATATGATCCCCAACATGACACCATCACTTGTTTGAGAGGTCTGTATCATACATGCCATTATATATATCCAGGCTCAACTCCTTATAGCACACATGTCTTATGGTCTGGAGAAAAATGACTTCTTGGTTGAGTTTTTAAAAAATGATTTTTCTATGAGATGTATCGTCTTCTACCAAAACCCTCCAGTTTTCGTATTTCAGCTGAAAATAGTTCAGACTCAAAGGAAAACAGAAAAGTTTTAAGGGAAAAATAAACAAATGCTGTGACAGCTTTACATGCAGTCTTGCTTTTTCCTTCTTAAGGCCCTGTTAGGAGACCTGAATTTTCCTTAGTGCTCTTTGCAGGGAGTTTTTCCACTATCCATGCAGCTTCTCCAGCGTTGATCTTGCTTGCACGGCCAAGGACAGAGATATACTCTGTTTCATATGTCACATCTGTGCTTCTGCGCTCTACGTATAGTGGCCTGTGTGCCCATGTGTGTGTTTGTATGCGAGTACCTTGCATATTGCATGCAGTAAGACTCACCTTTTTTTGTGATTTATGTACTCCAAACTTTCCAAAGATTAACCTCATTTTCTTGTTTTGTTTTGTTTTAAATGTTTAAATGGTAGGACTTGTGAATTTGACTTTCTTCCATAAAGTTCCCCAAATTAGCAGTTGCTTCACCAGAGCAATATGGACAGGTTGCAATTTGACATGTCACAGCAGTGCTCACATCGTTTCAGAAACATTATTCTTTGCTACTCTACTCCTTGTTCTAGAATTAATGCATTAATCTGCTAAGCAAAGAGGAGTTTTCAAAATCTGGTGCCATGGTAATAGAATATGTCTCTATTTATGCTGCATTACGTTACAGAGCATTTTAACATATGTTAGTGTGTCATTGCATTCATGGTGAGCTATGCTTCTGGCTGGCTTTGTTTAGCATGGATGTCTTAGCAGAGAGAGCTGTCATTCTGCATATGGTGGATTATGTCTAAGTCTTCTTTTATGTTCGCTGTCCTGTCCTTATATTTACAGTGAACGATATCACAGGTTTCCATTCTAGATCCTAGGGATTTATTTGTGCGGTGAGTGGAAATAACAAAGGTTTATTTTATTTGTTAATTTATAGTTTTTAACGCTTGCCAGTTAGATTTTGATTTTGAAAATATACCGAGAAAAAAATTGTTCAAATTCAGCTAATATTTCTGGAGGTTTCCCCATATCAAAGGGATTAGCAACATATATTTAAAAAAAAAAAGCTGCTTAGAGAATTAATTTCATTTGGAAGGGATTTAATTATATTTCAACATTTCTTTTTACAGAGTCCCTTGTTTCCCGTCACTAACAGCTCCTTCAATATCTCTTTATTTTTTTCACCTGAAATGTCTTCAGGAGTTTGAAATCAATGTGGTTTTAGGGGTTTAGTTGCCAAAAACATTACCTTTCTTAGAAAACTAAAAATGATCTTTTTTCCAAATCTTCTAAATTCAGTTCTCAGGCTTTCCTGTTCTTTAATTAGAACTCGAAATGTTTTGACAGCTACAGAAATGCTTGCAAGATTTTATTTCTTGAAAAAAAAAGGTGTTTTACATTCCCAAATGTTTATTATTTTTTGCAGCAGGACTTTGGAGTCTTAGCTAAAGAAGGAGTCTTCTTACTCAGCACTGTGCAAAAATAAAGGATTTTTCATGATTGTTGATGAAATTTTCACTTCTGTTAATTTGTTTCAACAAAGATCATGTCAATGCTGACCAAAACATCCTATAAAAAACTGAACAAAGACACCAGTGCTGTTCCTCTGCATGCTCTGAGCTTGGTCTATCTTCAAATACAAATGAAGTTGAGATACTGTCCTTATTATCTAACTAGACATTTGGGTAAAAGAGTGGATTTCCTGTGGGTGGTGTTTCCTATTAGTGTATAGAAGAGCAGAGTTGTACCTGATAGTACTTCTAAAGTCAACCATCAGTTAAGATACATGCTCTTCTTGAATGAGGTCTGTTTCCAAGTATAAATCACCTTGGCAGCGTGTACCCCAACCAAGAACGTTATTGCATGAGATATTGGACAGCAAATTGCAAGAGTTACTCATGCAGGTATATATATTGTAAGTAGAAAGAACGCACAAATGATGCCTATGCTTCTTCCCCTATTCCATGCTGATGAATGTGAAGCCTTGGCTTTTGAAAATCCCTCAAAAACATTTTTTTTTTGTTTTCTCTCAGGAAGCCGCAATTAAATATAAGAACATAAATTTGGCACCCCTCAAAAACATCTTTTTTGAATAAAGATGGCATGGGGAGTGATTGCACAAAGGACAACGACATATAAATTATTTAGGTTATCCAAACACAGTGTGATTCCTCAGCTCTCTTAACTGTCCAGACTTTTCTATTTTTTGGCTCTCGCATAGACTTAGCCAGCCAGAATTGCAGAAGATCTCTTGTCCATCTGCAAGTAGGGTTACTGAAAGGCCAGCAACCTATGGATGGCAACTCCAGCTTCTTCAGACTGAGTTCTCATCCTCTCCTGTTCTGTAGGTACAGATAAGTCAGCTTTAATGAAAGCCACTTTTACTGCCATCTACTTTGAAGCCACTTTAAAATTGTTCATTTTGCAGGTTTTTTCTTTTAAGTTCATAGTTAGATTAAAGATTGTTCTGAGAATTATTTCAATAGTCCCCAAAGAGATATACCTGCTGTGCTTCTGAGCAGCAGAAATATGTTTATCCATGCCTTAAACAAATAAAAGGTTTTATTGGAGACATCACTAATAACATTCTTAGAATTTAGATTACATTAAAAATTATGAAGAAGTGATGTTATAAAAATCCTGATAAGAATGGTTGAAAATGCTTCTGTAATATCTTTTTCCTGTTAACACAGGCTGAATGCAGAAGATATGGGTTCCTAATGTGTGTGTATGTTAATAAACTCCCTATTGTATTTTCTCTTCTCAAGAAAATTTTTAAAGGAGATGGTAAACCTTCACACAAAGGAACTATACTCATGCAGCACGGTTTAGGGGAAGAATTAAGATGGTGGTGGAACAGGACCCCACACAAATGAAAAGAAGGGCAGTAAAAATACAACAGAGAATTCCTAGATCCGTGAGAGATTCTTCAATCCTATTTCCAGAAAGATTTGGGTTAGATTTCTTCCTTGCATGGAGGTAGGACTAAACAGAGTGGAATGCACTTTGATCACCCCAGTACAAGAGGGACTTGGAACTTCTAGAGAGAGTCCAGCATAGAGTGACAAAGGTGATTAAGGGACTTGAACATCTATCTTATGAAGAAGACCAAGCGAGCTAGGCCTGTTTAGCCTAGAGTAGAGAAGACTGAGAGGAGATCTGATCAATATGTACAAGTACCTGAGGGGAGAATGTAGGGAGGATGGGGCCAAACTCTTCTCTTTGGTGGCCAGTGACAGCACAAGGCATAATAAATTAAAATACAGGAAGTTTCATCTCCATGTGAGGAAGAACTTCTTCCCTGTGAGGGTGACAGGGGACTGGAACAGGTTGCCCAGAGAGGTTGTGGAACCTCCTTCTTTGGTGATCTTCAAAACTCAGCTAGATGCGACTCTGTGCCGCATACTCTAGGTGTTCCTGCTTGAGCAGGGGAGTTGGACTAGAAGATGATCTCTAGAGGTCCTTTCCAACCTCAACCATTCTGTCATTCTGTGATCTCCAAGGCCTTGCCATAATTCTGCTTCCAAGTGGACTACACACCATCCCAAATTTACTTTCTTTGGGATGAAGCACCAACGACCTCCTCAATGTTTAGAAATATTCTGCATTTGCAGCTCATGCTCAACCAAGATGTTCTTTTAACCTCTTTGTCCAGGAGACAGCCTCATCCAATAACAACTTCCTTCTCCTTGGTGCATGTCCAGAAGTGTGTGGAGACCAGTCATGCAACCACTCAGCTTTTGGTGTAAGTCAGGCTCTTACAGTCTTTTCTGGTAATCCTGGAGTGTCCTCTCAGCCCTTTCCTGCCAGGCATTTCAGCTTGCACCCATCCTGCCAGAGCCTGGGGCAGCTGGACAGATTTTGGCATTCCCGGTAAACTCTCCATGTGCATGAGAACAAACACTTTACTCTCACTACAGAAAATTCCTCTCCTGATACAGTGGTATCATCTCTTTCACCTTTTTCACAACTTCAGCATGTTTGCAGTTTCAACACTGCCCTGTGATTAATTTGCAAAACCAGGTCTTTTTTCTTCTTCTACTACTTTTCGAGTAATGATCACTGAAATGAGTCAAGGAAAAACCCATAGGAGTTGTTTAACCTGCTGTTTTGTGAACTGTAGATTTGTAAGATTCAGAAAGTGATCTGCAAAATCACTGCAGGAAACAAGCCCTCTCAGGCACACACAGGAACTCCCCATTTACAAAAGCAAGGCAACACTTAGGGGGAGGAAAAGTTAAAGCAGTAACCATGCATATTCAAGTTTGATTTTAATTGACTGCAAATGAAGAGGGGAAAAAAAAATCTCACACACCAATTTCTGATTTCTCTGCAATCTTGTTTTTTTTTTTGTTTTAACAACAAAACTGAGCTCTTTCTCACTTTCCCACTTCCAGAGCGGGTCATCTCTTCCTACTCCATGTCTGCATCTCCATTAGCGCAGTTTTGGCTCATATCATCTTTTCCTGTGCCCTGAGGACTTGCGCAGTGTTCCTACCCCATCTCTCAGAAGCATTTTTGATCTTGAACAGATGGCAGTTGGCTGGCCACCATGATGATGTCAATATAATTTTTCAGAAATTTTCTTTATGAACAATGACGAACAATGACAAAATTGCAATCTGACAAGGGAAAGATTTTTTTTTAGTCTCTGATACTCATACAAGGGTTGCTCATTGCCATAGAAGTGTTCTGGAACACTTCCTTTGTGCAGTCCTGTTCTCACCTTAACTCCTCCTAGGTGTTATAGAAATATTTCTTTTTTTGTTTGTGTGTGCATACATGCTTCCATGTTTCAGTGCATTCTCTCAGCTAACTCCAACTCTTTCTTAAAACTACACTTTTGGGAAGTTTAAGGAAGGCTGATAGAAGTTGAAGAATTTTGGGAGGATTATTGTAACTCTGCTATCACCCATCAGAGGCTCTTCTTTCCTCTTCTAGCACATCCACATCGCTATTGCAATGGGAATAGTGACTCTCAGGACATGGAGTCATGCAGCCGCCTTGCCTGAGGTCGCACATTACCCACCTACACCTGGTACATAAGCCAGGTCCCAAGTTCTCCTGAATCTCTACTTACGGCATAATAAAATCTCATTCCTGCAGCTACCATCACCTGCTGCCGACCTCCTCAATGTGGAGGTCACTTCACTGTGGCCATGGGCAGTACGTGGAATAAGTGGATAATAGGGGCAAAGGGAGGAATTGCTGACAGTCTCATGAGTTCCCAGGGATGGCTGGACAGCAAGGTTGAGACCTCTGCCCAAGATACCTCATCTGGCAGGCAGAAAGATGAACTGGTGACACTAGTTCATGTGAAACACTACATTTTAATTAGGCAAGCAAATTTATAGAGCACTTTTGGTTGATGTGAATAAAAGGCTACGGATGGTTCTGTTTTTTTAATGCAATAGGAAAAAAAATCTCAAAAATGTCATCTTCCTTTAATTTTGTCTCTTGTCATCAGTAAATAAAACAGGCATTTCAATTTGGAACAAAGTCCATTGTTTTGAACTTCTTCCTTGCTCTAGAAGTGATCCTGGCAGTGAAATGCTTTCACTATTGAGTTCAATTGCTATGAAAACAAAGTTTTGGAGAGAAGAGAACAAAGTAATTTAATTTTTGCTTTTATCAGATGGTCTCATGAGATATCTCTGTGCAGGCATTGCTGTTTCTCAATGTCATTTCTCTGAAGAATGATGTGCCTCACTGAACTCAAACTTATCAGCACTACAAGACTATTTTATCTGGGTCTCATCTAATATTACTGCTGCTTTCAATTCTCCTTATTAAACTCAGTATTAGGTGAATAAAAAATTGTAGGAACCAGAACTTATGTACAAAGATGCTTCAGGTTCCTGGGCAAGTCAAACAAACGTAAAAAATAGACAAATATATATTTAAAAATATAAAAATGTATATTTTTATATATAAAGTTTGTAGCAGCTAGAGTTCCTTTTACTTGTCCTTTGAGAAAGCTATGTTTTATAATGGATCCTGCTCTTCTAATCAATCAGTGTCTCAGTTTCCTTTCAAGTAAAATGAGTTCATAACATTCATCTCCACAGTGCATCCATTGAGAAGGTGTTGGACTTTGCTAGGGAGACAAGAAACGGGACAACGGGACCTCACTACATTTCCCAGGAGGGAAGACCAGAACCAGCTGATAAATTCGCATTCAGAAATGCATTTGGGACAACAGTGTGTGATAGAAATATCAAGTGCCTAGAGAGATCTCTCTGGTCTTAAATTGTTATGCCGGGGAAATGAGTTAATAGCAGCTACTTCATAACTGGAAAGGAGAAATGCCCTCGGAGTGTGTTGGATAGACCAGAAGGGGCTGTAAGCACTGGGGACATAAGCTGGGGCTGGGAGATGCTTCATTAGCTCCATCCATCAAGGGCTGGAGCACAGAGGGCAGGGGGAGAGCGTTTGCATGAACATAAGGCAAGAAGAGTTTGTCACCCTGTGTTCAATGTGAGACATTGAGGGTCCTCAGCGTTGAGCAAATGGCACTAACAACTCATCCTAGCAGACATGGGACGTGGCCAAGGATCCTTGTTATTGCTCCTGGGTAAGTCAGAAATCTAGGACTGAAAGAGTTGACGAGACAGGTTGGAGTGGTGATCTGCCTTCTTCAGAGGCTGTCGCAGATAGTCTGGATGATAAAATGCTATCCCAAGCCATAAGTGGTAACATTGTGCTGGCAGAATTTTTCTCATGTGCTACAGATTGCTTTAGGGTGTGAAAGTCTAGAAAATATGATTGTCTCTTATTATGCTATTGCCTAGGTATAAATGTCCTACTAACAACAGCAACATCTATGTCCTGTCTCATGTGTTTTTTCTTTAATGATAGCCTGTGGCTATGACTTCCATATTTATGGTATTTATTTAATCTAATTTCCTACTACCTTCCATAGGTTATTCTCTTAACTACAAACTATATCTGGTCTGCAGAAATCATCCTGGCTTCCTTCGTCATTAATGGTGATGTCATCGAAGAGCAAGCCAACCTGTTTTTAGGATGGGGAGACCTGCTCTTCTCTCCCCACAAGTGGCAGAGAGAAGAACATTTACCCTAAAGCAATGCTGATTCTCCTCAAACTGAAGGCACCCCACAGAAATGCCCTTTTCTACTGTATCTCAGTATATATATTAGACATATTGATGCTCTAATGGCTAAGGGAAAAGAAAAAGAAAAGTTAAAAAAAAAGAAAAAAGAAAGAAAAAAAAAGCCCAGAGACTCAGAGTTAAAAATAAGCCTATTCTTCATTAGACACCTCATTAAGCAGTAAACTAATTCTGGATGTTTTCAGTGTTTTAAGTAACAGGCCTCAGCTGAAATAGTCTCATGGTGCACAATCCCCTTTTGAAAATAAACTGTTTTTTAATTCCCTCCTTCTCTCTCTTTTTATTTATTAATTAATTTATTTTTAATTCTAGTTCGGAGAAAAAAAAAAGGGAAACTCAAAGAAATACATCAAGGTGAATGTAAATGCTGGATTAACGAGAGTGGGGATGTTGGTGGGTCATTTATAGCTCGGAAGTAGATCCTGTGCATGGAGGAGAGGGTGAGGAAGGCAGCAGAACCAAGAAGCTATCAGAGATAATGCCCTTTTCTTGAAGAGTCCCCCTGTCTATATCATTCTGATAAGAAACAAGTCTCAGGAGCTCCAGATCTTGATGGAACTCCATTTTGTATCCCTGACAAGTGGCTGAGATCGTAAATCTCATTCCTACCTAACCTCCTCCAGTCCAGAATCAAGGCAGAGACCAGAAGAAGAGATCACACCTGAGATCCAAGGATATTCTAGTGCTAGGAGAAGAGGATTCACCAGGGAGACTTCATCAGGGTCAGGTTTACTTTGACTCTGTGCATTGTCAGTCATTGGCACATACCCTAAGGAGGTGAATGTTATGGGCTAAGGAGCACATATCTTGAGGAGACACTCTTCACGGCAAAGGAACAAGTAGAAAATCTCCTCTTCATTTGCAGCTCTGCACCTGAGCTCCCTCCATCTCTGTGATGACTCTTCAGGGGCCAGGGATCTTTGGTAGTGCAAGCCATGTGTTGTGACCCACAGGCGAAATTTCAGTGCTATCATCTGATGACCATCATAGCTATTACCTGGAAGGCACAAGGCTCTAAGATGTCAATAGCACGAGTTTTTCATAGTTTGCTTGTTTGGTCTTTTTAGCTCCGGTTAGAAAGAAGATGTGGTTTTAGTCCTGGAACAACATTCTTTGCTCATGTCCAGGAACACAGAAACTCGTAATCCACATTAGTGCTGTTCCAGTCTATGTACAATACCGAAAATTATGCTGGTCACTATAATAATTTCTAGTCTCCTTATGGTAAAAGACAGAGGCAAAATTGTTCAAATCCTCCAAGATCAGCTGTCCCTTTCCCCAAAGTGAAATGCCACTCTGCAGAGGGCAACAACACACTTAACCAGACACAAGACAAAGATCTGACAGTTGAACTCAGCTAACACATAAGCAAGAAAGATAAAATGAACAGTAAGCAGCCAGACATCTCTGGAGGAGCTAAAAGGACAATGGACCATCCAGACATATCCTGAGGTGGAAGAATGAAATATGCATTGACCTCAGACACATCACTGAGCACAAGGATCACTGTCATGGCAGGTGGGGAGAGATGAAATAGAAGAGCACGAGGAAGCAAGTTCTTGGTGGGTCCAAGCAGAAACTTTCATCTGACAGAGGGTAACATGAAGCTGGATGAATCTTTGTTAAATATTAAATGAAAAGTATATCATATCTTTAGAAGCAGAAGACAAAGAGATCAAGGAAGGCTCTGAAACACTGAAGTAATGGTAGGCAACACTATCTGAGACTTTTGTCTCTCCTTGTCTACTAGCAAACGCGAAATTAAATAGCCCTGTATCAGACTGATATGATGATATCAGGAAGATATCCTACAAGAAGTATTTTGGTGGAGAAAGATTCTTGAAAGGTCGGGACACCGAGAGAAGCATCCTGGAATAATACATAGCACCCTGTATATTTTGGTTGCTAAAATCAAAAGTTGGGACATGTCACCCAAGGCATTGCTAAGTTATCACTAACAGCTGAGCTGGCATCACTGAGTGTGTTAGGCCCACCTCAGCTAAAGCACCCTAAAGATGGTTCAAGCTATTATACTATACTTCATAACCGAGTCCATGTCAGAGTGTAGATACAGTTAGTTACCAGGGCTCAGTCAAATGGAGCTATTACATTATGGTGAAGTGATCACCATAAAGCATGTGATGACCTGCCATGAAACCAGGCATGAAATTGTCTCAGTCATTTCACTCATTAGCATGAGTCATTTCCAGATCTTGTCAAAGGTTTCGGCCTAGTCATTTGCAAAGAGGTGCATAGATGAGTGATAGCGTAGCATTGTCTGTACGTGGAACAGAGATGGACGTTGAGCTAAAGCAATCCAATCAGAACAGGTCTGACCTTCAGTCTTTTCTCCATGCTGTTATTTCTGCTTTCTAGCTAGAAACAGAGCTTAAATATTCAGGCGTGCTGATCTGTGGTTTCCCACCAGAATGTAATGTATTTAATATCTAAGACCATACTTATTGAAGACAGTTAATAGCTGTGTAAGAGCCTACTATTGTGCTTAAGGTTTGAGGCTGATGAATGACTCAGTCAGCCTACCAAGCAGAGAGGACAGACTTTGGATCCCTACTCGGGCAGTACAGGGAAACCCATGGGAAACTCTTTGAGAATAGTCTTTGTTGTTCCCTGTTGGTTGTATAGGGAACTAGGGTATTGTATTATGCAGAGGAGGATCCCAAATTTATCAGTACCCTCCCGAGCAGCACTTTCTCTGATACACATTAGCATATAGAGGCCAAAATGCTTCCCATACATCGTTTTCAACAGAAATGTTTTTGAGTAGTTTTTCCAGTTAGTTGGGCAGAGAAAGAACTGAATCTACAGAGCTGCTCATTATCCAAAGCAGCTCAAAATTTTGAAAATGAACAAGGTTTTAAGTCCAAAATTCTCCCCTTTATGATTCTAAAGGTAGTAATAAATGCATCATATGATAGGGAGAGGAATATCTGTGAAGGGTCTTTATGAAAGAGAACAGAGGAGGGCTGGCAGGGCAGAGAGGTGTCACGCGTCAAAGACATCCATAAGTTTGGTCTTGCTGTTTATTTTGATTTCGTCTTAAGGATACCAGATTTTGTAGTTCTTTTTAAAGCCTGATATATGGGTACAAGAAGCAAGTGATGTAGTCATGGATGTGAATACAGAGCAGAGGTGTAGTTTTTCAGATCTTAGGCTAGAAATGCAAGGTCTACTGTCCTGCCTGGCGACACAAATATAAACTTTCATTACTCCAGTTGCATAGTTGGACTTCATGCTGTGATATCGAAGGGAACTGAAGTAACACCAGCTGCATCCTCTACTAGAGAGTCAATATTTAATTCATTTGTTTTTAAATCTTTGCACTTGTGGGTGAAGGAGGAGGAGGACACCAGACTAGGCCCAGCTGTATTGTAGCTCAACACTCATTTCACTACAGACAGCTGCCCAATGCCCTGCTGCTCTGTTCACGTGTTGACATATTATTGTCGTGATGGACAGGACACAACAGGCATCTTCCTGTTCATCCCTTTTGTAAGTGATAATGATAAGGGAAAACATGCTTTATGACTGAAAAATTAGAGATAGATAGTGTATTTTTGTAAACGAGGGTTGTTCTGGTGCAACCCATCTCCTGGTGTAATTGTAGACGAGGACTGGAATTCAGCTCAGTAACAGCTGCTAGCTGGCACAGCAGTTCCTGGTTATTGTTTATGAGCAGTCACTGAGCATATGCATATTCATAAGCAGTGTGTTTGGAGTGGTGATAAGAGGTTCAGAGAGATTCATTTAATAAAATCCAGACCATGCATCCACCAGTCCAAGCATGTGGATCTGATCTCAAGAGAAAGGACTGAGATGGGGGAGCAGAGGGGAAGCCTAGCTGAGATCACTTGGATTGAAGAACAGCAGGATAAGAGACCACTTTATTCCACACCACGTCTGACTTGCAAAGCAAACCCCAGAGCAGGGTGGAGAGGTAATGGCAGTGTCAGTTAAACAACATAGATGCATATAGATAAATAGCAGTTGGAATAGTCTTTCAGAGGGATAAACAAGCAAAAGAGAGAGGGTTTGGGCTCCTTCTGTAGAGCAAGCTCATATTGGATGGGAAATGGTACTGGTCAGCAAGAAATGTCTATGTCTTACCCCAGTCCCGTGGAGGAACAGTTGCGCTTACACAGTTGGAGCCAGCAATGCCAGTTGTTGGCACAGCCATGCACAAGTCCTTGCTCAAGGGTGATCCTGATGCTGTTGTCCCACAGGTGGGACCCTACAGAAACACTTTTCTCAGGTTAATTCAAATACTTGAGGCAGAGACATCAAGAAGCCTTGGAAGCAGTAAATATGCAAGGGAAAAGAATTGCTTTTGTCTAACGAATATGCCTCCTTGGCATCAGTGAATAGTGCATCTTGTTTGTTATCCATTCATCTTATTTGCTATCCATGCATGAGGTCCTTGTTCTAAGAATACACGATCGGCTAATTTCTGTTGTGGTTACCAGCCTTCAACAAGAGCACGTGGAGGTGTCCACCTGCTCCAGATAAAGCTGCAAAGCCATAATGGACTCATTAAAAGCAGTCTTTAAACCATGCTCGTGTTTTGTGTGCAGTTCCTGACACACGTTCCATCAGGCTTCCTCTGAAGACTTCCTTGGTGACAAACACAAGGGACATAAAGGGAAGCAGATGTCACATCGAGGCAACAGTCTACCACACAGAGAAGCCAAACACGCAGCTTGCACCCAGCAGCAGCTTCGCTTTATTATTATAGATAATACAGTAACACTTAGCTCTGATTGAGGCCCTGTTGTTCTGGGCTCTGCATACACACTTAATTAGGCAGTTTAGGAGAGATTCATCAGCCAAACATAGCCGTCAGTGATCGTCACCCTGAATTCCCTTTGTAACCGTCACTTTCAGAGGATAATTCCTCTTCTCTCAGGGTAGCCAACTAAATAAGAAGAGATGAATCATGACTTAAAAAATGAGAGTTTCCCTCCTTCTTTTAGGGGGACTAGCTCAGCAGTAGATGTCTACAGTGCATTTCTTTACATGTATTAGAAATAAATCACATAGTCTTCTCCTTTCACAAGGAGTGAACCACTACTATTTTCTGTAGGCCAAAAAGTGGATAAGTGGCAAATGATTATTTCACTGCCTCTTCCCACAACCTTTCTTCTTCCCAGGTGTTCATTCAGGCAACTCATAACAGTTTGCAAGCACCAAAAATTATGCCCTGATATTCTTCTGGGGATTTGGCACAAATCCTTGTAGAAATTCTGGCAGCCCTGAACTTACTCTATCCAGGCTTGGAGACCACAGTCAGAAATGATCATGTCTTAGAGTGCAGCAATTTGTGTTAGTTTCAGGAAGAGCAACCAGCGTTGGTCTCTCTTCACTGCCAGGTAGTCTGCCTTTTGCAAGCTGCAATATTCTGTATTGTCAGTAGGACAACAGGGTGTAACTAGGAGATCCTGCTCTGAAAGGAGACAAGGTGGCCTGCTGGAGAGCAGGAATCTAGCCATGGTGTCCTGAAACACAAAGAACAGTACTCTCAGAGAAACATCTCAGAGCATTAGGTTTATAATGGGAAAATCAGGCTAATGCGCAGTGCTCGCCCTGTGCAGGACAGTGGGCAGAGAAAGATGCTTAACACCTGATGGGCTTTGAGCAAGAACATGGTGTGGGCTGTAAGGACTATTAACATCTGGGCCATCTTCTGGGCTATCTCACCATACTGGTAGGGCTGAAGATTCCTTTTACTATATTCAAGTGACACGTTCTACTGAGAGGTATGTTTATTACCTGGGATGTTCCTTCCTGATAAGTCTGTTTCAGAGGTGCCTGGAAAAATCAGTCCCTTTTCAGGCCACACAGACACTTTAAAACATCCCCAGGCACTCACTGGCAAAGAAGAAATCCACTACCCCAGCTGCCTACTAAAGAAAAGCTGCACTCTCTCCACATCTAACAGCATTGCAACCCAGAGCCCAATTACATACCAAAACAATCATAGAAAAAGTATGTGCAGGAGTCCTGGGTATCTTTTTATTATTATTATTTTTACAGAATATGATGACATAAGGTGAGTCTACAGAAGCAATGAAGAAGAATTTATTTATTTATTTATTTATTTAAATTTTGCATAACTATATTTATTGGTCAGACTTGATTATCTTAGTTTGTTTTGAAAACTCACCTCTCAACATCAGGAGCTAATTCTCCAAGGCTCTCCAGTGTGTAACTTTAAATAACACAGAACTTATCCACTGGACATTTTAGAAAAATAATATATATATATATTCTTTACATATGTCTTTATATATATATGTATATATACACACATACATGTATATTTACACTCATATGACTGTACATAATCTTCACTTTCACTCCTAGAATAATAACATCATGGGCAATCTGAGCTCTTACTTAGCTATAACTGGAAAGATCAATAACTCCTCCTAAAGCAGTTATGGCACACTATCTCTTCCTGCCCTTTTAAAAGACATGCTTTAAGTCTATAAAGTCCAGAGCAGTGTCAAAGAATGGAGCAGCCAGTTCTGTCAAATCCTACCTCTTTCAAACCAGCAGCTGAATTGGAATTCACTTTAATTTTCATCTGAGGAACTTTGGAAGTGGATGTGCTTGAGGCCTGGAACTTATTGTAGAAAAAAAAAAGATTTAAAAAAAACACGCATCAAAGCTGTCATTTACTTTGGCCACTAATTGCATTACAGATGCATAAGGTGTTTTCTGAAGTCTCTCCCCATTTACTTCTTGATCTTCTGTTTGCTGCAGATTTCTCCTGTGCTCACTCATAATGAATTCCACTGTTTCATGGAAATGACTCCAGCTGGGTTGGCCCTGATGGTGGTGTCTGTTTAAATTGCCTTTGGGAAGGTGCTAATGAGAGGTGACAGGGCTATTATGGAGGCAAGCAGCTCTGGCAAAGGGGTATGTTTCAGCTGAGCGCATCTGGGATGCCCAGGGCTGACAGTGATCCCCATGCGCAATTGAAAAACAAAGTTGGGAGAGTGTCAGGCCACATGGCACTTGGTCCATGAAGCATCCAGAAGAGCTTCCTTCACATCCTATTTATTATAGGAGAAATATAGCTCAGGAGTGACATCCCTTTTCACTCATCTGCACTCCCTCATCAGAAACAAGATGCACAAAACCAATTCCCTCTAATCAAATACAACTCCCATTAGACGCTTCCAAGGGTCTTGACGTTTAGGCACAGTCAGTAGGGTTCTCCAATAGCTCTTGCCAAGAGAGCTGTTGGTGGTCCAACAAATTAACATAAGGCAGGTCACATGGGCAACAGAAGGACCTGGCATAGCTCCACTGAATGGGAGATCTTCTATTTGCCACATGAAGCTGGAACAGAATCCAGGACCTGGAATACCAAAATAGGATGAGACCAAAAACAGACAAAAATAGACTACAAGGATAAAAAAAATATGGGAATAAGCTGCCTTTGCTATCACCTCACATCTTTGTGGAAAGGCTGGGAGTATTTCAAAACATATATTATTACAAAAGCATCCATTCTCAGGTAGTTCCAAGAACTGTGGGGCAAATTTAAAAAATTTTATTATAAAGGACGTCAGGTCAAAGTTTTTAAAACTTTGGACAGGCTGTTGTGAAGTCAGCATCTATTTTATAATTTTGCAGACTGGATAAAGACTGTTTTGGCTATGAACAACTCAGCCCATGATCTGTAATGTCCTTAGACTGAACTGCTTCAGAATGACCCTTCTCAGGAGTCAGAATGACTCAAGACCTCTGCTAGTGCAGATGAATGAAATCAACTTTTGCTTTTGTTAAAGATGGACTAGGTTCCTTTTTCCTGTCATTTCTCCGTTTTGGCTTTGCTGCAGTGTTTTGTCAGCACTCTGATTCAGACTCACAGAGGATTAATTTACTTTTAATAAACTTTACAGTTGTACTGTTATAGTCAGTGGAGAACAAGTAGTTGATTCTGTTGTCTAAACAAACATTTCAAGTACCATCTGAAATACCCAGGATATTTTACTCTCCTCCATCTACCATTCAAGAAGCTTGTGGGTGCCAACCAAGCTGACTCCCTCGAGTCAATATAGAATTTCTTTTGCAAGGAAAGACATCAACCAGGGACAGTTCTGTGTAATGTTTTATATTTAAACTTTCAGCTGAGCTGAGGGCAATTCCACTATTTCAGGTAAAAAAACAAACAAACAAACAAACAAACAAACAAAAACTCTTGTGTAAAGAATTGGTGAGACAGCAGTGAGTGTGTATAGTCCATGCCAGAACTAATTTGGCTTTTATAGTTGACCTGTAACCAAAGTTCATCTTCTAGAAAGTTCACTAATTACAATAGATGCATAATGGTAGATTATTATGTGTCTTTTTTATTATTATTGTTGTAATTTTAGCAAGGAAAGTCTGAGATTCTGGTTGGAAATGGAGTGAAAACTGTTTTGTTTGTTTTTCTTGTGAGATGTGACAAATTTATAAACGCCACAATAATAATACTTCTCTGTACCAACTTTCCTTTTACCAAATAATCCCTATTGCTCCATATGCATAAAATGCCAGCTGGAAGTGTGTGTTGAGTACTGACATACAAATTATTAGCACAACATGTATTTTTCTTTCCTTGAGAATGTCTATATCCAGCCTGGAACAGTGTGTACTGCTGTTTGCATTTATCTCATTAGTGCACTTACATGTTGACTGCACTTACTCCTCACGAAAACCACTCTCTGGAGAATTTCAGGGCTGGGTGCTCCATCTTGTATTCCATGAATACTAATCTCATTCTTTAAAAAAAAAAAAAAGACTTAAAGAACACACCGGGGAAAACACATAAAGAACACACCAGAGAAAACTGACAAATTTGCACCTCTCAGGCAACTGTTTCAATTCAGGGTGCCTATGTCCTTCCTTTTGTCCACTCTGTGTGCTGAAATGCATTTTGCTAAACAGGTTTGCTTCCTTGCGGCATTATCTCTGCTGATACACTGGCTTAACAAGGCACACTATAAAAAAAAAAAGAAAAAGTGGTCATCTTCTGTCTTAATCCAAATGTGCAGTGAGAATTTGGTACAGCTAGGTTGTGGTATGCATTTGTGTTGCAACTTTAGTTCTCAGGGAGAAGGAGTGGGAAAGTGAGTTAAGACAGGTCCATTTTCCTATCTCTTTTCTCCTCCTCCCTTCAAATCATTTAAAAAACAATAGCATCTCTTTATATCTTGTCTCTTGAAGTCTTCTTAGCTTCTGTCAGCTCACAGCTGTCTAATCACTAGAAGGTTTATCTGATGCTTCTGAATAACCTCTGTAGGCATCTCTAAGAAGTCTAAGGCTCTTTTTTATTTTCTTTCTTTTTTTCTCCTTTACCTTTTTGCCTCTTCATACCATCATGTTTTGTTGGTGAGAAGCGCCAAAATAAATACATGTTCAGTCAAGGACTTCTCTTTTGAGCCTCAGATGGGCAATTATTGGACATGGTACTAGTGGATAAGGCTGTACTGGAAAAAAAAAGCATACTCTAGGTGTGAAGTTGAATGATTATGGGTCATATTCAAGGACAACAACCATTCTTCTCTTCACTGCTTTTTACAGCTTGAGTTTTTCTTTTGTCTTTCCCTGAAGGAAAAGTAGAGGAAAGTCTCATGGGTGACAGTCCAGAGAAAATACTCACATGCAAAATTAACTCTATAGTTAACAGCCTCAGGAGAGAGTCCCTAGACGGTGTTGGCTATTAAAAAAATCCAGCTATCTCTCTTCTCTGTGATTGTCCTTCCAATTATGCTGTTATTGGCATTGGTACTACCAAAAGCCATACAGAAACTCCAAAGCTTAACAGAAAAACAAGGATTGAGTATATCATCTTGGCCCTAAAAATAAGTGATCATAGCAGACAAGATGAAGGGAAGAATTCAAGAGCCAGGCAATGAAGTGATTTACTCAAGGTCACAGAGCAGCGAGGCAGCAGAGTTTTACAGTTCCCCATTCAGATCTCGCTCCAGGAGGCCATAAACAAACTCAGAAAAACATCTCCAATGTCCTATCTCTGAGGATTTGTGCTACTACACGTCCAACTTGAAAGTATCCATAGGGCTTTTCCTGGTGGGTTTCAGCCTCTCAGAGAGTGAGTTTGTCTGATGAACAGCTCTGAAGGGAACAGGAAACAGCAATAACAGTCTCTAGGACTGGGATAAAACCTCCTACTCTTCCTGGAAAGAACATCCAGGTCTTCTCTATTTCCCTTTCTCTCCTGTTGTCCCTGCTCCACCACACCCAAGTAAGTCCAGGAATGCTTTTTACCTTTCTTTTTCTTTTCTTTTTTTTCCCTTTTTTTTTTTCCCCCATTAACAGGGCTGAACTAATGCAGTCTCTTGTCCTCTTTATCACTTTTCCTAAGCTCCATCTGGGCCAGATGGAGCAGAGAGCTGTTTCACAGTAACAGTGGACTGATTGATCCATCTGAGTAAGAAAGAAAAAAAAAGATGGAAAGACCACATACGAAAAAAAAAAAAAAAAAAAAAAGGAAAAGTATAACAGTAAATGGGGGCTCAGCCATGGTGTTGAAAGCTGGGTAAAAGATTACTGACTGATGCTCTGCTTTTATGGGAGGCCATTAATCATGACTATTGTTTGGCTTGATTTATTTTTATAGACTGCAGTAAGCAGGCAGGATCTGCAAGGGAAAGTATTCAAGCTTCACATATGTCAGACAGAGAGAGCAGAGAGAGATGGGAACAGGCAGCAGACGGTGAGCTTCAAAGAAATAGACAAATAAAAGGCTCCTACAGCAAAAAAAAATATGCCTCAGGGACAAAACAGGAAACCTACATCTTGAGATGCAATTCAGGAAGGTTTTATTAGTAGGCTACAAAACTCTAGGAAGGAGATTTGGGCTGGTCTATGCTAAAGGGACATGAAGGAGACTCCTAGACTATCCTAGCAAAGTTTGAATTCTTGCCAAAACTGAGTTTGCCATGTTGCAGCCATGGTCATACTGTTTTCATCAGGCAATGACAGTAATTCTGTTTATGCTGGAGATGTAGTCTCGCAAATAGAGAGCGAGATGCATGCAACCACCTTCAGTTTCACAGTCCCATACAGCCTTATCTTAAGCATCTGTAGTGCAACACCATGGAATCACTCTTATTTTGGGGTTCTCATGTACCACATATAAATGCTGGACTTGAACTGTGGCCTCTTCACCAGCTGAGGACTCAGGCCTCTAAAAAAGCTTTGTACCCACTGAAACTACATGAATTTGGTTATTTTCTGTTATGAGAATGCTACAAGAAAAGAGACATCATTGCATGTATTATAGCTGTGCTTGGAATGCTACAGAAATAGAGGTCCCCTACTGACTGCCACTGTATTTCCTGGCTATTCTTGGAGTCCCACTTTCCAGCAGATAGATGAGACTTGAGGTCTACATCTGTAGGATATCAGATATAGCAGAAATTGTCTGGCATTCTCCTCTCCACATATTCTACTGAAAGTGTATATATGTAGGAAGAAAAAGGTGTCCTGCTTGGTTTGCCCTGTTCACACACAGGCAAAAGCAAATTCAGTCAAGGCAAATTCTCAAGGGAGATGGGGAATGGAAAGTCCTAATTCATCCTTTTGACTGTCCTTTGCTTATTTTCCTGGCAGTCATTGCAATGAAGGCCAAAAAGGTTAGGTTTTAGTCTGTGCTTAGTGAGCGTAATGGTTCTTTAGGATGCGTATATTTGTTATAGGATAAATATGTCGCTTCTTTTAAGATATACATATATATATATTTTCATCTCCATTCTGGAACACTTGACATGGAGGAAAGCAGGTTGAGGGGGAGAGGGGTTTGAAGGAGACGACAGATTGTCAGTCTGTGCGCTCCTAATTTCAACACAAACATTGTTTTCAGTCTCACTGTAAATACCTCATGAACAGACAGTAAATGTGGAGTTGTTTCATGTCATTTTCCCAGCTCAGAAAACAGCATGATCCACACCAGAATGGGAGTAGGATTAACAGGTCAAAAAAACATCATCTCGCATCAGAACAAACAGGCAGCTCAGCAGTCTGGGGATTGGTAGCAAACCCAGGGTTTTCAGACAAAAACCCTTGTCCAGGTCTGAGTCATCATGACAACTTTAATAATAGGGGATAAAGACAGGGAAATAATGGCAAAATTCTTCTACTGTGTTATTACAAAACAAGGGCAAAGACAAATTAGGCTATTGCCGGGAATTACAGATAAAAGAAAGGATATATTTTAATAAAATTGGGACTTGGTCAAACTAAGGGTGTGGAACAATATGCTATTTTTGCTTAAAAAAGTCAAAGCCAAAGAAATGATATGTACAAACATATCCAAAACACTCTCTTCTAAGTGTGGCTTTGGACACTTGTTAAAGACAATTTAAAAAATTCAACATGCTACCTGGTGAGCAAACCAGTATCCAGAATGGCTGCTTTTCCAGAAAACTCTTGAGCTAACTCTAAAAGCTGCTAATAGGTCAAGAGCACAGACAGTCTCTAAATGATTGGAAAAATGATTTTGTGAAATCTTTGATAGAGGGCTAAATCTTCCCTAGGATCCTACTGAGTCCTAGATTCAATTTCTGATCTAGGTTCCCACATACTCTGTCCTCCATGCCTTTGCAATTTTTATTTTCCATCATGGCAAAATTGTTAAAAAAAAGAAAAGAGAAAAAAGTAAAAAAAAAAGAAAAAAGAAAAAAAAAAGGACTACAAGGTAGTAGTGGGAAGACTTTTTACAAAAATAGGTTCTCTTATGTCTGAAAGGCTCAGGTCTGAAAGTTCAATGCTCCTGCATCTCTTACGGATGGCATAGCCATACATATGAATTTGTGCTAAGGCTTGAGTTCTTATACTCATTACAACCTCCATAGCATATGTACTGACCTCTTTAATAGCAGCATGAAGGAGCAGAGCCTTGATCCAAAGCCTGATTCAATCAGTGGGACTCATTCTACTGATGCACGGGGGCTCTAGAACAGAGGGTAAATGTGTAAATGATGTACTCTAGCACCCAAAGGTGGTCAAGGAAGAGTAGGCATCAACCCCCCACCTGCTGTCTTATGTATTTTTATTGCATGCAAAAGAAGGGCAGAGGGTCATTTGTCAGAGGATAGTTTCACATCTTTCTGTGTCCTCCTCGATCTGTCTCAGTGAATCCATTACACAATAGTGCTGGTGTGGAAAATTCTGCTTAATCAAAAGTATGTGAAGAAAAAAAAAGGCTTTTATTTTGTTTCCTTGCTGGAGTCTGTGTGGGTATTTTCCCTTTTAAATTCTAATTCTATCTTTCTTTCTCCTCATCATTTAATATTGAGAGCCTAATTTCTAAAGAAGTTAATGGAAGAGGAGTGCTCACCATACAGAGATGCCAAGGAAGCGGTCTCCCTGGCAACAGCATCCATGGAAGCATTCAGATTCCATTACCTCTTCAACCCATTCATGATCCTTTCACTCCCAGCAGTGTCCTGCCTGAGGGAGAAGTTGGACTGCATATAGTTTTTAATGTCCTGGGGTACAGATAATTCCCCAGCGATCATTTGAATTCACCAGTGTTAGAAATCTTCCAGCCTCCTCGTTTGAAAGTGTAACTGTTGAAAAATCAGCTTTAGTGATCACAAAGAGAGTTTCAGAAAAAAAAAAAAAAGATGCTGGAAAAAAAAGAAAGCATAAATATATATATAAAAAAACCCTTTTGACTTATGCAGAGACCAGCTGCAGCTGCAAGCAGGGGCAGTTTTGTTAATTGTGGTCTTCTGCAATGGCATAATACCACTTATGCCGCTGAAATGCAGACTTTTAGTCAAGTAGTAACTTATTCTCTGAGGTCTTGCAGGGGTTGCAGGGTTTTTTTTTTTTTTTTTTTGCTTGCAAGATAGGGCCAAATATTCTCCAAAACCCTCCAAAATCCTGAGCTGATGCTGCCAAATCTTCTGGACAGAAGCTGCACACCCATGGCAGCTGCTATGTATGACTGGTGACCTGTTGAGGATACCTAGAGCAGGTCTCACTGAATTAAGATGCGATTAAAGCCAAAGGAAGAATTTCCACCCTTTGCTGGCTGGAAAAATAAGCCTGACTAGTGGGAGGACAGAATAGAAGAAGGAAGTAAGAAGAAGAAAGTAAGTAATATGTGATTAGAAAGTCCTAGTGCGGAAAAGGCGTTTAAAAGATGAATAAAAATGAATAAAGAATGGACTGGACCACTGCCATGACCTAGTTTAAAACACAGCCCCTAGGATATTTGTACCAACAGGGAAGGAGTCAAACTGAATTGTATTATTGGAATACACATCTCTAATCTTTCAACCTCACACACAACTAAAACTCCTTTTCAAATCCCAGACTCTGCAGTGAAAGACACAGAACAACTCATGAATTTCTTCCAGTGGCAAATCCATCCCTTCAGTTCCTCAAATCCACTCAGAATGCGGAGAAAACAGGGGGTTTCTCTTCTTCTCTTGCCCAAGAAGCAAGAAACTGAGCAATAAAACAGGAAGGGAAACCACCCACCCACAGAACAGTTCTGGAGACTTAGTTCCTGGCTTGCTGATGGCAACAGAAGCAAAGCAGAAGGGAAGGTGCTGCAGAGTGCTCTTCTGAGGTTCTTTGTGATTGGGATTCTTCTTTACCACATGTCCCCCCCAAATAGATGTGCTGTACGGGGGACCCTAAAGCAGTGTCAACTCCTAGAGCATCACCTCTGCTTGCATCTCCTCTTGTAAACCTGTCCTGGAAAGCTGCAAATCCTCTTCATCCCCTGACACTATGGGGGGAAATCCCCCTATGGAGGGAAAATCAATAGGTCAATTTTTCACCTGTATTTATTCATTTCTAATAATTTCTTTAATCATTTAATCTTAAAATGGTAAAAAAAAAAAAAAAAAAAAAGGCAAAACCAACCAGTACAGTTCCTTGACTGAGGCAAGAGGGTAGAGAAGGAGGTATGGCAGGACATGAGAGGACAACAGTGACAGGCTCAGTAATCCAGGGAAGTTCAAGAACTTTTTATCTATTCTAAACCTGAGCTAATGATAATATCTTGTGCAAATTTAAATTGTCAATATGGGAATATGTGCAGAATGCCTCTCCGTAGGCACCATCACCTCCGTCTTGTTTCCATAGAGACTGGGCCCTGCTTCCAGCAGCAAAAAATCCTGACTGACATCTTCTACCTGTTGAAAGGTAAAGCCTCAGAGTCATAGAAACAAGTTCTGAATATCTATGAAATTCTCTCATGACAGGATGATGATCTTTTCAGGAGTCCTTATTTATTTATTACTTATAATAGTTATAATACTTATTATAGTTATAATTATTACTATTTTTAGGTTTATTTCACGCCATGGAAAAGGTGCTGGGTTCTCTGCTTTGGAGTCTCTGAGCTTGTCTTAATTTCAGCAACTAGGTAAAACTGCAGGCAAATGACTAGTTGGCAGTCTGATTATTAGAGCAGATTGAATAAGAGGAGAAAACAAGGGCACTTCGTTGCTTCTTGTGATCTGATTTGCATCAGAATCCAGATTAAGCAGTGACTTACTGATTCATGGGTGTTTTTGGAAGGCTTTTCCATGAAAACAGAAAGAGGCAGTCTCCTAAAACAATGGTAGAGTGTTCCTGTTTTTTGTTTGTTTGTTTTTCTGAGTACGGTGTGGACTGTGAGATGAACTGAGTTCAGAGAGTGGAATCACAGAATCACAGAATGGCTAAGATTGGAAGGGACCTCTAGACATTATCTAGTCCAATCCTCGTGCTGAAGCAGGAACAGCTAGAGCATGTGGCACCGGCTGACATCCAGGCATGGATTTGGAAGATCTCCAGAGAAGGAGATTCCACAACCTTTCTGGGCAGCCTGTTCCAGGGCTTCATCACCATAACAGTTCTTCCTCTTGTGGAGATTAAACTTCCTTTGTTTAAACTTACACCCATTACCCCTTGTCCTGTCACTGACCACCATGGAGAAGAACAACCTCTTAAATGCTGAATGGGCCCAACTCCCAAGTTTATCACTCCAGTGTGATCCTGGTTTTGAACATTGAACATGGTTTTGAACCCCTGAGTACATGCAGTCCCTGGAGAAAAAGTTCTGGTTAAGAGGAGTAAATAAAATGGGGGAAAAATAGTATTACCAGGCAGATTGTTTCTGTTTGCATTCTTTGTTTCTAAACCCTACTGCATGTTCTTAGCCAACAAAGCTCCCCCCCCCTTTTTTTTTTTGTCAGAGGGTTGGCAGACAGTGGTTTCTACTGATAAAAGATACAAAACATCCTAATTTTCTTGTGGATGGCTTTGGGCAACATCAGCTGCACCCATGTCCTTCATACCCTTGGCAGTCTCCTGTTTGGCCAGCCATTTTCATTCACTAAAGGAGGAGCAATGGAGATGGTGAAGGAGCACATATGACAAGAAGTTTGATTTAAACAACGGCTGGAGCATCCCTCCTACCAAGTCCTAGGAAAAAAAAATAAAAAGTGGGTTCTACCTGGTTCTAACTGATTCTGGGGACATATTCTACAAAATTACTTGTATGACTACTCTAAATACTATATCTTTTAAGAAAATCCTGTTATCATGCAACTTTTCCTTGATTTTCATTCTTTGGTCTATATGTGGCTGTTGATCTAAGGTTGACTCTCAACTGCATTTGTAATCAGTATAATGTACTTGATGCCACCTGCAAGGCAGGACCTGGGAAGATTTGTGTTCCCTTGGCACAGAGAGGCACACATGGCTTTGAGCACCAGTAGGAAAGAGGAAAAGAGAAGTGCCTCTCGCTCTGCACTGAAGTTGTCCCCAGGAGAGAGACAATCGTGTCAGAGAGTAGAGTTTGATGGTGGTAAGTCTTAGCAAAATGTTCAGGAACTATCTGTGGCTATTTTAACAGCCAGTTTTACCTAAATATTTGCAGCAGAGCCCTATAGTGATACTCATCACTGAACAAGGCATCAAAATGCTAGATCAGTGATGATGGTTCCCCTTTTCCAAAAATAAGGTTTTAAAGATTCCATTTTATGTCCTGTTAGGACAGCCTAGAGGTGCATACACACAGTTCATACCTGCACCTCATATGTGGGATCATCTTTTCTGAATGAGGAGGCATCAGTTTCTTAATGGGCCAAAATGCTTGGGCCCACAAACGACTGACAGCAAAAAATGCTTTTTTGGAGGATCAAAGTAGGCATTAATTCAGACAAGACTAATTTACTTCCAGATGTGCCTCTCTGATCAAGTTAAAGAAGTCAGCCACACTGCATTTAAGGCTACCTTAATTCTGATGAAGAATGAAGCTACAAGGCTTAATGTCTTCAAGTAATTTCCGTAATTTCCTCTAAAGTCATGCCTTGACTCAGATTGAATTTACTTCCCTGAAAGTCTATGTACAGAGGCAACCTTAGAAGTAAAGGACTTTGGAACAGGCTAAATTAGGCCTTATTTTCTGCTAGGTTACAAGGGTATTCAGGAGACTTAAATGGCAGTAGGAAATGAGGAAAAATCCTAGTGATTGCAGAGGGAATGGATATCTGAGCAGTGAAAGCACAGAGCAGGGATTGAGGTTCTGGCCTGGGAAACCCTATAGCGCCCTCTCCTTCCAGCACTGGCAAATAATTCAGATTTGTGCCTCAGTTTCCTGTCTAAACCATGAGGATGGTCTGCATTAGGTGGGTGTGTGCCATGACAATGATATTTCAGCGGGGGCCAATGAAGGATCATTACCAGATGCTGAGTAGGCGTGGGACAGAGATGTCCCCACTGTTTCCTTTTCTGGTCAGGTAATTCACGCCACCCATCTCCTCATGTAAACTATGAATGGCAGGGTGAACTAATCAATGGGGGAAGTTTTTCTTGAACATGACTTTCAGCAATCTTCAGATGAAAGGGCTGTAAGGAGAAATACCAGCCTCTAGACTAGTTCAATCCATCCGAATGTTGAGACAAAGGTGCAGATTTCCATTCAGAGATTCATGTCTCTGAGGTTCTTTGATCCATGGGCTGGCTAAGGAGTAAATTTAGGAAAGGTGATGACTGGTAACATGAAGACCCTTTGAGATAGAAAGGACTTCACAAGTTAACTAGAATCTCATCTTGCAGACAGAGTCTCCCCAGAAGACTTTCATAGTAGTTCACAAATGTCAATTCACAGTGCACAAACAAGGAGAGGCACTGCTATTTGCAGGCTTGCTAAAATCTGGCCAGGTAAGTTGAAAGGCAAAAAGCTAAAAAAAAATGACCTTGTATCAAAGAAGGTCTATCCTAACTTTTCAATTGGTAGTATCTACTTCCCTAAAATGCCATTTCTCCTCATCGACTATAGTGGGAGCTCTCAGATATATTGCAGATGTTCACTAAATAGTTAGAAAAGACGAAGCCCATCCTTGGGCCCCTGTGGTGTGCATGGGAGTGGCTTGTGCTCCATCAAACTCAAATTTTGCAGCTATGGTGTTCTAACAAGTGTCATTATTCCTACTGATACTAATTTGCCAGTTTTTTACAGGGGTGGAGACGGTGCTGTGGGAATCTTGAAGAGGAATACATGGGGTGGGAGGCTGGTCTGGACTGTATGTTTTGTGAAGTAGTGCTAACCAAACCATTTTTGCTTCGTTCTGACTGTCAAAGAGAATTGTCTTGAATAAATGAAGTGATTAGAAGAGGATCCTGATTTTCTGGGCAAGCTATAACTAAACATCAGCATAGGCAGCCTAAGAGACTGCATTAATATTGCTGTCCGGGGTGAGGTCAGCCTAAAGGTCACATTAAATTTAGCTTGTGCTGGTGATAAAATTGGCAGCAATCCTGTGCCACGTGTGTGTCTTTTTTGTGAAGATGACTCTGTTTTGGATAAGGAAAGGATTCACATTGCTTCTGTAATGCTCAGAAAATTCTGCCTAACTGAAGTTACTATGCATCATAGTAACACACAAGGTCTATTTCTTGCAGCTAAGGAAATAATGGGTGGCTTTATTTTGTATTTCAATAGTCATATTAGGAGAGGTGGAAATGGGACAGGGTCAAGTTAGATGAGAACCTCTACTAATATCTTGAGAAACAAGACAAAGACGGAACACCACATTTTATTTTGCACTAACTCAGCATGTGCTTCTGAGTCCCAAAACATTTTATTCTAATCTACTTTTTGTTCCTTCTAACCATTCTCTTTTTATTCTTTTTCCTTTATTTTTTTTTTTCAAGTTGGAGACAGTTTTTAAGTGATTCGGTATTAAAACAAAAAGTCAAAAAGGTTCATTTTGAAAATGTCAGCATACTATATTCCTTTAGAAAAAGAAATGCTCAATGCCATCAAATCATTCTGTAAGATACAGAACTAAGCAAAGACTGATTTTCTGTGGAGTTAACGTTCGTTTTTGAGTTCTTTTGTGTCTCATAATGACTGAGCTCATTCAGCCTGTCCCTATGGGGAAGCAATGGAATGGTTGCCCTCTGTTCAACTCCAGCGACTTGGAGAGCCTCTCTTATTTGGTGATGCAAGTTAACAGGCAGAAAGTTATTAAATATGCAAGGGGGAAAGATTGAAAGGCACATTGACACAGCATGATCAACTAAATTTGAAAATAAGGGAAATGGTTCCCCCTTAGATAATTATCATCCCCATTTTTTTTTCCACCCAAGACTTATTGCTAAATTCAGCCTAACTTTGCACAAAGCAGTTTTCCTTCCAATTTAAATGGTTATACATTAGTTGTAAAAAGCATGTCATCTGCCATGCAAAGCCTTACTTCTAGGGTCTATGGGAAAAGCTTTAAGATAGTGTGCAACTGCATGATCAGAGTGAGTATCCAGAACTCACCAGAGCATCATATTGACATGATAAGTGGAGCCATTATAGCCGATTGTGTCAATAATGAAAGTTTCACAGCCTCCCTAATTACACATTGCTTTGTGGGAAAAAGTGGCTCCAGGGGAGCAGTTAGGCTGTGCACAAACAGCCGCCTGCCTGAACCATCAATAAATATGATTTACATGACTGACCAGTGCAATCATGTTGATTAAAAAGGAGAGAGTGGGGAAAAAAAAGGAGAACAAATATTTCATATGTGAATGCACTGTTCTGAGAAAGTCCATTTCAGCACTTTCCTCAAGCTGTCCTGAATAAAAAAAAATTAGGAACGTATCAATATAGTTACCACAGAGAGAAATAAAAATAAAACATTATCAGAGAGTGAATTAATGTTGTGTTTGCCTCATCCCATATTTCTTCTCCATCAGTGGAAAGATGTTTCTGAATATCTCTGCACATTGGATCATGCCCCAGCAAACACAGAGATGGTTCTCACTTTGATTTTGGTGAAGTTTCCACTAATTTGAGTCAGTTAATCCATTCCTGGGCTATACGTATCCCAGGTGACTCTCCACTGATGGAGCTGGGAGCAGTAATAGGGCAATTCTTCATTAAATGGAGGTGTAGACCCAGAGACTCTCTAGGGTTTTTCAGCCTCAGCCGTCAGAAGAAAGTAAATAAAAATTACTGGATTCAAATCCAGAGGGCTCTGGAACAAAATTAGAAACCTTCTGAATTTAGCTTGCACTGCCAGGCATTCCCTTCTCGTTTAGTAGGTCATTCCCACCAGTCCATATTTTTTCAATGAAACAATGACCATCGGTCCTCCTCACCTTCCACCATGACACTTGTGTAGGTTGTCCTCCACTGAAGCAACCACTGATCATGTATTGCTGAAGCTGTAAGAGTGGGCAGCGAGGGAACAGATCGTGATGACAATGTGTTTTTCTCTTTTATAGTGTTTTTTAATTTTAACTCCCACTGTGTACAGTGGAGTTCTGTCCCCCTCTACTGGAAGAGCTCAGCACCTCCAGCTGAGCTGCTCTGGGTTTTCACTCTGCAAGGAGTAGGGTTGATTCCTGCTGAAGATCAAGACCTTCCGCCATGACCAGAGACCAGGCAAAATCTAACCCTGTACTCTTACCTTGTTTCTCCCACACTCCCCCAGCATGGGATGGCTCTGACTGTACCCTGTAGCTCATTCATCATATTACTGTTGACAGTGCTTGGGTGCAGAGATTCAGCCATGAAACTAGATTGTATGTTCAGGTTTCCTTTTCTACTCCTGCTCAGAGTTTGTGGTTGAAAAAGCTGTAAATGGAGCTGAAGACACAAATGTTATCGACTGTCCCTTAGGCATCTTTGGCCATCAAACCATAGGATGCCCTCACTATCTAAGTCAAACAAGGTTATCTGAGATAACACTGGCAGTGCATGTTTGGTGTCTGAGAGAAGCAGGAGCCTATTTAGATCTCGAGTTCATTAAAAGTTGAATCTGTTAGCCCTAACACCCTCCTTTCTGGGGAGAGACCAAGGGCAGAGCAGATAATGGGTTTTAATTCCTCCTAAGTCCAAATATTTTCTGAGCTGCAAGGAAACACAAAGACAGAGCAGAGTTCTGTATCCCCATGGAGTGAAGATCCTTGGGGACAGATTTCTGAGCACAGCCTATTGCAAAAACATTCATTTCAATTTCAGACACTGAGCTTCTTCCTCTGTGATGGTCCCTTCTCACAGCCCTGCTGACCCTGAGGTATTGCACAGGTAACGAACCCAAGGGATGGAATATATCCCTGCTGTAGGTGAATGCACCAGCTAGAAAAACAGTATTATAATAGCAGGTCCCATCTCCCTGTGCTGCTGAGCACTGGCTATTCTGAGCCCTAAAGTCCCTAAAGTCAGGTACAGTTGACTCATGCTAGTGATTTCTCCAGCTTACATTGCCTTGCTGCAGCTCATCTGTGCATATTATTTCTGAAGCATGGGAATGTGACTGCCCTCTGAGTAGGGCTTCTCCTAGCTGTACTTGCATGAGACACTCTGACCAGAATCCTCTTCTGTCCATGGACCTGCAAGAGACTGTTTCAGCTAGACCCATGGGCCACATCTCACTCACAGTCTGAGAAACTAAGAAACCAGCTAAATTCATCCATATTCCCTCCATCTGAAGCCCACTTCTGAACAAGTCCATTATATTTTATGTTGATGTCACTCTTTCACTTTTGCCAAGAAAAACATTTTTCTACTTCAGATGTAGACATAGGATTTTGTGATTTAAATAAGCGCAGATGGCTGGTAAGACCCAAATTTTTGGAGGGCATTAGCTACCAGAGTCTTCCATGAACAAAAGAATAAAGCCTGGAAAGCAAGACACAAAGCAATTTAAGCAGATATTTCAAAGTTTTATTGTATAAATCTACAAAAGGCTTTGCTACAATAGCAAATATAGTATAGCACTAATCTGTTGACAGGTTCTAGTGGCTTGATGTGATCTTGTAACTCCAACATGACACATGAGGAATAAACTGTCTGATACAGTCAGATCTAGAGAAAGTGATGTTGGCTTACAAAGACCTTTGGCTTCAACCCCCATAACCTGTAGTAATTCAATGCATATGCCTTTTGTACAAGTTCATCTGAAGTAATAATATCTCTAGTAAAAATAAAAGCTCTAAAGTAGTTTTGTCAGAGTCAAATGTAAAATTACCTAAGGAAAAAAAAATATCCAGTGGCTGAAATCCACTAAAGTTTCACAGATACAACACATATACACTTCATTTGCAAGTCTCTGCCACAGGAGAGCAAACCAGTCCTCCCTGGAGAGTCTGGTAATATAAACTAGGGTGCTACAAGTAAGGCTCCAGTTTGTTAGGAGCAATAATTGAAATAAAACCAGTACAAGAGATCTAATTCTGCACACTCCAAAAAGTCAGCTTAAAATGTACAAACCTCAGGACCAGGTGATCAAGAAACTCAGGCAGGCTAAATAATTGAGAAAGCAGGAAGTCTATGGAAAAAAGAAAATGCCTATTCAGGCAGTCAGAACCTTTGAAAGGGTCTGTGAAAATTAAGCACCTCAAAATCAAATATTGTTACGATTCTGGGATGATGCCTCTGAAGTCCACCCTCACATTATTTCACAAATTTCTGGTCCTGGGCATTTTTTGCTGAGCATTGTTGGAATGCACATCAGATCCCATTGGCTTAGTTCTAATGCAAGAAAATACTGCAGAATTTGGTTGGGTGGATTTGATTGCTCAACACGCGTACACCCGCACCAACACGTGGGCACGCATACCCGGGGCAGTTGGCTCTGGAAGAGAGAGGTACCAACTGGACCTTAAACAGAGAAGTGAACCAAAATGGTCTTGCAAAAGAGGTTTGGTGCAACTCACTTGTACTGTTGGCATGCACCTTTACTCTCCCTGGGTCTGGATGGAAACAGTCACACCAAGGCCAGCACAAGCACACCAGCCCTTGCAGTAACTCCAGGCCATGCAGACCCAGGAAGTGCCTGCTGTCTCACGAGAGTGTCCATTCTGGCAAGACAGTTGGCCCAGATGTGCAGGCTCAAGCAGTTCAGCCAAGCATCTGGCCTCTGAGATGCTTCTCTGAACCCCAAGAGCTCTTTGAGGTTTGAAAACTGATACCCGCATGAAATGAAGCTACCCTCAACTCAGGAAAAATGAGTTACAGCATTGGCAGCATGGAGGGTTCATAGCCTACATATGGTCAGTCATTTGGTAAACCGAGAAAATGTTTTTAACTGACGATATAGTGAAAATTTCTTTAGATACTTCCCACTGGCACCAAATCGCAGAGGTATAACATCATCTCATCTGACAGTACAACTCCAGCATCCTTGCTGTCCTCAAAGCCCAGACTTGGTTCGTTTGCACTGCCTCTTGGTTTATCTTTTCACTCTCAGCTCTTTCTTCTATGCTTGGACTACTTGGATCAGCTCAGCCCTTTGGCAGCCTTTTCTTCACCCTGTTGGAAGTGGCTCGCTCTTTCGCTTCATCTCACAGCACCTCGAACATGGCCTTGTACTGCCTGCGCAGCTCTTCGGTGCACTCTTGGAACACAAAACTTTCTGCTCTGTCTTCCAGCAGCACTTAGTTCTTGAGAAAACAGGACACAGAGGAGGAAAGGAAGCAACAGCAACAGGAATGTCTGTAAAAGAAAAAAAATACAGCAGCTCAGTTTAGATTTTCAAAGTGGAGAGCACAGGATCTGAGATTATTATCTGCCCGTGAAGTGGATGGGGCCTGGTAAAAGCCATAGACATTCATAGAATCATAGAATCATAGAACGCTTAAGGTTGGAAGGGACCTCTAGAGGTCATCTAGTCCAACCCCCCTGCGCACACGCAGGGTCACCTAGAGCATGTGGCGCATTGCTGTCTAAGTGTTTCTCAATTTCTTGATTTCCTGCATCAAGCAGCTGAAATCCCACGTTTCCAAGTGGTGCTATCACCTTACCACTCAGTGATGAAGCTGAAGCCTCAAAACCAGCATGGCTTGCATCTGGGCTACACAGTGTCTCAGGTATGAACACCTGAGGACTTGCCACCCCTGGGGAGACTAAGGGCCACAGGCATGAGCTGAGAGGTAGTTAGTTACCTGTGCCAGTCTTTCCTTCAGAGAGAGGATCCGGCACCAGATGGCTGAAGACCCTGACATTAGGTCCATGATGCTTCGAAGCCTTTTTCCCTTTGATTCTCCTTCCGAGCCTTGAGCACCATGCAGGGACTTCTTCTCAGAGGAGGATCTGAGTGAGTCACTATAATGAAAAAGGATAATGCTTGTGATGCAAAGCCAGCTCATTCTCAGCAGTGACACCCACTCCTCCTCCACTGCTCATCCCAGGTCATCAATGAGAACTGCTCCCTTCTCTCTACAGATACAATTGTCTGCCAAACCAGCTCATTCTGAGCAAGTGAGAAGGGAGCCCTTGCTGTTCCCATCACTGACTCACTTCTAGGCAAAGTCACAGAGTAAACATGCTTCTCCTTTGGTCTCTGCATGGACCTCTGACACGCTGTCACAGCTGGGGACTCAAACCCAGAACTTTAGAGGCAGGTCTGAGATAGTGGAGAAGCTTCTCATTCTTTCCTATTAAATTAGTTAGAAATGATAATAGACAACAGAGATTCAGCCGCCTTGAGACAACTACACACTAAAATACAGTGTCTTTTTAGGCCAATTTCCTTATTTCCCATCCTTTATTCCTCTTTGGCTGACTCTCCCTTCTCCTTTCTCCCAAGCCCTGGTCTGTCACCTCAGTACGTTCTGCCCAGTTTCAGACCAATTTTTATCCTAGTATAAAGTTTCTACTGGATGAGCAAGGGCTAATTTTGGTCTGAGGAAAGCAGGGAGGGGAATATCAGAGAGTGGTCTTACCTTCAGCCTCTTGGAAGGAGGGATGTCGAAGGCCTTCTGAGCCATCGGTGCCGCATATCACTGCTGTTGTGGTGCCAGGAGCATTCTGAGAATACTCCAGGTGCTGCGTCCTGCCTATTCCCTTGTGGAGGTGTTCCCCTTTTGATCTGAAGGCGAATGCAGGTGATGCTCAAGATCTGTCAAGACTTGAGCTTTGAAGAGCCAAGCTTCCAATCTTTCTTATAGCAGCTTTGTCTCAGAGTCCTGTCATTAGGCGCTAGCCAACACAAGGTGAATGCTGAGCACTACCATCTCGACATGGAAAATGTCACAGGGCACAGCTCTTTCTCAAGCCATGGCAAAAGGCTTTTGCAGCAAGATTTTTTTGTGAGCAAACACAGTCCTCAGATGCTCCAGAACTGGGATGCCAGTCTTTCCAAGATTGTTTTGAGTCTGTCTGTGCCAGCAGGAACTCTTCTTTGTGTTGCACAAGCTGAGGTTGTGCTGGGACACGGAGTTCCTCTTTGAACTTCTTTTAGCTTTTCCATGGGAGTTCCTGCAGTCTCCACACGTCAGCATGGACACAATTTACTGCTCTGGGGATATTTTGCTCTTGATTTAGGATGTGTTTGGTTTTGATTCAAAGTGTAAGGATTTATTTCCCTTTCCTCCTCCCACCTTTCCAGAATAACCTTGGTGTCTCCTCTCTCCACCTTAACACCCTCCCTTCTCCCAGAGGAGTCAGGCTCCCCCTTCAATGATTTAGCTCAAAACTTAATTCGAAACTCCATTTCTTGCTGAATGCACAGTATCACATGCCAGAGAAAGAGCAGAGAGAGGGAGAAGTTTGCCTTAGCACTGGAGTGGCTTTGACTGCAGTGAGCAGAAGCTAAGGCAAGGAGCAAAAGCCTCTTGGGAGGAAAAACTTTAAAGCAGGTAGTTGCCTTGAAATGTAAAACAATTTAAAAAAATCCAGATCATTAAAGTTTTCATTTGCTGAAGTCCTAGGACTTTTTTTTTTTTTTTGAAAGTTTCTTTGGAGTGGGAGTTTGCCAAGATGCCAAGAAAGCAGAAGCCCCATAGTAGGTCAGAAATGAGTAAGGGTTAAAAAGAAAGATGTTCCTCTTTGGAGCAGGGACATCTATTTGCAAGAGGGAGTAGAGAAGGAGAAGGAGATATCCAGATGGGTAGGAACCCTCAGCCAATAGCTGCACTTGCATGAAATTTGAGAGCCACCAGTGCCAAGTGGCTCCCTCTCTGAAGTTGGGGATTGCCTCTAGTTTCTTTTCAGGGGTCTCATAAAATTGTCCATCCCCCACAGTGGTGCAAGCAGCATCCTTCGCACCACTGGATTGCATGGCTCAGGTAGGTGGGCAACCTCATCCTAAGGTGCCTCTTCCCTTTCGCCTCCCTCCCCCCACCATGCAAAGTTAATTCCTCTGCTGTGGTTGCCAGACTGAGCACACCTCATGTCTTACCACAGCCAGAATTGCCCTCCGAGGAGAAGCTTCCTAAATACGCCCCCTTCTCCCTTTTATATAACCAGAACAGCCGCCTTGGCCGGACAAGCTCATATGACAGTCGCTGGTGGGCTAGGGGGCTCAGGTTGTGTCCCATTGCTGGGCACAGGACTAGCAGTGGTGGAGGGTGGCAAGCTCTCCACAGAGTCCCCAGACTGAATCTCGGGTGTCCTTTGTGGGCTGGGCTCTTCAGAGTGTTCCATGTTGCCTTGAACTTCCTTCCCTCTTTGGATGAGCTGCTCTAAAGTTTTGGGCAAGGGGTAGCTCAGGAAGCGTTTCAGTTTGGGCTGAAGAGTGCCTACCACATACTGGATAATCTCCTCCTCATCTGCATCAACATAGAGAGTCTGGTACAGGTCTCTCTTGCGCCACAGGAACTGGTCCAGGGGCTCCCCCTCCTTCTGGGGCAAATCCAGCTCCCTTTTGATAGCGTCCCTAGTCAGAGTCCCCTCACTGTACTGCAGGAACTCCTTCTTGAACTCAACCCAGTTCTTCACAGAGTCCTGCTTGTACTCCCACCACTTTTTAGCTGGGCCATTCATGTGGTTTTGGATCTGAGAGAGCCAGTACTCCTCTGTTCCACCCACCTGCTTCAAGTATTCCTCCAAGTGGCTCAGGAACTCCCTGGGATCCTCAAAGACCTGAGTCTCCACCGGAGAGGTTGGAGCATCCTCTGACACAGAGACCCACTGGTAGGAATCATGGCCCTGGGGGATGCTGGGCACCTCCCCAGGTGGAGGGGTCAGCGCATACATTTGGCTCATATCAAGGGCATAGTCATAAATCTCCCCCTCATTTGGCCTTATCTCTGGGCCTCCCACCCCCACGGACACAGTCTGCTTGCCATGGTCCCCAGGGCAATATTTGCCTCCCATGGACTCCAGACGGTCCGCCCATTTCTCCAGACGGAAAAACACCTCCTTCCAAACATTCATCTCTCTCTTGACCCACCTCTCCAGGTGGGCAATGGTCTCCTGGCATCTGGCCAGGCAGGCCTTGATGGACTTCTTCCATCTTTGGTTGTCAGTTGGGACGTGGTCTTCTAAGTTGTTCTCCAACTTCCCCACTGATTTCTGCAAGCCTTTCAGCTCGCGCTCCACCTGCTTGGAGACCTCGGTCAGGAGGTGCCGGTGGGTCCTCCTGACATGCTCCAACATCTCTGCCCTGCATTTCCCTATCTGCAGGATCACATTGGGCTTGTTGGCAACTCCGCGGTGCCCCTGGAAGGAGTGGATGCCAGCGTTGGTGACATTATCCAGCTGCATGGCTCCTACCGCACAAGCGTCAAACACGGAAAGAACTGGACTGTATGCCCTTGCTCCCAAGCCCGCTCTCTAAAACCCCACCACAACACTTCTCAAAAGATGCACAAAGACTTCCAAACCCCCCTCCAAGGACTTTTCAACACAAACACAACCGAATCAGATATCACCGCAGAGCAAGCTGTTAGTCCTCGTGAATCTCGAAGAGAGTTGTAGGCAGATTCCTCCCGGTGTCCAGCTGGAAATGCCGGTGTCACGTGCTCAGTGTGTCCCAGAAATAGGCAGAATTCTCCAGGAATGAGGAGAGGAGCTGGCTAAGGCATCCAGTCCCGAAAGCGTGCCTGCTACCTGCTCATTCGAAGCAGAGAATCTCCAACTGCTGAAATCTCCTTGCTCCGATGAAATACAAATGCTAGAAGCTGCAGCTAAAATCCCATCAGTTTCTTCCCTAGCAAGCTTGAAGAGCTGCTTTTGCTAGAGATGCAAAGAGCTGCTTTCATCCCCTGCCTGAACTGCCACTAGTCCAGGCACTTCCATCTACTTATACCCCACGCAGCTCAACATGTGGGTGGTGCCCTGCCTCCTCCGGCACGCTCTGCGCTGCGATCATTGGAGGAAAAAGCGAGGACTGGTGTCTGTGGCAACCCAGATCTTGGCAGCCTCCCCTCGCTTCCCACCCCCTCCCGCACGCCCCCAGACTCGACGCGAGAAAGCACTTGAAAGGTGCTGGAGACAGTTGGGTAGATGGATGAGTAATCGCACCTTCCGCCTTTCAGAGTGCAGGGAATGGGGGGGGAGCGGGGGGAAGCACTTATTCATTCCACAACTATTTACTCAACAAGGTCATCATTAGCACACTTTCCCCTGGCAGGGCTCACAGAGGGGAAGATGGGGATGGATTCAGCGTGTCACACTGAGTCGCCCACAGGCCCCCACACACCTGCACACAGAGAGCCACTCACTCCTAATGCAAACACTGGGGAAAAATGAAAGGAAATGCAGTGCATGGAAAAAAAAAAAAAAAGGAGGGGGGAGAGGAAATCACTCTAAAAAAGCCATTTCAGTACAACCTGGAGCACTTCAGATCTGCTAAAGCATTAGTAGATGGGAGTCATCCCTGCTGCTTAATTATTACACTGGGCCAACCGCTATCTTGGGAATATTTGTGAGGAGGGGGGGAGGAGGGAGGGATTGCATCCAGGTTTTTACACCAAATTAAATCCACCCATCCGAAGTCTGTTCCGTACTAGGCTTGAATCAGATGCTTAATCAGTTAGCCAACCCACAAACGCAAATGAAGCTGCATTTGTTCTCCGCTTTTGACAAAGCAGGAAAAGCCAACCATAAAAGGAGACCGGGGGATTATATAAGCCGCAGATAAAGGATTCCCTAATCAGAGAGAGAGTTCCCTGCCGGAACCTCCCTCAGAGAGACGCTGAGGATGCTGAGGATGCCGGGTGCTTCTTCTCTCCTCCCAATACAGTGACCAGGAATGATGGGATGCTGACCCATGAATATTAGCCACCAAGGGGCTTCAAGCCCATTGCCAGCAAGGAGGTGTCTTGCCTCCACTTGGGGTGGTTGGCAACATGCCAGGAAGGCTTTGAATGGGTCCCCACTCCCATTACTCCTTGCCGGGTGTTTCCTGGTGTGAATCAGGAACAAAGTGTGGAGCGGGGAGGGGGTTGTTTTTGCAATGAGCACTGCTCAAAGGAGGTCCTTGCCAACCACAGTATGAGATCAAAGCACCCTTATAGCAAACTGGCAGGGGTTAAACTGATGGGTTAAAAGCAAAGCAGGAGGGAAAGGGGTCAGGACACCTTCTCCCCACTTGCCCTTCCTCATTAATGTGCTCCAGGAGGACACAGGTCTGCTCCCTACCAGGTGACCTGGCACCTGCACATGGTCAAGCAGTTTTGCCATATGGCTGCCGGGAAAATGGAAGGACTATCTGGGGCAACAGAGAGCTAGCAGAAGGCTGGTGCAGTTTGGCTGAAAGAAGGGAGTGCCAATGAGAAAAGAAAGGGACAACATTTTGAGGATGGGAACTCATTTCAACGGATCTTCCCAGCACACAGACATCTCACTAAGCATTTGGATGATGGAGAGCTCTATGCCATTTGCCCTGCTTAATTTTTCCACCTTCACCCAGCATGAGGTTTCTTTTGAGCATGACGTTTTTGTGCTTGCCTGCTTGTGCTTAGAAGGGGTCAAATGTGGTTCATCCAGGGGTTTTGGAGCCTTTCAGACTGTGGTTGCTATACCCCAGACACCTTGAAACCTCCTGTGTATGTAAAAGGTCCCATGTGCTGGGTGAGAGTGTGCAATTCGTGTATCTCTAAAGCAATGCAAAATTTTCTTCCAAAATGATTTTCACCAAGGATCCCTAGAAATTGCCCTTCATGAGATTGCCAATTAATGGGGACGAGTTATAAACTGGATGTAGCTTTGCAGGGTGATGCGTTTTCAGTTTCACCTTATCCCATCAAATGGCAGAGCCTAGGATGAATTGGCTGCAAAACCTACTCCACTACTCCTGGCTCTTCCCCACCTCTGCTACATGCCTTTTCTTCTCCCTTAGTTTCCACAGCTGGGGATTCATCAGGGTCTGGATCTCAGAATTTGATACTTAGATCTAGTCATAGGATCATGGGATAAGGCTGGAAGACACCTCAACAGGTCTCTAACTCAACCACCTTCTCCAAGTAGTGACAGCTATGAGGTCAAAAAAAACTGTTTTTTACAGTTTTACCATATCAGATTTTGAAAACCCCAAGGACGGAGGCTACATAACCTCTCTGGGCTGGACCTCAGCACCTGCTCACAGGACAAGTGCTTCAGCTTCAGCCATCTTGGTAATCCTCTGTTGAACCAGTTGATCAAAGTCTCTCATTGGGGGACCTGGATCACAGGATCAAGAAGTAGTCTAAGTGCTGAGTAGGGGGGTTGCATAATGGCTCCCTTTGTTCTTTTGGCTGGTCTTCTGTGCATACAGCCCCAGGATATTTTATTTACTTCCAGGGCTGGCCACTGGCTCATTCTCAACTCACCTTCCCCCCTCCTGGACTCCTTGCATTTTTTTGGCATCCCTGTCAGTTAACCTCAGTCTCTATCTGGGGCTCTTTCTTCTCAGGCACAGGACTTTGCATTTGTCCTTGTTGAATTTCATAAGGTTCCTTTAACCTTTCTCACAGCCTGTCTCCAATCTTCATCTTTTTCATCCAGTTCTCCTGATCTGTGCACTTTTCCTTGGAGGTGGGGGCGGGAGCAGGAAAAGGGAGAGGGAAACTGGGGCTTTCCTTCGGGGGAGATCTTCTCAATTAAGACCTAGTGATAATCATTTGCATCGTATTTCTAATTAAAGGAAACTGTGTGGGTGGAGGAGGAGGGGGGGAGGTGGAAATGAAGGGAGGAGGGAGAAATAGAGCACTCAGAGAGACAGACTGAAGCAGGCAAATGAGATATGGGCACAGACAGACAGATATGAAGGGAGAAGACAAACAGATTTCTGTTTAAATTAGCTGCCTGGCCTCAGATGAACCAATAATGACATGGGCATAAGCAGGACACTTGGGGTGCTTTGGGTGACCCCAGGGTGCTTGAGATGAGAAGAGGGGTATGAAGAGCAGAAACAGCATAAGGAAGGAGAAAAATGAGCAATGTTCAGGGGCATTTTCCTCCAAAATAGCTTTTGGAGGAAAAAAAAAAAAAAAGAGAGAGAGAGAAAAAATGAGCAAAAATTATATCTCATAGCTCAGCAGGGATGATGTCAATGTGGGTTGTCTTCCTAGAGCTTCCTGAATGGTATAAAGGCACTGGAGATTAGGATCAGGCCCAAAACATGAGAAAAGAGAAAGAAGAACCAACAGAATAATTGCAGGTATGTGAGGCAGCAAGGAGGGGCAGAAAACCCTTTTGTGGGGAGGGGAACAGGGCTGATGTGTCCCTCAGGACACCCCACCAGACTGGAGCCCAGAGGTACTCACTCCTCACAGGGTGACAGCTTTCAGCAAGCCTCACTTTGGGTCTAGTTGACCCATCTAGGTAGGGGTTTTGTCTTAGCAATGCAGATCTGTGCCATGGCAGGACCTCCAGGACCCCATGGCATGCTGCTCCTGGGTCTGAGCTGCGAGCCATCAGCCAGATGAAACTAGTGAGGGACCAAGAAGGAAGGATCCCGAGGCATGGGGAGATCCATGGTGCAGCTGAGTTGGACCCTCTTTTGGTGTCTCAGCCTAATGATAGGCAAGTTATTCACCCAAATGTGCATAATGTTGCTTCTTGATGCACTCTTCAGAGTTATCCATCCTTCACCCTAGACAACACAAACAGCCTAAAGTTAGAAGTCTTCAGGCACATGTGCAATTAACCCCATGCCCTTGCAAGGGTTCTTTTTTTTTTTTCCCCCAATTATGAGTAAGGACTTGCTGGATTGTAAATCTGATGTGCCAGCAAAAATCTGTCTAGAATTTTCCTTTTTGCATGCATAAATACTTTTTCCTTCTAGAAATAAATGGAAAAACAAAATTGAGGAGAAAAAAAGAAAGAAAGAAACAACTCAACCCTCCCCTCCACCTCCATATCCTTTCAATCCTTCCAGATTTTCTTATAGGTTACCACAGAGAGCCGGCCAGCCATTTGTTTTCTGGTAGCAAAACCTTTGAGAAAAGGAAGAAAATAAAGGGGAAAAAAGGTATTAGGCTTTATTTCTATTTTTTCTGTAAAAAAAAAATAAAAGTAATGCTAACCATAATAACCTGTTTAATTTACACTGTAAGTCTCCATTGAAACGTCCCCAGCCCTGGAACACTTTATCCCGTAGGATCTGCCACTCACATGGCAGAGCCCAGCACTCACGTCAGCAGCTGCATTGTTCCAAACGGCGCCAAGTGGTCACCCATTGTGCTCCACCACCAGAGCCCCCACGTCACATGGCGACAGGGCGGGCAAGCAAGCGGGGAGGTATGGGCAGCCCACTATCAACATTAATAATGAGCATAATCATCATAATTATCATTAACGATACTCCTTTTGGAGCTGAGGAGCCTGCAAGGTCTCTCTCTCTTTTTTCCCTCTGCCTTCCTTTGTGGAGAAGATAAAATGCCTTGTTTGAGACTTAAAAAGATATCTTCTTTCTTTTTCCTTTATTTTTTTCCTGTTATGTAAAATGTAATATGTTATTTGATATTTCTGGCTCCTCAGCAGGCAGGTGAGATGTTAATGAGTGCCTGCTTGTGCAGTGCTTGCCTCCTTAAGCCTGCCTGGGGCTAAATGCTGGAAGTTGAAGGATTCATTAATATTACGGCTCATTTTTGTCTTACCTTAAGAACCTGAATTCTAGTGTTGGTGGTTATGAGGTCAACACAAGAACAACAACATTGCAAGTGAAATTTGCTTTCTTCTCATGAATGTCAGTGATAACCAAGAGAGTACATTTATTTCTAGTAAAACAGTAAAGCCCCAGGTCTGATTCAGGTCTGCCTGATGGAGTAGGAGAGAGAGAGGCAAGAGGAGAGCCCCACTACAACCATAGCTCTGGTTTCCCATCTTCCTGGGCTTTATTTCAGCCCCTCCAATACAAGATCAAGAGAGGTCTTAATGCTGATGCTCGGGAATGAAAACTTCTTTGGAAAATAAGGAGCATTGCCTCTTTTTTGGTGGCAGGTTGGTCCTACAAGGTCCAAAACCTGGCCCTAGTCCTGCAGTGAGCTGAGAGTAGCTGTGTCGCCATGTGTCTTTGGCTGCTTAGGTGGGGAGAAGAAGGTGGCTCAGGCTCCTTCTCTGCCCTATATCTTGGCTGCTCCTGACCTAGCTCTTTGGGACATGTCCTGCTATTTCCATGGGGGTCACCCTTTCACTTCCTCAGCAGCTACACAGATTTCTCCACTTGGACTAGAGGAGGTGGGAATATGGGAATTCTCTATCTCACACAGGAAGACAGAGGAAATCTCAGAGGCAGCTAAGGAGGATTCAGAGAAAGCAGGTCTATATTTGGAGGGTATGCAGAGCATCTTTGCACATGATATTCCCATTTTTGCACTAGCTATCCACGAGAATGTGCAAAGGCATCAAAACCCATGCTTATTTATGTTGTACAGGATAGGGCAGCATTTGATGAAGAAATGAGACTCCATCTGAGACCTCCAATCCATAAAATAATCCAAAGACTCTTCAGGTATGGTGCTGTATCCTCAACGCAGACCAAGCAGGGAGAGTTTTTTTACCCATTCTCTCACCAGCCCTCCTGGCTGATCTGGGGATGTTTCCGTGCTACCTGTATCTTCACATGCCCTATTCAGTTCCCTCTGGCTGATGCCTGATAACCTACCTTTATTTGAAACCTGAAAGCTCTTTCAAGCCCACCAGCATGGCCAGAGCAAGGCTACATCCACACAGGAGTCTTCAAGCTATATCCCAGTCAGTCAAAGCCATACTCTGCCCAACTTGGCACTGGGGTTTCAACCCAGGTCTCCTCAGTGCTGGGATGCTCCTAAAAGTTAAGGAAAAGATAAATGAAATCAGATACTCATTACTTTCACTCATTTTGTGGGCACAGCTTTTTTACTTGCTTGCTTCTTGCAATGTTTGCCATGAAAATCTTCAGCAAAGGTGGCACATGGGGTGCTTCCTCCCTGCTTTGATCTGAGAGCTCTTTGCTGTGGGCTCCATGAAGAAGCCTGTGGAGGTGATTCCAGGGGAGTGGAGCCTTTTCATGTTTGCAGTGGGGAAGCCAAGTGTATTTCTCCATAGCTCGCCAACGTCTGCAGCTCTCATAGCTACCGCAGCCACAAACTAGGGCACCACTTACCTGCATTCAGCAGTTCTGCCTCTCAGTGGTAACTCTATTTACATTTTCATTTCTTAAATTCACCATTTTCCTTTTGCTTTCCTTCTTCTGGGCCATTTCTCTTTATTTTCTTTCCCTTCCCGCCATCTGGGCATCGTTGTTGACAAAGAATTTCCCCTAAGCGGCCCTGCTTTTAGTCAGTAATCTCTCCTAACCACAGGGAGCTGCAGCTTGAGTCAGCACATGAGTTGTGTCCGCTGGGCTCAGGATAACAATGAGGTAATAGGGAGGCTGCGTCACCAACATGGAAAGGGTAATGCGGGGTCGCTTCTGATAGGAAAGTGGCATCCTCGTTCCCAGTCTAATTCCACTGCCTTTTCCATTCCTATTCTTTGCATCTCCAGTTAAATAGGCAGAACAGAGAATCTCAGCAGGGGCTAGAGGAATGTGAGGAGCAAGAAGCAGACCATACTCATTTACTTTTTCCAGATGTATGCGGCCAAAACATTGATAAATAGCACATTATATCATAGGTAAATGTAGCTTGGGAATGAGCTGTTGGGTGATGCTTTCCAGGAGCTTCCTCTTCCCCACCCAAAAAAAAAAAAAAATGCATGGTGCTATATCTCCCTGGGACTCTGCTATCCCCAAGTAGGACACAACCACTCAGAGGTCTATGAGGAGATGAGTTCATGGGAGTGAGGCTCCAGAGAGTTCAGATTTCTGCGTTAAAAAGAAAAATAATTAATGTGGAAGCCCACAAAAGAGAAAATTGGTGGATGTGTAGGTCATGTGTAACCCTTGAGACCTTGTAAGGTTTATGGACTATAAGCTGCAGGACCCACGTAAGTTGCTATCTGCTCTGAGACAAAACGGATGGGTCAAGGACAGGGAAGGACGCAACCTTTAAAACAGAATAAGGAAGATATATCTGGGACAGAGGAACCTTTTCTCTATCAGTGTGTCCCTGTACAATCATGACAAATTTATTGCTCCTCATGGGGACCGGTTCCATGTAGAAAGGACTTCTGCCTTGCTTCAGGTCCCTCATATCTGTTCTGCATCGGCAGGGCCAAAAAAATACAGAATAAATAAATAAATAAAAAGGAAAATCACCAAAACCCAGGTTGCATCCAGGGTTGTTTATGCTTGCTTTTGATTTTTTGAGGGTGACAGTCAGATTACCTCAGGATGGTGTCCAGTCTCTGCCACAGGAGTTTCCAAAAATAGGTCCCTTAAAAAAATCATCTGGGTAGGGCAGGTCCTGCTTCAGGACTGAGCGTCTGGGGTAGGCAGTGCTGCCCTAACTCTGTCTTCCCCTTTGCAGACGGTGGATGCAGCGGCGGGGGGGTGGGGAGAGGCAGCAGCTTGGCTCCCAGCCACAGAATCTAGCAGAATCTATACCTTAGCCTGGCAGGAATGTCGCAACAGAGAGAGGGATGGACCTGGCGGGGAGAGACAGGAGCAGCTGCGTGGTCGAGCCTCGCTCCTCTGCTCATCGCTGCGGTTCTCCCCCGCCTGACTCAGACGGCTGTGTCACCACCGACCTTCTCCCAAAACCTCCTGCCTGTGGCGTGTGGGAGGACATGGGGGTCTGCATTTCCCACCTCGCACCCCCGTTTTTCCACCATTATTTTCCACGCCCAGGGAGGAAGGGGGAGGAGAGGAAAGAGCTCCATATTGAGGGGAGCGGAGGTTCGTGCTCATCCCCGCAGCATCCCCGGGGTGCCCTGAGACATCCCTGGATGAGCCATGGAGGTGGGCGGCTGCGTGGGAGCAGGGGCGAGTGGGCGCAGGGAGCGCGGCAGATGAGCAGCCGGGAACATGGGATGGATCGCATGCTCCTCCCTTACCCTCCCGCCGGGAACCAAGAAGCAAGGCAGCCGGGCAGGCAGGAGTAGCGCGTGGGAGTGGGGCAGGCGGAACCCCCGGCGCATTGCTAAGATGGGAATGCCACAATGTCCCCTGGTGCTGTCCGGAAGGATGGGAGAGGGGGGTTGAATCTCCCCACCTTCCTGCTCTCCATGCTAATAATACTCCCCACCCCAGGAAGACTCCCCTCACCCCAGGAAGAATCTCTGAAATGATATTTGTGATTAGGAAGCTTTGAAAGGAGGGGAAATCCTGAGATTTTGTGTTTTCTGATCCCTCCCAACATGAGCAGATGCAGAATTTATCCTCTCCATCAACTGCTGGCTCTCCAAAGGCCCCCCCAAGATGTTCCCTTTTCCCTCCCCACATTTTGCATGCAATGGATCTGGAAGAGAAGTCATGTGAGGGCATGGCAATCAAGCTGGGAGAGCCTGTGTGTCTGCCAACAGCTGAGCAGACAGCGCACTGAGCATCTCTCCACCCAAAACCCCACTGGGATCTTAAAAACATTTTTTTTTAATCATTTATATTAGCTAGGAACCTGTGCTTCTGCCAGAATGGTCTAGGGGTAGAACAATCTTCCCCTGGGAGCTGTGGAAAGCCAGGTTAAAAAAAAATCACTAATTAGGACTTTAAATGTGGTTTCTTCACATCCAAAGAGACCTTGTGTCCACATAACCAACTAGCCATATCCCATGGTATATCCCTGCTTGTCGCACAGGAAGCGTAGGGATCCAATGGGAGCATTTGTGTCCACATAGGATACAAGACAGCAGACCAGGAAGGGGTCAGAGCTCCCAACCTCCAAATTGAACTCCAAGATCCTAACCCATCTTGGACAAGGCAATTCTCTCCCCTTATTTGGGACTTCAGCGAGAAAACATTGAATTTCTTCCTTTTCCTTTTTTTTTTTTTTTTTAAATCTCTCTCTACAAATATCTGTGGAGATGGGTGGTGCCACTTTAAACAGCTAAAATTGCCTCAATTAAATATCTCCACTGTCTTTCTTTTTTCTCCTTTTCTTTCTGGCCCTTTCCTTCCAGACAGCTGGAACGTGTTCTCCAAACACTCTTTGAAACAAAAACAAAACCACCCAACAGCTAAGACTCATGTAGCTTCAATTACGTTGTTTTTTTTTAGGAACACAAATGAAGCAAATGATGTGAAAAACATGAAAAGACTTGCTACCCTTATCTTCAGCCTCAGGAAAAAGAAGTGTAGTCCTACTGATCTCTAATGTCCCTAAGGGTTATATCTTTCTGGGCAGGTTTACTGGAGCTGTGGGAGAAAGGGCTGGATGGTTGTGCATTGATTTCTGTACCCTGTTTTGCACCCTGAGATAGGATAATGTTTGCCCTGCTGGACCACATGATCATCCCAACACTATCCTTCACCAGTCTGTTTGGGAAGAGAAGATTCCTTCTCAGCATCAAATCCAGCAACTGCCTCATCCCTGTGTCTGACAGCATGATTCACCAGAGTTAAGTAACAAAGCATTTACACACCAAGATGCCATCTCTGTCCCAGGAACCATTTTCATGCTTTTAACATGAAGCTGATTACTGTGTTTTCCAACAATGCTTATCTTATACCCCCTCCTTCATTGTTTAATTTTCCTCCTAATAATCCATGGCTGCTTTGCAAAACAGAAAAAAAAATGAAGGAAGGAGGGGCTGGGATGCCAGACAAAGCCAGCAAATACCTCCCAACCCCCCCAAAACCTTGTTTACTACTACTAATTTTATGAGTTTCTGGGAAACCTCTCAGGAAATCTCACCAAAGCCTGTTTGGCAAGAACAAGTGGATTGATAATGAGATTGCATGCCACCTGGTGCCTTTATTATTGCTTTATGTATATACCGTCATATCCCCCACACTCTAATGCACCTGTTATTTTTACAAGGTTTTTCTTGGTGATGTTTTTGCATCATTTTGACAACTTTTTTTAAATTGTTTTTGTCTACTGACATCTATTAGAAAAGGTGGTTTCCAAATACACCCAATTTATCTTTCTGTAAATGAAGTTTCATCACAGAATAAGGATCTGGGGAAAGACAAATGAACAGTTTGTCTGCAGAAGCAGAGAAGGATCCACAGATATTATTAAACTTGAGAAAAAGCACAGGACATGTATGCTAAGCATAGCTGTAGAATTGCAATATTGGGTAACTGTGCAAGGCAAATTGAAGCTGAATTCATTAAGACTCATGCCTCAGTGCTAGTCTCTGAGCTAGGCTCTCTGGCCAGTCACTCCTCTGCTGCCTCATCAACCCTGGTCCATATTAGTTGCAATCAAGACATATGGTTTTTGCCCTCTGTTTTCTGCACAGCAGCTGGGGTATTTCTGTGAAACTCAGAATCTTCAGCCTCAAATATCATCCTCTGCCTGGTTTGGAGCAAGGATTTGATTAACACAATTCTCTGCTTGTCCAAAATCACACCTCCACTCAGAGAGTAATGCATCCAAGCTGTCTCAGGTCTCAACTCTATATAACACAGCCAATAAACAAACATCAGAAGTTTTTTTGTTGTTTTTTTGTTTGTTTGTTTTGTTTTTCATATAGCCTAGAAGATTCTTTCAGACCAAAATGTCTTTTGTCTCTCTGATGAGAATTTTCACCTGATCCAGATCATTTCTCTTAGGCAGCAACAAGGCTACAGCCTGCATCCCTCTATGTAAGGCAGATGTTTCAATCACAGAGATACGGTGCATAAGAAAAACAGTGACATTATTCATAGCTTATATTCCTCAGAAGCAAACCTTAAAGGGAAATTTTAGACAAAACCTCTAGGACCTTCTGCTGAAGGAAAAGCTAACAAACTTTTAGACATAAAATTGAGGGGGGAGAAGGAAAGAGCTATGTGATGGACACCATTTAAAAGCTAGGCTTCATTATTTCTATTTTTCAAAGATATATTTATTTCTTCAGAGTAAAGGTGGAGCTATTTCAGACCATATCTCCCATTCCCATTAGCACAGGTCTCTTCACTGCTACTGACTGCTGCTGAAGTAGGCAGCAAGCACCCATAGTCCCCTTAGTGACATTAGTTCATTCTTTCCCTTGCAGATTAAACACCATGGAAGTTGTGGTCTGAAAATAGAGGCTTTTTTTTTTTTTTTTAACTTACTGAAGGCTAGCAGCTGCTGCAGTTGCATATTTTGTAGAATTTTTTCAAGCAGTCTATTTTTCTAATAAGCTCACCTGGGGGTCTGTCAAGCCGCTGGAAAGATGGAGACAAGCACCTTTCCTGCTGGGAGACCTTAGCAAAACCTCATGCAGCCTTTTTCAGAAACAGGAGTCCCATGTGCTTAATGAGATCGTTTTCAGAAAGCTCTGGAAAAAAAGAGAAAGAAGAGAAAAATAGCGACAGCAAAATAGAGATAATCAGTAAAAACATTCTTCAAGTAAGCCAGAATCCCACTCAGTGTAATGAAACAGAAAATTTTTAAGAAACTCAAAGGAGGAATATGTGCTTTATTTGACACATCAGAGCCAAGTCGGTATGTGAAAAGCAATAGCATCTCAACCCTGGAGTTATCTATTTCTCCCTTTATGCAGACAGCTGGGTTAAGAAAAGAGAAATAGGGCAAAATTTGATGAGTGGCGTAGTTTGTGCCAGGAAATCAGCAGCGCAAACCAAGATTTATGACAAATTTGATCTGATGACTTGAGCAGGAAAGGCCGGATCCCCATACTTCCATCTGGTTGACACATTGATCCCTATTAAAAAAGAGTGCACTCAGCAAGGAGGCAGTGAACCCTTGCTGGCCCACAGAGACCAGCTTCTGGCCCTTTCTGTCATGTTCCAGGCATGCCAGCTATGGGGATAATCATCTAATGCTCTCTTTCTGCCTGGATGTAACATGATATGTTTTGAAAGCTGCATCTGGTTGATGCCAGATGGATATTTTAAGAGATACAGACAGATGAGAGGAAAAGCCAACTGGAAGAATGGGAGGAGAGAAAGTGGTAGTAAAGGAGCCCCCCATTTGGCATGGCCAAAACCTCAAGCACCTGTGTAGGAGTGGTAGACCAAATGGGTGGTTGATGGCATGAATCAACATCTCCAGAACACTTCTTCCCTGTCCCTCCGGCCAGAGTGGTTTTACTGACCTCTTTCCTGACATCTCAGGAAGCTAGAGAATGAGGACAGGGAGAGATACAGGGAAGCTGTGCACAAGAATATCTAGTCCAGTATCCAATATTCAAAATTTTCCGTGAGTAATGCCTACAAAAGAGTATAAAACCAGAAGACGTGAATATACTCACCAGGAATATCTCCAGATACACTCACGATCTCCAGAGATTTGTGGCTTAGGCACTTAATGAGCTAAAGCAATTATTTTCATATTTACATGCTCTTCATGGAGTTTCTCCTTTCATTAATTTTCTTGATGACCTTTTGGACTCAGATACACTTTGGGAGTCTGCAAGATCCTTAAACAAGTTCTCCAGAGTATCCAGATATTGTATGAAGAATCGTCTTTTCCTTTCTCCTGAGCCTGACACTTGATCATTTCTGCTGATAACCATCAATTTCTGCATAGGAAAGTCAGTAAGCAAGTGGCCCTTAACAGCTACTCACTAGACCTTATAATAGCCTTATTTTTTTTTTCCTTTTTTTCCCCATACTGAACAGTCGTGATGTACATGGTCATCCCCAGTACGAAAGTGCCTGTGTTGACCTTTTAACTTATAAGGTTTTTTTCTGAGATGGAAACTCTCTAATCACAGGCAGAAACCAAGATATGAAGAAAACAGGATTTTTTTTTTTTGCCATGGGGATGAGGAAAGGTAAAAGACAAGAAGAAACCTTAAAATACTGTCAGCATTACTGTCCTCCCTACTTTGCTCGTGGAGATTCATCTGTGATGTTTGACCATTTGCATGATCCAACTTCCTAGCAAGTCAGCTTCTGAAATTTCCAACTTAACTGCAATGTTCCACTTTCTTCCAGGCTTGTTCTTTAAGGGGTCCTTCACTTCAACATTTCCTCCAGGGCTGCTAGCATTTGCAAAGTGTTAGCATGGCTCATCGTGTGGCAGGAATTCTGTATCCAGCTGGAGCCTGCCAACCAGGCATGATGGGCTGTCAAATATCACATCTCCCATGCTGGAATCTTTTCTCCCTTTCTGCGGAAAGCTGCTGAGAAATAGAAGTGATTTGCTGTCTACAAGAAGAAGATTGGTGTCTACAAGAAGGAAAGCTGGTGAAGCATAAATGGGTCACCTGAAAAGGCAGAGAGAAATCTTCCACACGAGCTGTTCTGGAAGGTCTCACTTTTCCTGCCAAAGGCATCTGACTCCCATTTGTTCACAGCTAACAGGGCCTGGATGTAAAGTTTCTATGGAGAGACAGCTTAGTTCAGCCTCTGAGAAAGCCTTCCTGAATAGATGTTACAGGTGAAAATATATCTGCAAGAGTTATTCCAGTCTTGTATATTTATCCATTGCTGCTATCCTTTTCCAAAGGTCTCCAAATGTTGTTGACCTTGCTGATCTCTGGTAGTTGATGCTTAGGCTAGATGTTTAAACATGAGCTTAAAAACCAGCAACAGGTCCTTAGATCCTGAAGGATTATGTGGAGATATTCCCTCTGACTTCAACAGGGAATGGACTGCACATAGTAGCCACACTCACATAGTTTCTCTCTGCATCTTTTAGAGACAGGGTACCAACATAGACGGACAATTAGTCTGACATAGAATTCACATCTTAAGTTCTTGATTCTCAGGTCCTGGCATCATTTGAGAGCACTGAGAGTTTTCAAGACATTATCAGAAGGATGGGAGATATGACCCAGAACATGACGAAAGTCTGTATTTCTCTGGAGTAGGAGCTCCAGAGTGGGATAGACTTACTTAGGAATCACAGATGTCTCTGGATATCTATGCTCAGGTTACCTGAAATGAGTGGTGGATGGAACTAAGTCACTATTTCTGGCTAGGTTCTTGGTTGCAGTTTATCACATTCTACTTTGACACATGTCAATATTTTTATAAAGGCAACAAACTGATAGGGAAACATATTTTACCAATAATCAATAGCTGGTGTATGAAATTTTAACAGTGATTTATTTTCTCCCAGATGGAAAAAAAAAAAAAAAGAGGAAGAGACAAAATACAAAAATACAAGGTTTATCTGCCTTCCAAAAATAAACAGCAGTGAGTTTTAGGGGAACAATAATAACGAGCAGAAGTAAATTGCAGAATGATAGTTGTTCTGCAGGATTCTTCCATCTTTAACCTGTGGATTAAAGACATCTTAGACTGGGGGGAATGGAGGTCTTAGGACATCATGTATAACAGTTCTGGAACTTTTTTTTTTCTTCTTTAATTGTCTCTGAAACCCTTCGTAGACTGCTTGTTCCTACCCTTATGCCATGGGCTGCTCTGTATGGATCATACAGGAAATCAGAGCTGTGATCTCAAAAAAGGAAAAACTTCTATATCTTTTATTCTGGTTCACAGCTAACCTTGGAACACATCCTCTCCCTAAAATATGTCTGTTTCCAGCTCAAAGAGTCCCAATAAGTCTATTTTTTGCTCACAGAAAAGCATTCCCAGATCCCTGGATACAGAGGCTTGCAACTAAACTGAGGCTCAGCTTTATGCCCAAACTGCCTGAACTGGAGTGTGCCAGGATTTAAGTTCTAATAACTTTGGGCTATAGATGGGTCTCATTTTCCTATGAAAACAGGGCACAGCCAGGTGCACGTTCACATCCAGGCTTTGCGCTGAGTTTTAAGAACAGTTTAAATGCTGTGGCCATGCCGGACATCTCTGAATACTTCCCCCAGCATGATTTTAGGTTAGGCCAACTTGCGTCCTCCGTGTGATTTTAGCGCCATAACAGAGAGTTTTGCCCAAACATTCGTCATTAGTGTCACTGAGCAGGACAAGTCAGTTGTATTTGCTGGTGTAGACATAAATGACTTGGTATCTTGATTCACGGGGACCACTGCCACCCTTGCTTCAAACAAGTCTAGTAGGACCTCCCACATCCCAGATGAGTTTGTAGAGTAGAGTCTCATCATAGGTTGCTAAAGAGAGAAGCCACAGCCAGGTAAAGAGATTCCCTGATCTGAAAGTGATCAAAAGCTGGGATTTTTTCAAGGAGAATATAATCTCTTTCAGCCTTTCCAACCAGAAGCACCCATGTGGATCAGATCAGCCAACACGCATCCACCCTGACAGCCGGAGATGCAGCCCACGCTGACTGACACCGCTTAGGAGATACAGGAGCTACTGGGGCTGTGCTGAAAGATTAGCCAGATTACAAAATGGGAAATCCTTAGCAGGATCTTAAAGACATATTTTCTATATTTTAAATAAATAAATATATATGTGTGTGTAAAAGCAAGTGCAGGAAAAAAAAAAAAAAAACTTGCACTGCAAGGTATGTAGTGACCTTTGAAGTACAGCCAGGCCTCTTAGGACTGATGGGAATGTTCCTACAGATAACAAGGAATCCAGATCACATGAGGTGTTATTGCATATGCAGAGTTCTCTTGGTTGTGTTTGTATAGGGTCACAGCAGAAGCTTTTAGAAGATCTCAGATTTCTGATCTGCAATTGCTGAGAATCGGGATTGATGCAGTGTCAGTACAATTGCTCTAACAAGAAGGAAATAGGAGGAGAAAAGCATGTGCCCAAGTGCCCTCCTTTCCATTTTTTTTCTGACTGTCTTTGTGGAAGTTTACATTCCCTCTTTTTTATTTTTTCATTTTTTCCCATGTCTTTCTTTTTATGTTCTTGTAGAACTCACTGTAAAATACAGGCTATTTGACCTTCACCTCTGCTTTGTTTCCTGCTCTGCCAATGACCTGAGGAGAAACCAATTTTTTTCTTCATACATCAGTTTTACCCATCAGAAAATGAGGCAAAACAGTACAGAGTTGCTTTGGAAAGTGCTCTGAGATCCCCCAAACAGAGCTAGCTGTGACAAAGAGAGAGGCAGACAGAACAAAGAGACAATAAAAGACATTCCCAGACCTGAAGATTAATTTTCTAAGTTACATGGCAGCTACAAGATGAGGAAAATAAAGGATTATTATTTGCATTCCAGGAGAGCAATAATCCTATGATTACCATCCAGACTTAAAGACAATATGGGGTGGTTTGTGCTGCAGTGCAGAGCACTGAGGTGTACCAATAGCATGTGATGAACCATGCAGCAGTCCAGGACCCAACATCTTTCATGCTATCCACGCATTCCTAGGAAACCAAGCACATAGTCAACCTAAACATTGAATCCAAATCTGAGTCTTGAACTGTGGTTTGGTCCTCACCATGCCAAAACAAACAAACAAAAAAACAAACATACTTCAGATTGTTTTCACTGGGCAGGACCTGGTCTCAACACTCAGAGCTAAAACTGGAAATAGCAAAATGCTATTTTAGGCCCAGCTCTGCAGCCTAGCATGCCAGAAGTATTGAAGTGAATAAATGGCTAAAATCCATTCAGAAGGTCTTGGCTTTAGTATTTATAGCAGATTAATTAATTTTGATTTACGTTGTTATTTGGTCCACTGCTTATTTATTACGCATCCTCTATTTTCAGTCTGAATAGCGAAGCTTTGTTTTATTTGTGGCTGCAGGGTGCTAGAGGAGAGGACATGAAGTGCTGTTCATTTCAAGCTGAAGTAAGCTATTTAAATATGCAAATTGTGTTCAAAAATGCCCTGAGAAGGAGGGTTGTGGAGCTCCTGTAGTCATTTAGGAGATGTGGAGGTTTTCATTTCCTGTCCTGGGGTGGAATTTGGACTGAGGCAAGAGTGAACACTCTTCTGTCACCCAGGAGGTGACAGATGGGCAAGGGTTTGGTAGTCCATACAAAAAGATGGGTGGATTTGAGTTTGCTTCCCAAAAAGAACCTACAGCATGGAAAACATCCTTTGTTGAAGCTCTCCAAATTCAGAAAAGTAATTAAAAATGTTAAATGTTAATATTAATAAGAAAAAAAAAGAATGAAAATCGCAAGCAAGAATGATTTCAGTGGCTTTATTGCTTGTAAGGGTTTAGACTACCTTTAAATCCATGTCTTATAACACAAGGGTTGGAAACTTCTTTGTTTTTGGCTTCCTGTCTATGGAAACTCAACTGTGTCCTATAATCCCTCATTACAGACATTTGGAAATTTTTAGAAGAATATTTATCCTGTTGAGTCTTGCTATAGGGGAAAAAAAGAAAAAGGGGGAATAAAAAGAGAATAAAAAAGAAAAAGAAAAGAAAAACACACAAAAAATACAAAAGTAGAGCTGGGAACATGGCAAGTCCCATGCAAGCAGAAAATAAATACATAAAATAAAAAAAAGCATGAAAAGAAAAAGAAAAAGAGAAAAAGAAAAAGAAAAAGAGAAAGAAAAAGAGAAAGAAAAAGAGAAAGAAAAAGAGAAAGAAAAAGAAAAAGAGAAAGAAAAAGAGAAAGAAAAAGGAAAAGGAAAAGGAAAAGGAAAAGGAAAAGGAAAAAGAAAAGAAAAAAAGAAAGAGAAAGAGAAAGAGAAAGAAAAAGAAAAAGAGAAAGAAAAAGAGAAAGAGAAAGAAAAAGAAAAAGAAGAAGAAAAAGAGAAGGAAAAAGAAAAAGAAAAAGAGAAAGAAAAAGAAAAGGAAAAAGAAAAAGAAAGTCTCCCAAAAGAGGGTTTATACTAGCTATGGTCAGGAATGCTGGACGGGAATTTTGGAGGGTGAATGTAGGGCTCCTGTTTCTTTCACCCTGACATGGGGAAACTCCTCGAGTCATTTTGAGTCAGTGTTTCTGCCTCCAGTATTTTCATGCCAGCCTGGTTACGTGGGTGAGTCTCTGCTCTAGTTTTCAAGCAGAAGTTCTTACAAATTGACAGAAGAGGCTGTGGCACCTCCACAGGAGAAGCAGGAGAGAGAGTGGTACGAAGGAGGGGGAGGAATGAAATGGGCTTTTCAAAAACCGTAAAATTAGCATAGAAAATGGCAGCAGCTTTTCTTAACTCGGACTGAGTGAGCAGCAGCGTGGTTGCCTGCTGATTTTAAAGCCACCCCATTAAAGAACCTGATGGGTGGCCACAAATGTGCTGGATTGCCTGTTGCTGGAGGGAAAGCAGATTTGCAGTGACAGTGGAAGCCCCAAAACTTCTTAGAAGAAGGGTTCAGAATTCATCTGTTAGTTTTCAGGCTTCATGGTCATCACTTCCAGCTTTGAACATTTAATTGAAGTTGCTAGATTATAAAACTCTTTTTTTTTCCTCTCCCACCCCCATCTCTCAGTATAATCAATAGCAACAGATCAGCATCTTTGCTATTTCAGTGCTTCCTCTAAGGGTTGACCTTTTAGCTCAGGGTCTGAACATGTGGTCTGCTCTCCCCACTAAATGGGTAACTGTTTCTCTGCTGCAAAGGTGCTTCAAGAGCAAATGAAGTGCCTGCACATAGCTAGCTCCATGGCTCGTCAGCCAGGATGAGTTACTTTGCACTTGCTTCAGGGTGCAGCTGCACAGGCCGCCTTCGGGCAGCCAAAAAATCAGGGTGCTTCTCTTCCCTCCAGTCTTCTCAGCGGTGCCTGACTGAGAAGTGGCGATGTAGGAAAGCTCTTTTTTTCCTGTCATCCCTGTAAGGATTCTTGCGTTGGTGCGTGACAGGGGAAACAGTGACACACAACAGGACTTCTGGCACTTGGAGATACTCTTGAAGATGCATGCTAGGACCTTCCCAAAGGCTTTTTCTTCCAATAAGTTGATGTTGAGAGACCACAGCAGATCAATTTACCTCCTTGTGCATGTGCTGACATGCAACATATGTGGGAAGCAGATGCCAGCACCCCCAAGGAGACCTGGAAGACCCAGAGCTATGAGAAGTGGTGTAAGAAGGGAGCAGTGACCTTCCCAGGTGGGATGAACACATCTCCTGTGAGGAGGTAGAACATAAGTAGGGCAAACAAATGACACGGGAATTTTCATCAGTAGAAGGCAAGATGCTGCAGATACCTCAGCACCTGCAGATGTGCATGGAATAATCCCAATAGTTATGGGGGATAGTGCTGGGGGATTTCTCCAACTCAAGGGATAGCTGCTCTCTAGTTAATAGCTGAAACCTGTCAAGCGCTTGACAGCCAAGTCCAGCAATGTTTGCAAATGAGGAGGAGTGATTTCTTCAGGCATATTCAATAGACTGATGGCAGAGCTAAACTGGACCCCATCTTCCCATCTGGACCATCTCCTCTATATCATACTGATGAGGATGCTAAAACATCCCCTGCAAGCTCCCCCACCTCTTCTTTGCTATACCCACCCAGATCAGGCTCATTCCAGAAAGTCTCGCTCTCAAAATATCACCATGGTATGATCAGGATCCCCCGTTTCCCTCCCAAGTCTGCTGGGGAGTGCTGGCTTTCCCTTCCAGGTGAACTTCTCCCTCTGCTTCTCCACCGCTCCAGCTGGCTTCTCTCGCATGTGGGTGCTTGCAGTCTGGTTCCAATGGGCCAGAAAAGGAGGGGGTGGGTGGCGCAGACAGCGAGCAAGTAAGTGCTTGGGAAACGTGTTACTAGTTATTCCTGTACTGTACCTTGCTAATGATGCTACAGGAGACCACGACATCCCTCCTGTGGCCGCGGGGGCCACACTTTTTCACTTCTGTCCTTTCCGAAGGAGCTGAGAGCTGCTCTGTTCTGTCTGGTAGAAACCTCAAATTTCCAGTGAGAACTATTTGCCCTTCACCAGTTAAAAATCATTCCTCTAATGCTGTCTTCTAGCTCAATCACATATTCTCTGTCCATGGTGTTTATCTCTTTCAGATCTGCAGAGACAGCTCTTAATCTTCTAGCCTTGCCTAGTTAGCTGAAATGAGCCATGTTTTTCCCTTCCTCATTTACATGGTGGGATGTCCTTTTCCAAATGCATCCCAAAGTCCTCTTTCAGACATTTAAAATGATCTTTATCCATAATGTCCCACATTTCTGTACTCCCTTACATCACCTTCACTGTATCATCTTCATTTGTACATTGTGTTCTCGTTATTTACCTCATCTCCTTATCTTTTCTTCTGAGAGGAGCCGTTCTCATTTTTTCTCTCTCTCTCCCCTGTCCCTTCCTTCTCCCCCTGACACCTTGTGCCCAATTTTCCAATAAAGTTAGAAGTAAATTCACCTGTTAAACCTCCTGAGCACACTTTAGTGACGCTGATGCCAGCTTTGCAAGGCTGCATTTTCCTGGATAGCATGACTGTTCTCAGTAGTTGCAAATAAAAAGAATTAGAAGAAAAGAGGACTCAAGAGGTATGTGAGTAATACAGCATCATCTGTAGGGACACGTGCTTGGCTAACACATGAAAACAAGCTGAGAACACAGAGTACTTTCAACTCCAAGTTAACTTTCATCACACCTTAGTTAAATAAGGGATCCAAGTGTCACTGCTACAGCAAGGGAAACTGAGGCACAGTGACAAGGTCTGCACAGACCACTGAGCTGCTTGGATGGAGGGGAGAGTAAGCTAAGTCTGCTTTGGTGTGGGTTGCAGGTGTCTGCTTATGCAATAAGACTTAGTTTAGGTGCATAATAGGAAGATAAGGTGATGAACCTCAGCAGTCACCTTGTAAAAGGACTGAGAGGAACTGGGAGCCCTAGCCTTTCAAACATGGCTGTGATACCTTAGCTTAGACCTCCCTCACCTTACTGCTTTTGTCCTCAATTATGGCAGCATGTCCTCATCCCACTCAAGCCTCTTGCCCTTCTTGCAGCCAACTATGATCTAATGCTGGCCATAGCACATCCACACGGTTTCCTTGAGTCTGCTCCAAAACCATGGCTGAACACCAGGAGCACCCTGCTACTCGAAGACACTGTCACAGCAAAGCAGTCTCCTTTTGCACAGAGCTGGCACCCTCACCATCCGCTGACTTTCCCACCTCCGAAGAAGGCTGCATTTCTCTGGGAGGAACAAACATACCATAGAAGGGAAGCGAGCTTTGCCAAGTGCCGCAGAATTGGGACACAGATGGTGTCTTAAATGAGAACGGAAGTTTATTTGGGGGCTCTGCGCGTGACGTAGCACTGCAGATCTTGCAGCAGATGACAGGCCCTAGGAATGGCAGAGAGGGTGAGGAGACAGTTTTGAAGCAGCCTCCCTCAACAGAGCTACTAACTTGTCTCCCCCCCCCAAAAAAAAAGAAGAGAAATCTAACAAATTGTTCTGCAAGGAGAGGAATGCATAAGTCTGATTTTATTTGTATTTACATCTGGTTTTCTAGTAATCTGAGCAAGGTCACAGCTGTTTGTCCATCGGTCAACCATTATTGTTGTACCAATTCGCCAGGCAGTCCCTACTAATCCAAATATGTGAGGATGATATCCACTCTCTTTTCCATACTGGGCACCTGAGCTTGAGTCTTTCTCCTCCACTCAGACAGTAATTTTCACAAGATATGTGGGAAACATATTTATTTTTTAGACTAGTTGCAGATAGAGTGTAGATCAGAACGGGAGGAGAGCATGGAAATGTTTGCGCCCTTTGCAATAGATCAAATCAGGGACAGAGCTGGGACACCATCCTAGAGAAGAGAAGACCTTAGCGGGAGAAGACCTTAGTTGCCCAGAGAGATTTTAGAGTCTCCATCCCTGGAGATATTCAAAAGCTGTCTTAAGCACGATCCTGCACAATGTAGTCAAGGTGACCATGCTTTAGCAGTGGAGTTGGACTAGATGATCGATATGTGTAAGTACCTGAGGGGAGAATGTAGGGAGGATGAGGCCAAACTCTTCTCCGTGGTGCCCAGTGACAGGACAAGGGGTAATGGGTACAAATTGCAACACAGGAAGTTCCATCTCCATGTGAGGAAGAACTTTTTTCCTGTGAGGATGATAGAGCCCTGGAACAGGCTGCCCAGAGAGGCTGTGGATTCTCCTTGTCTGGAGATCTTCAAACCCGCCTGGATGCAACTCTGTGTCACATGCTCTAAGTGTCCCTGCTTGAGCAGGGGTGATGGACTAGATGATCTCTAGAGGTCCTTTCCAACCTCAACCATTCTGTGATTCTGTGATTCTGTGATCTCCAGAGGTCCCTTCCAGCCTCAATCTTTCTCTCACTCTCTGATTCCATGCTGAATATTTTTTACAAAATCGTCTGATGTATCCATTCTATAACGAGGTCTGTTATACCTCAGAACCTTATCTGTAGAGAAAGGTTTGTATGTGCTGGCAAAAAATGGCAAAGTGATGCTCCTCGACTTACCTAAAGATGAGGGTCTATGCCATAAAATCCCACAAAAGTTTGGAGTTAAACAGTGACTTTGATTGGAGGCAGCCAAGAGCACTAATACAAAGTAGGCATTTCTATTATACCTCTATCTTTTATGTAGTATCAGGACTTATCCACAGAATCTGGATAACCCTTTCATGTTGGTCTCTCTCCAGTCAGGGAATAAAAGCCAGATATATTCATGCAGTAATATAGCAGTTATTTGCTCAGACCACCAACTAATACTGCATATAGAAGACTTTTCATAAGCCCTAAATTCACAACTTCTGTATATATCTGTTGCAGACTTTCTACCTCTTGTCCATCATCAGTTTTAGAGTATCATCTAAATGTGATCTAGAAACTCTCCAGGTGCAGCCCTACAAAGCTCTATAGAGCTGAAAACTGGTATACACTACAACCAAGCCTCAAAAACTTTTGTTTTCCCATGGTATTTTGTGTCAGGTAGAGATGTGGATGTGAAAGCAACCTGAAATATTGCCCAGGGATTTGAAGTAATGTAAGAGTGACCAGGTGTCAGTCCTGAAACAGAAACAGAAATAAGAAATCCCTATTTTCTACTCTTTTAGCCACCTCTCTCAGCTCCCTCTGGACCTCAGGAGCCATAAGACGGTATTAGAGAGGAAGCTGGGGGCTGGCTCATCCAGTAATTCTTTTCAACTGTTCAAGAAGAGCGAGGGAGAAATATTTTAGATAGTAGTAGTCTTCACAGAAAAAAAAAAAAAAAAAAAAAAAAAACTTCCACTGGCTTGGAACACAGTATGTTCAGAGCAGATCGTTGAATATTTATCTACAGAAGAAGCTTATAGGAGCAATTTCTTGAGCACAGTGACTAAGAATCATGCACATAGAGTTTGGAACAGCCTGCAAGAACAGAAAACTCTTTCAGGAACTCTTTTTTTTCTCCATTTGGAGACCGACAGCAGAGAGATGCAGGACTGCATAGACAGCTGATTTAGTAGATGATCCTTGCAGTGTTCCCCATAAACATTTAGCTACCCATGCAGCTTTGTTATTGTGAAATTAATAATGTCTAACGGGTGGAGCTGCCCCATGTCTGCATTAATTGCAATTGCATCAACTATTAAGTGCTGTGTGTGTGTGCTCTTTCAAGGAAGCTGTGACATTCTTTTGTCAAGGAGAATCAGGTCCTGGAATCACTCTGTGGCGCTATAAAGAAGCTGTCCTATCCTGTCCAAAATCTGGTCTAGGTCTCAGCGAAAACTCATCTCCACCTTAGATGGGAACTGATCACCCTTTTCCCTTCTGTGTCTGCACAAATCCCAACTCAGGTTCAGCTCTAGGCTCTTACCAAGCTTTGGGGATGTGTGGGTTTGCACTTTCAGCTATCTGACATGAAAGAAACAGAGCAGAGGAAGGACTTTGCAAGGCCAGTGGTGCCACCTAATGGGAAAATGCCCAGGGAATCATTTTATCGGAAGTTAAGTCCTTAAATGGTGTGTTGCTAGGTGACGCGAAGATGGGAATAAGTAGCTCTGATGCAAGTCTCCCTTTTCTGCTTTTTTACGATGATTCTTCCGTCAGTCTTGTCCCCCCTCCTCAGCATCTGAGCTGCACAAATGAGACCGCCCTACAAATTTGTTCTACTTCCTGCTCAAATCGATTCTTAGAAATCCCTGGAGCTGATGAAGCTGATGTTTTGAGTTTCTTGATGCTAAAGGCCTGTCAGGAGAGGAAATCATTGCCAAATTTTGGGATGAAAAACAAAACAAATAAGAGGGAATGAAAGGCTGTCAGGAAAGGACTGGAACTTTCTGGATTATCATGGGCTTTTCCATTAATTACACTGTTTGCAAATGAGAGGCAAAAAGGGGCTCTCTGCAATGCAAGCTCTGTGCACTGTTGTACGAGTGAGGACACAGTGTCTCAGAGGCAGCACTAGATAAAAGTTCTCACGCTCCATCCCCTGCAGATGCTCAGCATCATAAATAACCACAGAAGTGAGTTTTTTTTATCCCATTCCAGCCTCAAAGGATTGTATTCCTCCTGGCTGTGGTATCTTCCCAGTACCTACCACCGCTGCAGCATCCTGCTGCTACTGGTTTGCAGGAATACGTTATGGCAGAGTCTTGGTCTTTCTGAGATCTCACTTCAGCTCTGCCACGGATGAATTACATATTTTAAGTTGTTTCCATCAGCCTTTCTTCACCTTGGGTTCTGTGAGAATTAAAAGTTATTTCCAAGACTCTTCACTGTGATGAGAATGTTTGCAAGGGCTGGTTGGCCTTACAGGTATTCAAGAGACAACAAAACTGATGTCAAAACATTGCTTTTGCTGCTTCTTGGGAGAGCATGCAAGTCAAGGTTTGGGAGAGGGGAATCTATTCTTACTCTCGGTGCCTACTTGAGCTTGAACACCTTCATTAGAGGTGAGATGGCATCCCATGATTTGTCTGTGCAATTTCATGGCTGAAGGATGGATTAACATTTAGGGCAAAGGGGAGAAACCTGCAATTAAGCAGTCTTGAGTCATTAATTCCTGCAAGGAGCTGAACTCTGCTGGCAATGATGGCTTCACAGCTGTGGCTGTGCTGATGAAAGCTTCAAGTGCTGCCTGACAGACCAATAATTCTTCTCAGAGCTCATGAGATTTCCCATGGCTTCCTTTTGCAGGAAGAAAGGAGATTCAAGCACGAGAAGCATATTCTTCTGTAAAGGCATAGTGACTAGGAAAGTAATGGGGCCAAGGCATGATGTTCGGGGCTTGGGGGAAATGCACCTAGGATTTGGGCAATAAATTCCTGAGTGGGCAAGGGAGGAGCGATCCAGGGGTATATGCAAGTTGTGAGAATAAGACTCTATCTCTCTCTCTCTTTTTTTTTTTTTTTTTTTTTTTACTGTTTCACAGTGTAATGACTGAAATGGTATTCAAAATCACATGAAACATATTGACATCATGGTAGTAAGTGTGCAAGGACCAGAGAAGTTCAAGGCTCTTAGCTGCTGTCCCAAGGGTGACCTGCATCTGGGGCTTAGGTTTCCTCTGTCTCCTTCCTCCAGTCCAGAAAGGGTCTCTAGAGGGAGACCCTTTTTCATCGCTGCCCAGGTGTTTCAGGCAGCATGATGCCAGCTGTTGTCACCCACCGCAATCACAGAATTAGTCACTCGCAGTAGGGTGACTGCAGATATCGTATTTGTCTGCATCCCTCTCTCTCATCCTGAAACTTTTCAGCCCACTTCCTATCCCCAGGGACATCCTTCTGGCACTGCGTGTGGCTTGAAACTTGCATGTTTTGGGAAATTTTGGCACGCTGCCTGCCCCTCATTGCACCCTTTCCTCACTCTCCCATCCAGAGATTGTGCAAACCAGACAGTCTCCTGTTTACCATCCCAGAGAGGAATTGCTTAGCTCCCCTTCCCTTCCTAAACTGAATCGGCATGTGGATAATGGGAACCTTTTGGCTATTTCGAAGTTTTGGTGTAACAACTTAAGAACCCTAGAGCTCTCCATCCATTTGGGATGAGGACTTCTGCTAGGGGATTATCTTCCCTTTATGATAGAAATCTGTGATGTTCCAGGTGGTTAAATTACATGTTACAGGAGTCAGTTCTGTATTTGCTGTGTTTTTCCCAGAAGTACTGAGCAGCAGCTCCGTAAAATGAACATAAACAAGAATAACTCCCTTGACTACCCCATGTCTCAGTTCCCCTATTTGTAAAAAGAGTGTGTCTCTTCTCTACAAGGCTATGGAGAACTTTCAAGAATTCAAGGATGGGAAGGGCTCGGATATCAGACCAGATCTGACAGTTTTCAGTATAAGCATGATATTGCTATTCCCCAACCTGTGTTGTGAGCCGTGAAAGCATCTTGGATGGAAAGATGCCCCAAATCCCAAATGTGGATAGGCACCAAAGTCCCGAAGCATCATTGTCTCTCCCTCAATGCTTCTTCCCAGGTCCCTTACATCTACCTATTTAAATGCAGTGTGCCATGACTTCTGCACAGGGTAAAAAAGACTTTAGCCAATGCAAATACGAAAAATAAAGACTGCTGGTGCACTATTTTGAGCATCTCTCATAAGATTCGCTCACCTAATGCTTGTGCATACACCATTCCAAACTTTGGAGGACACTTCTCTTGCACAATGGTGCAAGACTGCAGGAAAACTAAGGCCACAAGCAGCCTCTCCCCAAATTACAAAGCCCCACAGGCTTTCTCTGACAGAGCACTATCTGGGAATCTGAAATAGAAAACAGAGCAGAAAACTGTTCAATTCTCTTGGCCTATTATGTCAGATATTGTGCCATGATGTGCAATTATTTAACTAGACTTAAATCACCTTAAACTGCATAAATCACCTCCAGTAATCACTCCTTCTCCCAAAGGCTGACACTTTCTTGTTCACAAACACAGCAATCTTGCTCTCTTCCATGTAATTGTACAACATATATGGCTCATTGCTGCTGCTTAAATAAATCAAAAAGTTATGTTCCACAGTACACACCTCAAGCACACATATTTTTCTCTATCTCTAATTGTTTTAAGTGGCAAGGCAGCAGAAAATAATTGGAGAGTACATCTGTGCTTAAATATAAAGAATTAGGGATGAGAAAAGAACAATTCCAGATTCTAAATGTAAGCATTGTTAACTTTTAATCACAATCCTCAGAACTCAAAAGAACAGGGTGTATGTTTGTATGTTTGATAAACTCATTGTTACCTTCAAAACCTCCAAATATAATTCTGGTGACGGGACTGTCTCATGGGACACACAGAGAGGGTCCTGATGGGACACAGTGCTAAAGGGGGCATCTGAAAGGAGAGTGGATTTGGGATCTGGAATAAGATGTGACACCCTCTGGCTAGACTTGATTTCCCTTAGCGCACAGCGAAAGGAAGAGTGACCCAGGTATATACCAGGGTCCTGAAAAGCTCCCGAGCAAACAAGTGGGAATGGTCTGGAGCCACTTTACCTCTATTCCTCTAGAGCAAGCACCTCAAATTAGGTGTCATCAGTTCCTCCATCTGCCTCACCCTTTGCAAAACTTCATTCTCTTAGAACCTTGAACAGTGGAACAGCTCTGTCCTATCTTAGGTTTGGGTTCATGACCCAGCTTCATTCTGTGTCCAGGCAAAACAGGACATCTCTATAATAAGGAAAACAAAAAATTGTGTGAACAGGATGGAAAGGACCCATGGCATGGCCCAGTGAAATGTGTGATCTGGAGTGTGGGATGGCCTGGCTTCTCACGGGTTTTACAGCTCTGGCCCACTGTGAAAGTTAAACATAGATATTGCCGCTCCTCAGCATTAGAAGGTGTTGCTATGACCTTGGAAGACTTCTCTGGGCAACCACCTCTCTCCCACACAAGGTACGTGCTGTATCTTCTCACAGTTCCTTCTCCCAAACTCCACTGTGATATATGGTTCAGCATCGGTTGCTAATTTTGCACCTCCTGCAAGTGCAGAGTGAGCTTGCTTTGACAGATGAACATTTCCTGCCAAGAACTAAGACATTATGCACCAGCCGTCCCATTCCACAGGCCTTGCTTTTGTCTGAAATGCATCCTAGCCCATAGGGGTGAGAAGTTCTATTTCCTGTTCTGCCACCAAGTTTTCAGATGCATTTGTGTTTCATTTTTCAGTGGTTTAAGAACATTCCCACAGGTGCAACCTCCCCAGCCCCCTATTGCCTTTCTCAGATTCTGCTGAACTGGTTTGCAGACAGTTGGGCACCAGAATAGGTCCTGTGGCCACAAAGTAGAGGACATGCTGGAAGTACTTCATAGAATATATCGAGGAGAAGGAGAGCTGCAGATATGTTTAGGAATAAGGTAAGGAGCACCAAGCTTTAGGGAGGTCTTTATTTTGAGTCAAATCCCAGAAGCCTATCCTGAAAGAAAGTTTATCTTTCCTCACAAGTAGTAAAATTTAGCTATTTGAGATATTTCTGCAGTAAATGGGCTATTGAACTTGCCTATTAGAGAGACCCATGTCCCACCTCTGTCTGAGAAGACCAGAACTCCATGGACCAAGACTCATACTCTATTCACCAGGCTTCAAGCTCCCTGGAAGACTTCAGTTTGCCTAATTGAACCTGGTTCCCTGCTCTTAAACACACATTCATTGGGCAAGCATCGACCTAGCTCTCTGGGTAGACCTTTACCTTAACATCAGTAATGGCCAATCCACAGATTTAGCAGTAAAGTTCTTGTGAGCTCTCCAAGTGCAGTCCCCATGGTGGGGCTCTTATCTGATGGAGAGCCATAGGCTGATAAAGCTTCTAGGCAGTTAAAACCGACATCACTGGATGTCCCTGTGACCAAGCTGCATGTCCAGCCCAACCACACTGAGCAGGATTTGTTAAGGTACATAACTCTTGGTCATGGAGAGACTTCATTATGTACCTCCTAATGGGAGGAAGGATTAATGTGACATTAGTCACTCTTTCACTCATCATTAAAACTTTATTCCACAGGTTCAACAGGTGTTCAAAGGTGCTTCCTTCAAGTGACATCTGATAGCTGAGCTCATGTTTTTGGCAAAGAAGGTTTTGAGCCATGAGGGTCGTGAGTCATGTGAGCATTAGACTGCTGTTCTTATGTCTCTCTTATGAGACAACTTACATCCCTGAACCTGAAACTCCTCACTTGCCAAAGTGCAGTGGAGAGAATTTTCTGGGAGCATAGACTGGACCAAGCCCAAGATAATGTAAGCATGGCAAGAAAAAAAACTTTGCCACATCCCTCTCTGCTTTGCTTTCTTTTTTTTTTTTTTCTCTCTTTTTTTGTTCCCCATGTGAAACACAGGAATAATTGACCTCCCCTCACCAGGGTGTTAGAAGGGCATTGCTTAAAGCTAGAGAGATCCACAAGCAGTAAACAAGATAATAGCACTAATAACCCAGCGTCAAGCCATGCAATTGATTCAGCACGGCTAATACATCCAGATGAAATGGAACTGAGTGACAGCTGAGTTTGATGGAGAGATGGACAGCTCTGAAAGGTTTTAAATGGGGAGAGATGGGGCCTAAAGGAGCTGCCGCGGTCTCACCTAGGTCCTGCATGGGTGGGAGGTTCTGACATTGGTGGTGGCATCTGGAATAAAATCGCTCTCCTGGATCTAGGAGCAGAGGGGTTATTTTCTTCCCAATCGTCCCTGAATCCCTCAAGGTGACACATTACTGTCTGTGCCACCTTAGTGCCAGTAAAACCTCTGGCGGAGCTGGATTTTGGGAGGTAAAATCAGAGCGTTTCAGTCATAGTCCATCCCTGCCCCCCCAAATTTTTACATCTCCGCTTCTCCCCCATCAGAAAAGCAAAGAAAAAAAATGTTCTAGCCACAAAATGACTGCTGTCTGGATTTCAAAACTGTTGTCCCCTAGGTGGGGGGTTTAAAAAAAAAGATAGCTAGAAAAACCTATAAACAGAAAATAACAGAGCAACTCCCACTCACCGAAGCTGCTCCGGCTCCCGCAGAAGGCAGCAAACAGATGAGTCACCAGTGGCTGGGCTGGCAGAGCACAGCTCATCTCCCCCGAGGCCAGCTCTGCTTTGCCCACCTGCCATCCCCTGCTGCAGCGGTGGCACCATGGTCCCTCCTCAGGTGAGGAGGGGCCTCAGGTGAGTGAGGAGATCCCCCAGAACCATTAAGTGTCCCCAGGGAGCTGGGCAAAGCCATCTGTTCGTCTCTGCTCCTCTTGCTGTCCTTATGCCAGGAGGGTTGTAGATGAGCTAAGCAAGTGTGAAGCCCCCACGGGTCTCCCCTGTGCCTCGGGATGCTGAAAATCTCATCCATGGAGGGCTTGCGAGAGAGTGGGTCAGGGATCCTCACCCACCAAGGGTTTCTCTCCACTGCATGATTGACGTAACCCCAGCTGCAGAGCTAGCAGAAGATTTAGGGGTTTCAGCCAAAGATCATCACTGCTGAGATCTATTAAAGAAAATGTGTATAACCAAATATGTGAGTGCCCTCTGATCTCTGCCCTTCACATTTCTCTCTGGTTTCCTTTAGGCATGTTTTAATACCTGCAACTCTGATTAAGAATCATCCCCATTGAAATATCCCAGAGCAAACAGTAGATTTGTGTATCAGACCCCTTTTCACCTCATAAAAAAAAGAAAAAATAAATGGACTGAGGGTTTTCACATGTTTGTTGAGTCTTTTTCCACCTCCCCCTCTCTCTAGCAATAATTACATTTGCTTCTATATTTCACTCTTTTCTTGGCGTTTTAAGTAACAGACCCCTGTCTACCTGTGGACGGTTTGCTGCAGATATACAGTCTGCGTGCTTTTAGCCAGGCTTCTTTTTTTTTTTCTTTTCTTTCCTTTTTTTTTTTCTCTCTTTTTTTTAAACATCTCTCCAGGCTGTAGAAAGCCCCTAATATTCCCACTTGCATCCTAATGCAAGTGGAAGTGAGGGGTGCAAGGTAGCTGCTGGACATTAGGACACTAAAAGCCACGACAAATATCAGGTCATGCAGACAAAAGTAGCCTGTGTCTCCCCCGGACTGTGAAGCCTCCGTGTGAAATCCACAAGCACAAATGTCTGACATTTTCAATTTCAGGTCACATCCTTCCCAGGGTTGTATTCCAGCAGCTCTGAGTATGACCCGCAGGTTCTAGGACAATGTTAGAGATGGCAAAAAATAGGGCACAATATTTTAACAACTCAAAGTATTGCCCTTGTGGCCAAGAAGGCCAATACGATCCTGGGTGCATTAAGAAGAGTGTCTCCAGCAGGTCAAGGGAGGTGATCCTGTCCCTCTACTCAGCCCTGGTGAGGCCACATCTGGAGTATTGTGTCCAGTTCTGGGCTCCACATAATAAGAGGGATGTGGAGCTGCTGGAGAGAGTCCAGCGCAGGGCTACAAGGATGATCAGGGGCCTGGAACATCTGCCCTATGAGGAAAGACTGAAAGAGTTGAGCCTATTCAACCTGGAGAAGAGAAGGCTGAGAGGGGATCTAATCAGTGTCTATAAGTACCTCAAGAGAGGCAGTGAGGAGGATGGTGCTGGCCTCTTTTCACTGGTGGCCACCGACAGAACTAGAGGCAATGGCCACAAAGTGAAACACCAAAAGTTCCACATGAACTTAAGGAAAAATTTCTTAACAGTGAGGGTGACAGAGCACTGGAACAGGCTGCCCAGAGAGGTTGTGGAGTCTCCTTCTCTGGAGATCTTCAAAACCCGCTTGGACACAGACCTGTGCCACGTGCTGTAGGTGACCATGTGTGTGCAGGGGGGTTAGACTAGCTGACCTCTAGAGGTCCCTTCCAACCCTAAGCATTCTATGATTCTATGAGTCTCTCAAAGTTACCACAATCTCCTCCCTCCACTGATTATCGAGGAACTTCATGGGCTTGGCAAAGTGCTCAACAGTCTGAACTGGATACACTGGGTTTGGGGGCCATGAGGCTTGTTGGCCCAAAGGATGTAATTTTTAGTGTGCTGTCTGCACAACTACTGCTATACTTATTTTAAACTTATATTACCCCATGGTGCTGCATCTTTATGTGACATTTGCAACACAACCCTGAGAGTTTTAGTAGAAAAAGGTGTTGGCAGCTGAGGGATATGGGACAGGGATATCAGTAGCATGATACCACCTGCGTGCCTGCAGCATGCCCACAGGGCTCTGCTGCTGGAAGAGATGAAGCTATGCCTAGAGGCTTCCCATAACATTTCAAGGCAGGTAGAGAGGTTGATTGCACCAACCGGTACTTCAGTCATCATTTCCCATGAAGAGCATCACCCAGACACAGCAAGCAGTGATTTTCCAAATCCGTACATCCAGGTGGAAAGTCACACACTGCCTTTTGCAAAAGGCGAAGCTTGATCATTAAGAATTAGGCCAGTACAAAGCATCTCAAGTTATGTCTCTGAAATCCCTTGAAAATCCAGGCTGAGTAGTGCTCCTAGAAATGTCTTTTGGCTTCTAGACAAATGTGTACTCCAAGCTCAGATTTCACTTCCATCATGCCTGCTCATATTTAACCATGATGCATGCAGTGTAAGACCAGAGATAGATTTTTTTTAAAAAAAAAAAAAAAGATAGGAAAACCCATGTGAAAAGCAAAGGTCCCTGAGATAGCTTTCCTTTGTAATATGGGGGCACAGCTTAGGTGCAGGGATAACTTGAATCCTGAAATGTAATCAAACCCTAGGTAAGAGCAAGGTCTCTCATCACTTCCTACCAGCAGACATACTTTATTGAAGCTGCCCCAAGATAGAGAATCATGAGACAAAAACCCTGAAGACATTCACTTCAGAGTACACAGCTATGTACAAGTACCTGTCTTGGGTAGGTAGTTTGGCATAAACCAGTATTTACAGTTGATTTCTCTCCTCACTGCATTTAGAAAAGGTAGTTGCTCATCCTGGGACCTTGCCACCCACGTTGTGTGGATGAGCCCTTTCTTAGATGATTCCTTCTTGGTGGTGTAGGTGGAGTGTGAGTCCACTCTCCTTCCCCTTGCCTTCCAGCAACACAAAAATATCCATCTCCTGCTGACTCAGCCTGTGAGAAAGGGGCTGGGGTTTCAGGTGCAAGTTTTTTTTTCCTCCTTAAGGTGGAATCGTATGGACGGGTAGCTAATGACACATAGGGATAAAAATAATTACACCTTCTGTTGCTTAAGTTGCTGAATTTGAAAAATACCAGGCAAGTATATATATATGTATGTATGTAGGGAGGGATAAAGATACACACACGTAGAGGCAGATATATATGTCTAAAATAAAAATTACTTTTTTCACGGAACAGCTCAAATATCTGCAAGTCTGTGGACAGATTTGCAAATAAAATATATTTTCTTAGTCGCAGGGGAAGTCTCTTCTCCTGGCAGAATGCTGCCATGCAGGACATGCCAGCATGTCTCTGTACCACGCTCACACTGACAATGTGAAAACTAATTGGAAAAGTACCCACACACAGCTGCTGGGCTTCCCTCAGGAGAAGACGCAGCCCACACATGGCGTAGGTGGATGCATGCAATGTAGGTCATGGCACACCGCTTCTCTTTGCTAGGGCAACCTTCCTGCTGGGTGACTGACAAGTATTTTCCTCTGTCTCTTCAGCAAGTCTAGTAGACGCCTTTGGCTGTGGGGTTGCCTAATTACACCCACGGTTTTGAACAAATAACAAGAGACAAGCCTGTAAAATGCGGTTCTGGGCCAGGAACTGGATCAGGGGTTCTGTGCGATCCTCAACTGGTTTCTTCAGCTACCTCTAGGGTAAGAAGATTGCAGGGATGGGATTTGAGAAGATCCTATGATTCACAGAGTGCCGACAGTACGAATGATCATGTGGGAAATGTTTCCATAGGTTCTTGATGGGGTATTCTGAAGCACACTAATGCAAAAGGAACCTAGTGATTACCTCTTGGTTATATCTCTATGGGGAAATAGAGCACATGCAAAAGACGCCCAGGCACTGGTGAGGGCACTGCGTGCAGGACACCTGATGTAGACACACAGGTCCACATTTGTGAGTGCAGTAGCTGCCCTCTGGACTAAAGCTCATCAAGATTTCTTATCTCTCTTAAGACATCGATCAACCATAGAACATACTCATGACAGAGCCATCTCCAGTGCAATCCTCTTGGATAATTCTGGACCATACCCTCCCTCATTGGGGGTTATCATGGGCAGAGCACTCAGCTCTGTTCTTGCCCAAAGCATTCTTCTCTTTGTTACTTGCTCTCAGCTCCCTGCTCATCCAGTAGAGAGAGGGGCCACAAAGTTGAGGACACAAATCTATCTCTTCTTGCAGCAGCGATGTAGGCAGAGGAATGTAATGTGATGTAGGGCAGAGGAATCACACCCTAAAAACTCCCTTCAGCTCCTCTGATTAAAAAAAGGAAGTGAATGTGACCTAACACAGGTGAGAGCTAAAGGGAGATGCAGTGAGTAAGTATTCGTTTCAGGGACACAGTTTGCCCTGGTTCTTATACTGCATCTTGTAGAAGATGCGAGTGCTGTAATTTCAAGGCTGCATTTGCAGCATATACCCATCTTGAAGGCATATATGCTCCTTTTCTACATGGAGACTTGCAGGTTGGAGGGAAGACTCTTTCCAGGTCATGCTACATTTGAAAATCTGCCTGATGTCTGCTCAACCACCAGCAGTGAGTTCCGCAGTTACAGGATCTCCCCCCATGAGGGTCCTGCTGGATGGCTGTCCAGATTCAAAGAGCCCAGAAGGCAGCTAAACTTCCCTAAAAGCAAAGGCAGAAACATTTTCACTATTATATTTATACTAGGCATCATCCTCCCCTGTGAAGACTGCTCTTTTCATCATCGATCCCTTTTTCATTGCTTATACTTGTCAGCCAATTAAGACTGCATTAGGCTAAGTGTGCTCCAGCCAAAGGATGTGTGGCCTGACCGTATTCTACCTAGAAACCATCTTGGGACCTTGGAACCGTATTTCATTGGACCTGTGTTCTCCAAGTCATTCTCCCAGCACCCAGATAATGTAGATTTCATTGCTTGATATAGGCGAAGATGGGAAAAGAGTAAAAACTTTCTGGAATGTCACTGGGGACAAGAGGCAGTGAGAAGAGGAGAGAGGGTTTTAGATGGTAAGAAAACTTGGACCAGTGCTTGGGAGAGACTAGGATTGGCTGGAGGATACTGGGGAAGTGAACGAGACAGAGGAAGTCATCTTGAGAGATGGACTTCCCTTAGGGCTAAAATAATGTGGGGGAAATGGGGAGGCTCCCCATGCCTAACTAAGAAGCTGATTTATAGAAGAAAGATCAAATACTGAAGAACTAGTACAAAGATCCTTTTATGAAGTGTATTTTTTTTCCCTCAGTTTTACCTCTGGATTCCCTAATGGATTAATTCTTCTGGTGTAATAGAAATAAATTTACCCCTCCAATTTTTTCAGAGAGGATCACACACTTTATATGCAGGTGAGATGCCAAAGGTGGATAAAATCCTGTCTGGCCTGAGAAGATCCAGGTGGATGTCATTAACCTGTACTGAGTCTAAAGCACTTCAGGCTCTTGACCAAAGGGCAATGTCCTCAACTTTCCATCACTGTTATTTGTTTAATAGCCTGGTTATTAAACCAGAAAGGACATATAAATGCCTGATGTGACCATCTGCACCTCTGCATCTCTTATTCTGCTATCTGCCACAGTTGGCTGAGCCCAGATACCAAACTGTAGCACATAGAGAAATAAAGTTATTGAAAACCAGACTTCACCATTGAGTGAGAAGCTTTCTTGATTTATGGGACACAATATTCCTCACATACACACACACACACACACACCAACACAAAAAAAAAAAAAAGTGGAAGAGTTTGGTTGATTACAGCTCCAGCCACAGCTTTTGGTGCTGGATCTGCCCAATTTGTGTCCCTCAGCTGTCCCCTGCCCTCTCCTAGGTACTCTTTGATTGAACTTTATTTATTTATTTATGTATCTTTTAATCTCTTTCAGGGCTCACAGGGCTCATTCCAAGGAGTAATCCCAAAGAATTCCCAGGTAATTAGTTGGTGGGAAATATGAGACACACAGAAAATGAAGCTCAAGGTGAATCTTTGCCTATCCAAGGCGAATGAGTTCTAGGCAATGATTTGGGTGTTCAAACCCAGAAGTGTCTGAAAATATCTAAAAATCTAATTCCATTCTGATGGAAGAAGCTCTTCCATTTTACAGGGTCCTGTTATTAAACCAATGTTATGATGTTTTCACTGAAAAGGGATTGGAATGTGAAGCATTCTAGTTACCTCAGACGCCAATACTAGGACAGTATTAATCATCCTCTGGAATAATTTCTTTCTACTAATTAAAGAGAGACTCCAAGGAATCAGCATAGGATTTACACCTATGCTCCCGGATGACTTCATATAGGCGATGAATTGCTCCTCGCTCCAGGGAGTTATCAAATGACCTACAAAGAAGTAGCAATAGTCAACTTTTCTTTTGGTGCAAGATCCTCCTGGAGTTTAAAAAGGGAGAGGTCCACAGATTTCAAAAACGAAGCTTCGAGGCTGTTTTTTCAGTCGGTCACCACCAGGTTTGTCCTTTTTTTTCACTTGCAGGGACAGTTCATCTAGGGGGCAGTGAATTAGAGTTGATTCTGTTTAATGAAATTAACTGCTAATTCAGATGACAGGGTCTTTATTAAAGCTGGAATAGAAGATAATTTGCATTTAGAAGAAACTCCAAATGACCCTTCCTTGGCGTTAGCTCATTTGACACAGATAGAGCTAAAGCCACATCTAATTAGTAAGGCAATGTACGTCAGTAGCTCTGAAAGGAAGCTTTAAGCTACAGGCTTAGCTCCAATAAATTGGAAAAAGGCTGTTTATTCACAGTCCTAAAGCTGAAGTTCAGGACACGCAATAAACCTGCTACTGGGAGCTGAGCTACCTGGCTCAAAGCTGAATCTTGATGTGTTGCATCATATCTCTGGGTTATAGCATGAATGTGCATGGTGTTGGGGACACTATATGGGGAATAATTGTACAAATGATGGCCTCATCATTGCTTTTCCACTTCCAACCCAGAGCAGCAATTGAATGTTCATTATCACCTCCCAGTTGAAAAGACTTATAACTGAAAATTCAAATTCAACAGAAAATTGACTGGAGGAAAGAGGTGTTACAGCAAAATTTCTTACATAAGAATTAGATATAGAGACTATTATTAAGGAAGAGGACAAACTGCAAGAGACTTATGTCCTTCAATTCAACACTGTAAAAAATTAAACCAAGGCATGCTTCCGTGGCAATTAATGAACATGTTTTTATATTTATAACACAGTAGCTGTTAAGGTCCTGGTACTATATGCCAGATAGATAGATTGCTGTGAAAATCACAGCCCTGAGGAGAACTTAGTGTGAAGACTGGCATGCTTTCCACTAAAATCAGAGCTCTTTTCAAAAAGATTGAAGGAAAGTCAGCAATCTCATATATATATATAGAACAAAGGAAAAGATTCTATCAAATATGAATTCTTGGACTGAGAAGAAAAAGTCTCTGTTTGGTAACATCAAAACTCTTTCTGAGTTTGTGTTAATTTCACTAAATTATTGGGTCTCAGACAGACAAACAAAAAACTTAACAGAGAGTACAAAATCTGTAGGAGATGAAGCATTTCATTTCAAAATAAAACCTTTTGATTTTCTAATTGGAAATGACATTAGTTCAATCAGATGTATTTTTAAGAGATTTCTTTTTAAAAGAAGAGTGCTGAAGGGAAGCATTTCCCTCACTGAAAACATTATCTACTTTTCAGTTTGCCAGGGAAAAGCGATGTTTGATTAGATTCGGTGTAAAACATGCCTTTGGGTGTTTTCTTTCCTTTCCTACAACTGATGTAGGCCAAAAGAAAAAAAAAAGGCATTTTTTTTTCTGCACTACTCTTATAATATGGGGGTTAACACCTGTTTTGCAAAATGTGTTTACCTATCTGAAATGAACACACAGAATCCGAATGGAGTTTGTGCCACCTTTATGCACACTCGGACAAAGTTTGGCACTTCAAGAAATTATTTGGAATTCTGTTACTGCCAAGGACATCAATATTCAGAGTGGCTAGTAGTTCATTTCAGTATTCCCCACACAGTCCTTAATAAACTGTCTGTTCAGCAAGCATGCTATGAAAGCTGCAGAAAATACGATAACAAGTCAGTAAGGTACAGGGAAGACATTTTAAAATAATGCTGTTTTGCTCCACTTTTCCGCAAGTTTCTGAAGCCAGAACTTTAAAAGTTGTGCTTCCTGGAGATAAAACTCCAAAACAGAGATTTATTGAGTGGACTTGGAGGTATTTAAGGAACAGAGATTTCTGTATACTAAAAGTAGATTTACCAGCACACTCACACACCTCTATTTCTGCTTTCCTTCTAAATAGAACACACGCTATACATAAACCACACATGAAAAAAAGAACATCCTCATTCCACAGGAAAACTAGATAATGTCAGGATCTCACCTGATAAGATGGGAAGGCTTTTTGTTTGTTTGTTTGTTTTTTGCACATTAAAATGCTTATATATATAACTTTCAAATAAGTATATAACTTAGAAGAGATGTCCACTTAACTAACAAATAGATTTCTCAAGATTTCCTGCATAGGGCTGTTGTTCTTTATGAGCCTGAAAGAGGGATTTTTTTGAGGGAAGGAAGCCTGTTTCCCCCTGCAGACACATACCTGGATAGGAGAATTTCATAGCCAAAGGATAAATTCTGTGCTGAAGACCAGAAAATCAAATTTGTGCCAATCATATACAGAGAAATAATGAAAAAAAAAGGTATTTTTACTCTCTGTGGTGTGAAGCATATTCAATTTAATTTTGAAGCTTTTTTTTTTTTTTGTCGGGGTTTTTTTTGTTCATCCCCAACCAATAGCATAGATATTAAATATCTAAAATAACCAGAATAACAGATGTTGTTTTATTTTTCAGAGTGCAAATGTAGTGTAAAACTGAAATGCAAAAATTATGTAAGTACTTGTCTCTTCTTGCTGGTTTACATGACCTGAGGCCTCCAGAAGGAAAGATAACACGCAAGTTGTCTCAGAGGAGATTTTCATTCAGCCACTAGCAGGCTGGTCAATGGATGCATTCTGCCTGGTTAAGGGCTTCCATCATAGCTGAACTAAAGACCATCTGCACCAACGGTTCAGGTCCTTTGGGAGAGCTGACCAGGCTCTTCCTCTGAGAAGAGATGTCTTCCTCAAGAAAGGGGACTTGAGAAGGACAGAGGCCCCAGATCAAAGTCAAAAGATGGTGGTTTCTCTGTTTTTTGTTGTTTATCCTATTGTCAGTTGACAACTCGGGAAAGACAGAAGTCAATAGAGTTCAGAGTTAGATGGTGGTGCTCATCATGTGTCACATTTCTGCAGAGCCTTTTTGTCCTAGGAAACACTAAAAGAAGCTCTGTTCTTTACTCAGTATCTAATTATATGTAACTTGTAGGGGATTCAAATGTCGAAGATGACTAGCTCATATTGACCAATGAATTTCATCACTAAGAGGAGAAAGGACATTTACAAAAGAACATTTACATTCAAAGACAGTACAACTTCATATGCTTCATTAACACTGAAAAACAAGGTAAAAACAGAAAATATTCAGGCAATCTGTTATTTCCACAAAGAAACCAACTTCTATCTCAAAGCTACGTCAACTATTTGGCTTTCCAGAATTGCAGAGCTGGGATGGACCTGAATTTATCAGCTGTATCCACTTGTTCTGCCTGAAGGCAGCATGAACCAGAACTAGGGGGAAAAGATCAGTCTACAACCTGATCTCAAAGATCTTTGATGATAGAGAATTTAATTCCTGATCAGTCTATTTCATGTACACAGCGAATACCACATCCAACTGGAGAAGGCAGTCTTGTGATGCCCAGTGCTATCCTTTTTTTCAGATTGATCCCCTAATAAGAAACATCTGTCAGAAAACATAGCCTGTATATGGGCCAGTCATACCCTACTGAACAGTGCGAACATGTCTCTTACCAACCGTTTTCACAGAATCACAGAAGGGTTGAGGTTGGAAGGGACCTCTCGAGATCATCTAGTCCAAACCCACTGCTCAAGCAGGGACATTTAGAGCATGTAGCACCGGGTGACATCCAGGCGTGTTTTGAAGATCTCCACAACCTCTCTGGGCAGGCTGTTCCAGGGCCCTGTCACCCTCACAGGAAAGAAGTTCTTCCTCACATGGAGATGGAACTTCCTGTGTTTCAACTTGTATCCATTACCTCTGTTTTCATGCTTGCTTTTCCAAGCTGCCATATTTGCATGTCTATAACAAAATGAAATGTTCCAGTATAGTTAACCTAATTTAAAAACATTTCTACCAATTGAGGCCAGATGTTGCAATGAAATATATGAGAACCCCAGCAACATATAACTGAATACTCCTTAGAAAGATCTACTGAGTTTTGGAAGCTGCTCCAGGGTCTTATTGCTTTAAATATATCTTGGGAAAACTGAGACTTTTCCTGGACTGGAGGGTTTGTGAACATCATTTTGAAGAGCTGGACTGTCAAGTCTGATCCTCAGCAAATAAAACAACAGTCAGAAGTTCATGAAAAAAAAAATCAAGAAAAAGAAAGAAAAAAAAAAGAGAATTCAAAGTTTAAAATATCATGACAGCACTCGATGATATTTTTCCTGGAAAGTAGGTCTTGTCAAAGAAACCTGCTATCTTTTTGATGGGATTTCAAGTGTGACTGATAAATAAAGTCATGATGATATAACCTATTTTGTTTTCACTATCTCTGAACTGCATGCCTTCTGGACAGAAGCAAGTGCCATATAAAGAAACAAAAAGGCACATCCTACATCAATTAAAAACTGTCTCCGTGATTTATGTCAAAATACTATTTTTAAGGTGGAAGAAAGAATTTCCAAATATTTTTTTTTCTGTAAATACCCTAAAGCTGGATTTTGGGCCAATATTATTCAATAATTCTTTCACTACACATTTTTTTTTTCCTTAGCCAAAGCTTATATGCAGCACAGCAATAATCACAAAGTAAAAAGGAGGACAGACTACTATTACAAAGACATCAAATGTGACTCTGAAAGGTCAGAATGCACTGAAACAGGCAAACACAGTTTTTTTTTTTTTACATCTGGGACAAAAAGAAAATGAAGGGACTCTGAAACTGAGTAAGTCCTGGATATCATGCAAGCAAATGTAACCTGAGTTCTTGGAGAAAACTTCCATTAAATGCATCCAAAGCATCAAGACAATCTTGTAATACTCCATTTGATTATTTATTGAAATCAT